>CM047428.1:41749032-42349032 GCA_026168455.1 Theocolax elegans
GAACAGATTTTACTACGTCCACGTCGTTGTTCCTGGGTAACGCTAAATGTAAAAAACTGACCTCGCAATGACCTGCATCAAGCGACATTTTTTACTAAAATAACATAAAAAGAATCAGCGACAGTTTTACTAAATTAAAATTCATGTCTGCACCAAACGACATTTTGTACTAAAACTGAGAAATAAACAAATTTAAAATTCATTGTCTGCATCAAGCGACATTTTTTTACTAAAATACTGAAGAAATAAACAAATTTAAAATTCATTGTCTGCATCCAGCGACATTTTGTATTAAAATACTGAAGAATAAACAAATTTAAAATTCATTGTCTGCATCTAGCGACATTTTTTTACTAAAATACTGAAGAAATAAACAAATTTAAAATTCATTGTCTGCATCCAGCGACATTTTGTATTAAAATACTGAAGAAATAAACAAATTTAAAATTCATTGTCTGCATCAAGCGACATTTTTTTACTAAAATACTGAAGAAATAAACAAATTTAAAATTCATTGTCTGCATCCAGCGACATTTTGTATTAAAATACTGAAGAAATAAACAAATTTAAAATTCATTGTCTGCATCAAGCGACATTTTTTTACTAAAATACTGAAGAAATAAACAAATTTAAAATTCATTGTCTGCATCCAGCGACATTTTGTATTAAAATACTGAAGAAATAAACAAATTTAAAATTCATTGTCTGCATCAAGCGACATTTTTTTACTAAAATACTGAAGAAATAAACAATTTTAAAATTCATTGTCTGCATCAAGCGACATTTTTTTACTAAAATACTGAAGAAATAAACAAATTTAAAATTCATTGTCTGCATCAAGCGACATTGTTTTACTAAAATACTGAAGAAATAAACAAATTTAAAATTCATTGTCTGCATCCAGCGACATTTTGTACTAAAATACTGAAGAAATAAACAAATTTAAAATTCATTTTCTGCATCAAACGACATTTTTTTACTAAAATACTGAAGAAATAAACAATTTTAAAATTCATTGTCTGCATCAAGCGACATTTTTTTACTAAAATACTGAAGAAATAAACAAATTTAAAATTCATTGTCTGCATCCAGCGACATTTTGTATTAAAATACTGAAGAAATAAACAAATTTAAAATTCATTGTCTGCATCAAGCGACATTTTTTTACTAAAATACTGAAGAAATAAACAAATTTAAAATTCATTTTCTGCATCAAACGACATTTTTTTACTAAAATACTGAAGAAATAAACAATTTTAAAATTCATTGTCTGCATCAAGCGACATTTTTTTACTAAAATACTGAAGAAATGAACAAATTTAAAATTCATTGTCTGCATCAAGCGACATTTTTTTACTAAAATACTGAAGAAATAAACAAATTTAAAATTCATTGTCTGCATCCAGCGACATTTTGTACTAAAATACTGAAGAAATAAACAAATTTAAAATTCATTGTCTGCATCAAGCGACATTTTGTACTAAAATACTGAAGAAATAAACATATTTAAAATTCATTGTCTGCATCAAGCGACATTTTTTTACTAAAATACATAAGAAAGAAACATATTTAAAATTCATTGTCTGCATCAAGCGACATTTTTTTACTAAAATACATAAGAAAGAAACAAATTTAAAATTCATTGTCTGCATCAAACGACATTTTGTACTAAAATACTGAAGAAATAAACAAATTTAAAATTCATTGTCTGCATCAAGCGACATTTTTTTACTAAAATACTGAAGAAATAAACAAATTTAAAATTCATTGTCTGCATCCAGCGACATTTTGTATTAAAATACTGAAGAAATAAACAAATTTAAAATTCATTGTCTGCATCAAGCGACATTTTTTTACTAAAATACTGAAGAAATAAACAAATTTAAAATTCATTTTCTGCATCAAACGACATTTTTTTACTAAAATACTGAAGAAATAAACAATTTTAAAATTCATTGTCTGCATCAAGCGACATTTTTTTACTAAAATACTGAAGAAATAAACAAATTTAAAATTCATTGTCTGCATCATACGACATATTTTTACTAAAATACTGAAGAAAGTGTTATTATTTTAGAACTTTGTTTAGATAGTAATGAAACAAAAATTTACAAAATATATCAAATAAATACGAATATACGAGATGCCATATATTATTTATTTTATTTTTAATGCAGCCATATTGGAACGGATATTTTTATCAATTTTAAAATATTTACGTATTATACTATACATAATTTTGAAAAATATATATATGTTAGAAAATCAAATATTTGAAACTTTTAATACACATTATATTTACGTTCATTATATAACAGTCTCAAACCTGTAAATGCAGAGAGAAAATAATACAAACCAACATTCGAAAATAAACTGTTATAGTTAAATAGCATGATGAGTAAAAGGAATAAATTGTATACATTTTTTAAAATAAAATATTTTATAATTCATTTTTATTTGTTTTAATAATATAACAACAAATTTTAATTAATAGTTTAAAGCACACGAAAAAAATTGGTTTGAAAATAAAATAAAATATTTGTATTAAAATCGTTTAAAATTTATTTGTTATAAACTAATAATAAATTTAAGACTACACTTTATAATCAACGTCTAGCCTCAATAATGTGATTCAACCGAGGGAGCGTTAGCGACAGAGGTAATATGGCTAGTAATAAATTAAATAACTAAAGAAGAATTAAAGTAACCAATAATACATATGTAGAATAATAATTCACGCAAAATTAAAATAATCTACGTCGCAAGCATTGAACATAAAATCGGATAAGTCGCTATCCATCCTCATGCAGAAATTTTTATAATAAATTTTAAAAATATTTACATTGGAGCACTCTCTTATTCTAGATGGGATATTGTCCCAAGTTTCCATTGCTAAATAACTAAACGAAGATTTACACGCAAGATTCTTAACATTAGGTAGGTTAAAAACAGTATTTACTCGTTTAGACCTACGCAATTTATTGCCAACGAAAGCCAGCTTGTCGAATAAATATTGAGGTGTTTGGGTGGCCAACAATTTATACATAAAAAGACCAAGGAAATATTTCCGTCGAACATTTAATGGAAGCTAGTTCAGCTGATCATAGAGAGGCTGCAACGATACCTCACGTTTTAGATGAAAAATAAATCTAACAACGGTATTACACATGCGTTGACCTTTAATATTAAGATAAGATGGAAAATCTAAAAATACGAGACAAGCATAGTCAAAGTGAGGAATAATTAAAGCATTAGCCAGCAAAATACGAGCATGCACAGGGAGACAACAGCCTTTGTAACGTAAACGATAAAGCGCTCCATGTATACTAGTAGAAATTTTCGCTATATGTGCATTCCACGATAGATCACTAGTCAAAATAACACCCAGGGACTTAACCCTAGTGGACAAAGGTACACATGAATCACCTACTATAACAAGTGGTATGTTGACATTTTCCAATCTCAACATCATTTGCGTAGAAGCAAACAAAGTGGCTTCAGTTTTTCCGACGTATAATTTTAATCCATTTTCTTGAGTCCTTGCAATAATAGAGGCTATATCCTTATTCAATTTAGCAAATGTAGAGAACAGATCAGATGGTTTGCATTGGATGTAAATCTTAAGGTCATCAGCAAAGAGCATATGCTTCGTAAACTTGATGACACGAACAATGAAATTTATATAAATGAGGAATATAATAGGTCCAGGTGTGGAGCCTTGTGATACGCCAGAAGTAACGGGGAGAAAACGAGATGCTCTCTTATCCAATCCTAGTGTAGCTTGCACACGACCTGACAAGTAAGAATGAATCCATTCAATAGATTATTCAATAGATCATCAATGACTTTGAGTAAGCCAGTCTGAGTACTGAACCTATTTCTATATGCTGATTGATAAGGTGAAAGTTTAAAGGTAGATTCCAAATAATTCACTAATTGTTTAGTGATGAGAGAATCAAAAACCTTCGCTAAATGAGGAAGATGGGCAATCGGACGAATATCGGCTGGAGAGCGTGGAGAACTACGCTTGCTAGAATAACAGATTTTTTCCAACCATCAGGGTATTGAGGCTGATCAATTGACTTGTTAAATAAATCAGTAAGAAAAGGAGCAATATCATGAATAATGTCTTTAAAATAACTAAGAGATAAACCATCATTACTACGACTTCTCGACTTCGTTAGACAAATTTTCATTGTCTTAATAACTTCATTAACATCCACATGGCTAAAAGAGAAGGAGCTAACATCATCATTACGGACTAAATCAAAAATATCCCGTAATTTATCCAAAGAGCAAGACGGATGACAACAAGCAATGTTTGAATAGTAATCATTTAAAATATTCACATCAAAATACTGCAACGGGGATTCAAGACTTCCTCTTAACAATCCATGAGTACGCAGGATGCCCCAATACTTAGTAGAATCAGACAAATCAGTGAGAGAGTCAATAAGATGTCTATTGCGAGCCTCTTTAATCAGTCATTTTATCGATTCCCGAAGTATTTTATACTGAGAGAGCAGCGCACTATCATGCAATCGTCTCGCACGTCTATACAAACGGTCGCGATCCCTACATTTACATCTCAGATCCTCAGTGAACCACGGAGCCGGCCTCCTTTTCATCATACACTTTCTCATAGGGGCGTGAGCATCCAGTTGCTTCAATGCATGTTTATTAAACTCTTGTAAAATGACGTTAATATTTACATTAGGTTCCTCACATAGTTGACGACCCCGATCGAGTCCGGATTGTAAGGAATTGAGAAAGAAATTTGCGTTAAAACTACGAAAATCGCGCTACAACCAAGCAAATTCAGATATATGGGCATTTAAGTTGAAATCAACAACCAAGAGATTATGGCAATTTATAAACGGAGCATGAGATTTATAAAATGACTTAACCTTGCTTTCCGAATCAACCACAATAGCATCCAACCAGGTTTCAGTGTGATCTCGGTGGTGAGTTAATCCAAAAAGAACAAGATAAAGATTATAATCTAAGATAAGGTTACGTAGATGTGTAGAGTAATAGTTAATAGTATGTAAGTCTGAGTTCAAATCACCAGCAATGATAACGTCAGTAAATAAGTGAATAAAATGACTCAGCATCATAAAAACAGCCGATAAAACATTACCCTTGGGTGCACGATAAACAGAGACAAATAAAATATTTTGGCCTGGATTAGGAGAGAGTTCAAGAAATAAAAATTCATTCATGTTAATATCTGAGATTGGAGGCTGCGAAAGAATTTTGTAAGAAATTGCTTTTCTGATATAAACAGCCACACCACCCCCTAAAAGGTATTCATGCCTACCTGAATTTGATTTTAACCCTCTATCATTCCGTACTAAGGTATAATTATTTATTTCAAAGAGAGAGGTTGGCATGTTAGGTGTGAGCCAAGTTTCAGACAGAGACAAAACATCAATCTTTTCAGTATGTAATAGATCAGAAATAACCTCAAGATGGGCTTTCAATGAATTTACATTCACTTGAGCAACGCGTAGATAAGGTTCAGAGATTGACTGTAGCAGAGGTAACGACGACGACCTACCAATAGAATGTCAGTCAAGATTATTTATATCACTCTGAGTAGATATAAGAATAGGCTCAGAATTATTAGATTTGCGCATGTATATACAACCATCCCGAGTCCAAACATGCTTAAAATTAATTTCCCTAGCTTTAGATTTATTTAAAGTAAAGAGCTTATAAAGAGCTTAAGGCAAGATATCATTAAACAATATATTTTTGGTTTTTGCCTGTGATCCAGCACTAGTTGGAAAGAGATTACCAAAGGTGATCTCACCATACTCACGTTTAATTTTAAGCACATAATTCTTAACCACATAAGATTTGAATGTAACTATTAACGAATAAAAAGGTGCTGTGCTCTGAACGCCATTGTGATCGTCCTGAGCCAAACTTACGGATTTGTATAATATCGTAATTAAAATGAGATAGTCCAAGTATATTTAGTATTGCTAAAACAACATCCTTATGAGCAACAGATAAATCACTTGGAATATTTGAGACTTTCAATTCAGTACTCGGCGGCAACGTAGGGCGTATATTCTTCAACTGTAGCAATTCATTTAAAATAACATTAAGACGTTTACAATTTTGCGACATTAAAAGTTTCATGGTTTCCATTTCCTTTAAAACATCTAAATGATTTTTAGCTATTGAATTAAAAATAAATTTAGATCGATCCGCCTCAGACAAATTATTCCAATTTGGCGGAAGAGTGAACGGACTCGACGAGGAAGAAGTTTGCATTGTATTTGAAGATAATAGATTAGATGTTCCTGCAATTTGAGAATCTAGATGTGAGATCAAACCTGAGCAATTGTTAGTATGAGACATATTTATGGTGGTTTCTAAAATATTCGAAGATAAATTCAAGTCAATATCACGTAGTTTATCGAAACTTGTAAAACGAGAAGTTTGAGATTCAGACTGAGAAGAAGCGTAATTATTTACAGAATTTTTTTTTCCCTTGATACGAACAAATGATCTTACACAACAATTATCAACAGATTGCTTTGTAACAAAACTTTTAGCACACCCTGGATGGAAATTTTTGTGACATATTAAGCATTTGCGGCAATCCTTGGCAATGTTACCATTACACTTATGACACACTGGCATCTGTATAATACACGAATTACAAATCTAACTCTTAAATAACTAATATGTCAGCGATTATCTAAAGAAATTCCACAGATAAGTTTGAGCACAGTGCAGAAGACAATAAGAAAAGATAATAAGAGGGAAATGTAAGTGCATTCACAGCATTAAAAGAGCCACAATTAGTTAAATCACATAAGAAATACCGTACAGAAAATTGTAAAATCACTTACATATAATACTGCTAACCCATCTAACGCTAAATAAAATCACAAATTGCATAATGATATAGAAAGAATGTTTTATTAGAATAAATAATAAATAAATAATAGATAAATAGTTAAAATAATAAGAATAAATATCACAATGTTACCACAATAAAATAAATAATTTAGATTTAAAAAATAAAAATTATAGTTTAAATTTAAAACATTCAATCTATTTACATAGAAGATGAGTAGCATAAAACACTATACTAAATTATAACAAGCATCCAATGGCAATTAATAGCACTCTAACCATATAATTACATAAAAAAATACACTAAATTCACGCCGGAGAAGTACACTCACATGAGCATATAGTAAAACCACACAATATATTGCAACAAGCTACAAACTCATTCTGATTATCAAGAATATAAAAGCCAGTAAATAACATCGGTTTTACAATGTTAATTATGTAATGTAGTTACCATTAAATAAACATTGACAATTAATAAAATTAAACACACATAAGCAATAACACTTGAAATGCGGACACCAATACGCAAGTGCCTATAACATACCACAAAGTATATAATATATAACGCACCACTATGTACACTGTTTAGGGGCACACAATTAGGAGTGAGGTATACCACGCATGTACAAAATGTCTATATATACACTAAGATAAATTGTTTGGCATTACACACACACAAAGGTGTTGATTGAATAAAACATTAAGCATTTGGGTTAAAATAACACTCTCAAATAAACTATAACTGCCGATGTGGAAATCTTGTATATATCACAAAATCAAAAAGAGGTGAAATAACAAATTGTCTTAAAATATATAATAAAACAAAATAAAATAATTTTACTTTCCTTTATTCTATTAAACTCAATTTATTTACAATTTGAAATTGTAAACAAATACCTATAGTACAGTGTTATTTTGTTTTAAAGTGCTGCATTGTTTTGTGAATGCGACTTTACATGCATTCCATGTGAAAAAGCCCTAAACATTAGAGCGTAGTAAATGTAACAGTATTGAAACGAGTTTGAATCATTTATCATTATATTATTTATTACAAAAAAAGGAAAATAGAGTAATTACTTAAATACTTGCTACGAAAAGAGTAGTTTATAATTTATTTTTAGTTGGAAATTTATCTAAAAGGATAATCAAATGCTTAGCCGCAAAGCCAGCAAGTTTTTGTCCTTGTTTTGTATGTTGTAAATGTTTTTCAAATATATGTATATAAAAATAACATACAAGTCCAGCTAGTTTTTGCCCCTGTTCCATATGTTGTAAGAACTATCCAATTTTAATAAATTATAATAATAATACAAAAAATATTATTATAATTTTTTTAATTATTAAAGATTATTGAATAGTAACAATCTTTGTTTTTTCAATCTTGAAAACATTTTTTCTACCTTAAAAGATACATATTTTTTTATTTTCATATTTTATGGTGCTTATCTATTTTGATTATTTATTTTAGTAAAATCAATATATAGTATGCTATATAAGTTGCAGTTTATATGTTAAAATATTTATTAGAAGCGTTAGATAAATAGTAATATGAATAATAACTTTATCCGTTTAGAACTTTCAAACCACAAAATGCTTTAAATCTATCAAAATATACAAACATATATGTGTATATATATATATGGGGTATTCCACGTGAAGTGGTCTGATCAAAATTTTAAAATGCACCAAATTTTGGGTACACTTTGCAAATGTTTTTCAGAATACAGAAAAAAATTTTTAGGTACTGGAATCTATTTGCTCAAAAGTTATTCTAACCTCAAAAAGTGAATTTTTCCATATTTTTTTCAACACCAGCTGGGTTTACCGCTATATAACTCAAAATCTATCAACTTTTACTATAGAACATTATATGTAACATTCGTTGCTAATTATATCTAGAATTTATTCTTCTGGGTTAGAATTTCTAATCTCAAGGTCAATGTTACATAAACTACATGTCAATATTCAACTTAAAAAAAGTGCAAGTGCGCCACCTTCGATTTTTTTATCCAAAAGTCAAAAAGAAAGCTTGGAGCAATACCTTTCAAATGGTCTGTAGCATTTTTATGGCCTCCAATTCTGTAAAAAGTTATGACAATTTAAAGAAAGACAAAAAATTCACAAAAATTAACATGGTAATTCCCATTTAAATTTTTAAAAAAATTTCGTGTTTCTTTAAATTATCATAACTTTTTACAGAATTGTAGGCCATAAAAATGCTACAGACCATTTGAAAGGTATTGCTCCAAGCTTTCTTTTAGACTTTTGGATGAAAAAATCAAAGGTGGCGCACTTGCACTTTTTTCAACTTGAATATTGACATGTAGTTTATGTAACATTGACCTTGAGATTAGAAATTCTAACCCAGAAGAATAAATTCTAGATATAATTAGCAACGAATGTTACATATAATGTTCTATAGTAAAAGTTGATAGATTTTGAGTTATATAGCGGTAAACCCAGCTGGTGTTGAAAAAAATATGGAAAAATTCACTTTTTGAGGTTAGAATAACTTTTGAGCAAATAGATTCCAGTACCTAAAAATTTTTTTCTGTATTCTGAAAAACATTTGCAAAGTGTACCCAAAATTTGGTGCATTTTAAAATTTTGATCGGACCACTTCACGTGGAATACCCCATATATATATATGTTGAATTCTGAATTCTTAGACACGGCGGAGGCGGCGGCGGCGGCGAAATATTTATATATTATAGAGATATATATATATATATATATGGGTGGTTCTCTGTGACATCAAAGATGAAAAAAATAAATATTGCTATAACTGTGGGAATATATTTTAGAGGGATCCAGTAGTTCTCCTGAATTTTTTCAGATTTTTTCTGGGCCATTATTTTAAGTTACAGAGAGTCAAAGTTGACATTTTAGCACTTTTTTGCATTATATGCCCATTTTCATGAATTTTTAGCTCCCAGGGGATGCATTTTTCACTAAAACATAACTATGACTTTTTTTGTAAAATTTTCCGAACTTTGCATTAAAAATACTTTTAAAGACATAAATGTATGCTGTCACACTCTTGTAAGCCATTTAAACCTTAAATAGTGAAAATCAGCAATTCTGCTCAATGTATCACAGAAAAAGGGGGGTAAATGTAACGATAACGACTCATAGTCGTTGCTTAGCTTATAGCATTATGTAGTAGGGGTAAAGGTGTCGGGTCTTTAAATCCGATATCTCGAAAAGCAGCGACCTTCTTCTGTGATGGCCTACCGAGCGTGCCCCATCTCATCCGAGGATCGACCGTGCGATCCCAATAGTTGGCCAGTATAGGGATTGGATATTTCACGAGCAACGTAAAATAAAGATACCGAATTATCGAGATAAGAGAGAGCCGTGGATATCTCTTCCCTGGGATGGAGTCGCGGAGGTCTTCGGTGAGAATGAGAAGTCGACCACGGAAATAAGGTAACGACGCAGAAGGAGCGCGACGAATTATTTGTTCAATCTAAGGTAACCAACTACCTACGGGGATTTTATTAATTTAGTAATGTAAATTTGAACCAAAACGATTATTAATGTAAACTATTTATTGTGTAATCTTCTCAGAAAATATAAATAAATATAATGTATATGTATTAATTAGTATTGTATTTTATATAAGTATATTAAAAATAGAATATAAATTTAAGGCCAGGTTCTCATTCTCGGGGTCGAAAAAATCCATTTTTTTTTTTGCTTAAAAGTCATCCTTATGGTGTGCAGAATATGTGACCGAAACGATTTTTCGAGATCGAATGTATTTTTCGAGTTACAGCTCGTTTCGTGGCCGTGGTCTGTTGGCCGAAAAGCAGGTAATAAACGCGCGCTCGAACCGTCTTGGTAGGGAGACCTTTATTCATACCTGGCTTTCAAATATACAATAGGCAGCAAGTTTGTGACCCTCCGATCGAATTACAACTTTCTGAATCTATTGTAAACACGTGTCTACGCAGGTATACCTCTGTATATCTGTGCAGACACGTATTCTCAGTAGAGTGATCGTTCTTCTTGCAACAACGTCGTCTCTTATGCGTTGATATCGTGTCAAAAATAAAAGTGCCGGAAAAATGCCGAATACGCGTAAATCAGTGTGAAATAAACGTCCTAATCACCCGCGGAAAAAGAGATTCAGTTACGATGCTGAAAAAATGGAAAGCGAAAGAGATTTCGTAAGCACTTCTGCCAAGAAATTGAAAGATAAACGATACGATGATATCGAAATCGACGTTACGCGTAATAATGTTATTCTCGATTTTATAAGTGTTTTTTCATTTTTATCACAGTGTCTGAAATGTAAAGAATGTGACGGTGATATAGTATTTACTCGCTCCTGTGAACGTGGACTTGGTTTCAAACTAATCATAAAGTGTAAGTGCAAAAGTGAACGTAGCGTGTCTTCGAGTCCGGTTGTGAATACCGCATACGAAATAAATCGCAGATTGATGTTTGTGATGCGCATGTTGGGACTCGGACTACAATCGATAAACATTTTCTGCTCACTAATGGAACTATGTGCCGGCTTTTCAAACAACGCTTATTATCCATTTCTTGATAATCTGTTGAACGTTGCGAAGAATACGTTTGAAATTGTTCAGCGCAAAGCTGTTGCTGAAGAAAAGATGAAAAATGTGGAAGCAGGAAACGAAGAAACGCATTTGAGCGTATCTGGCGATGGATCATGGAAAAAGCGAGGATTTTCATCGTTATTTGGTGTCGCGATTTTGATCGGGAAGTACACGCACAAAGTTTTAGATTTTTCGGTGAAATCATCTTTTTGTCAAAGTTGCACTAATTGGGCATCTAAAAAAAACACTGTGGAATATGATGATTGGTATGAATCTCACCAAAGTACCTGCAGCATAAATCATAAAGGAAGTGCTGGTGGAATGGAAGTGGAATCGATGAAGCAAATGTTTTGTCGTTCTCACTTGTTGGGCGTAAAATATGCCAAGTACATCGACGACGGAGATACGAAAACTTTTAAAGCTCTCCTTGAATGCAAGCCGTACGATGACCTCGAACTTGAAAAGAAAGAATGCGTAGGTCATGTCCAAAAGCGAATGGGTAAACGACTACGTGATGCCAAGAAAAATCATAAAGGAATCGGAGGCAAAGGTGCAGGGAAGCTGACCGATAAAATTATCAAAGATCTGACTTTATATTTTGGCCTTGCGATAAGAAGACACCCTGATTCGGCCGAAGAAATGAAAAAGGCTGTGTGGGCAACATTTTACCACAAATGTTCCACCGATGAACATCCAAGGCACGAGTACTGTCCGTCAGGAGAAAGTAGCTGGTGTAAATGGCGCATCGAAGAAGTAGAGGGTAAACTCGCCAGTTTTCACCACCCACCTGCCCTTACCGAGGAAGTTCAGAAAGTAATTAAACCTGTATATGAGGCTCTTACCAACGACGATTTATTACAAAGATGTACCGGTGGAAATACACAAAATGACAACGAGTGTTTTAATTCTTGCGTGTGGAAACTGGCACCTAAACACCTTTATTGCGGTGCGAAAACCGTTGAAATAGCAGCAAATATAGCTGCAGGCATGTTCAACGAAGGCTATTCATCTGTATTAAAAATTATGAACATGCTAGGAATTGGAGTCGGGCTAAACAGCAAAAATTTCGCCGAGAAAATGGACGAAAAGCGCATCACGGCAGCAGAGAAAACTTTGGCAGAGATTGCTAAAAGGGCCAGGGTGGAGAAATTGTCAGCCCAAATACAACAACAACAAATATTTGAAGAAGAAGAAGGCATCTTGTATGGTGCTGGAATCGCTGACTGAGGGTAAATTGTCAAAAAACAAAAATTAAATACGATTTTTCAGTACGTAAAACTTCAAACGCGTTTTTCTCGAAACGGTGTTTTTCGGCGCGCGGGCGGCTCTACAGTTTCGACGAGTGAACCGATTTTAATGCATGACGGCTCAAAAGAAAGCTAATTAAATTTAGGGGGCCTTCACGACGAGTTTTTTTTGAAAAAATTAATTTCGAATATTTTTTAATGGACATTGAAGAGTAAAAAAATGGGGTAAAAATGGAGTTTTTTTTTTCAAACAGCCTCCATTTTTTTTAAAGGCCTTTTTTAAAAATCGGAAACCGATAAGGCCCCCAAAATTTCATCTATTTTAAGAATTTTTTTGGTTTTTTGGTTTCAGATCAAACCATGAGGCTGGGGACGCGCCCGCGTACACTCGTGCATTTTCCGTGCTGCTGCACGGCAACCGCCCTGGAGCAGCCATTTTGAAATTTTTTGTTTTGAAAAAATATAAAAATGTTCTTCTTTAATATACAAATAAAACCTATAAAAAGTTTTCCCGGCATTACTTTATTTTATACAAAAAAAAATTCCTGAAATTTAGGCATTTTTGGGGCCTGAGAATGAGAACCTGGCCTTAATAAGGTAAACGTGCAAATTATTGCGTTGTTTAAGAAAAAGAAGTTGGTAGGCCTGATTAAGACATAGCAATGTGGCATTATCTCGCAGCTATTAGGCATTATTTTTTCCCTACAAAACAAAAAAAATATGATCTCAATACGATGAAAATTGACCGAGCTACAAGCATTTAAAAAATGGCAATTTTTCTGTAAAAAATCTTGTTGCGATAATTTTGATGCGGAGTGTATCTTTTGCTTTTTCTGTCTTGTAAACTCGTAACTTATAGTTCATTATAACATGAAACAATTATGTTTTGACTTTTAATACTAGTAACGACAGAGGGATTTTATTTAGTTTCTAATTCTAATCTTACAGTTCAGTATAAAGATTTTAAATTAAGATAATTTCTAAAGTCATATTTAAAGCTACGAGTAAAAAAAAGCAAATAGGGATACAGGATGTGAAAATAGTTTCTAAACATAAACAAATAGACATAATATGAAAAATCAGTATATAATGTTAGTAGTTAAATATTAATAAACATTTATACTTAAAGTTAATAAGAATTGACTGCCACATCGATTTCGAACAAAACTGAATATAAAAAAAAAATTCAGTTCACATTTCAGAAAATATTTAATTTTCAATGCATTATCTTTCTTGGTAAAATAATCTTTTTGATGTAAAATAATAATCGAATTCATTCATTTTTATGAGAATTACATAATTTTTTAATGACTTTCAAAAATATTTCTGATTTATGATAGACACAAACAACTATTTAAAAATCACTTTTTTTTATTAGTCCGTAATATGTCGAATGTCTTATATCTTAAATGTTTTTCATTTTAGCTTTTACTTCAAACATGGATGCATTTGATGCAACTGGCCAATGTTGCTACTGCTTCAAGCGAAATCTCAGTAAATTATCAGCTCAGATTAAAGTTATTAATTCAGCTAGCGAAGTCAAAGCCGTTTGTGAGCAGTTAAATACAAATAATGTTAATATTGGATTTAAACTTTGTGATAAATGTAGAAGACTTTTTTTTTTTGGCACACGCACATCTGCAGCTGAATTAGTACCTTCCACCAGTAATAATAGTCAACTAATGAGTTCTCAATCAAGTTCCGAAATAGCCAGCCCTCAGAGTTCTGGAAGCGTTTTTGATGTAGCACTAAAACCAAGTAAACGAGAAAAACCTACCGTTGAGTTGCCTCTCGATAGAACTTTTATTTCTCATATAGCATGTTGTGTTTGTAGAAACAAAACTAACTTGACTTTTGTACCATTGACTGCAAGACAACAGTGCTTTAAAGAAATGAAAATCTTTATTCCAAATAATAATCGAGTTTGTTCGGAGCATTTAATAAAAAAACGATTTTTTTATGATGACCTGAAACGAATAGAGGTATACAGTCACACGAGTTTTTTAACCATAGATGAAATAGAAACATTTGTAGTTAAAATAACATCAGCGCTTAGCGAAAAACAATTATTCTCCTTTACTGGTCTTTCAAATGGTCAATTACAAGAACTAAGAAAATTATTAGTTTCCATGAGAACATCTCATTGCGAACTGGATCATCGAATAATTTAATTTCACCCATCTTCCAAATAGAAAATTTGAAGTACCTAAATAGATACCAGTCCCAATAATAGAATTGTACAAATGCGAAATAGCTCGAGATTGGACGACTACAAACGCAAAGGAGAACAACGACGTCAGCGAGTGCGAAATATAAGGCGCAAGCATCAGACGATTAATGAATACACAATCAAAATCCGAAACTCACACCGTGGTACGTGACCTCAACGAAATGCTGACGCGCGACACCGCCCGAAGAGACGAACGCGTCAAGACGATTTTAAAGTTAGCCGATTTAGACGGAGCTAATAAAGAAGAAGTGTACCACATAAAAGAAATTGTAAGCGAATTCGCAGGTGCATTCGCACTCAAGGGGAACCCCTTCCCCAACTCATCTTCTGACACACAAAATAAAACTGGCCTCAGAAAGACCAATAAAAGCCAATAGGTACAGATACCCGCCAGCATTAAGAGAACAGATGGAGAAAGAAGTACAGAAGCTCATTGATCAAGATATAGTCGAACCATCCACAGCAGATTATTCGTCACCGATTTGGATAGTCCCCAAGAAATCGGACGTACCAGAAAACAAGAAATGGCGCTTAGTAACAGATTTTAGACAACTGAACGAAGCAACCATCGGGAGCTGTCACCCATTGCCGTTTACCAGCGACATACTAAAAAGCCTGGCATCACCTAATTTTATCACGGTTATAGACCTCTAAAGCGGGTATTATCAGGTGAAAATTGATCCTGAGTCAGAAAAATACACCGCATTTTATGCTCCACTCGGAAATCACACCCAACAGCACTTACAGTACAAAAGAATGGCCATGGGACTACGAGACGCATCAGCGACGTTCGCGAGAGCAATATCCCTCGCAATGGCTGGATTTCAAGGTTGCGAAGTTCAAATATACCTAGACGACCTGACGATATATGCGCACACACTAGAACGACTACGAAGAGTACTAAGAAAAATCATAGACGCGAATCTAACGATAGAACCCAAAAAATGGCAATTCCTGAAAAGCGAAGCAAGCGTGTTAGGGCACATCGTGGGTAGCGGCACTATACGAACAGATCCCAAGAAACTAACAGCCGTTTGCAATTATCCAACACCTACTAACCTAAAGAAAGTAAAACAGTTCCTAGGATTTGTAGGATATTACAGACGGTTCGTGAAAAATTTCGCAAAAATAGCACAACCACTATCGAAATTAGTCCGAAAAGACGAGCCATTCCGATGGGAAAAGGAACAAAACACGGCATTCGACACTCTAAAGAAAGCGCTTTGCAATGACCCAATTTTAACCGCTTCCGACATTACTCAACCGTTCATAGTGACCACGGACGCCTCGGATTATGCAATCGGAGCGATAATGAGTCAAGGAGAAATACGAAAAGACCGACTTTGCGCTTATGCTTCCAGATGCTTACACGGCAGCGAATCACGTTACTCCACATACGATAAAGAATTGTTAGCCGTGGTATTCGCCAAAGACCAATTTTCGCACTACCTATTTAATAAAACATTCACGTTAATAACAGATCATGAACTACTCAAACACTACCATACAACAAAGAAACCAGATTTAAGATTTAATCGACTCAAGGCAGCATTGGAAGGATACAGGTTTGACGTAGTATATAGACCAGGAGAACAAAACAACACTGCAGATGCACTCTCACGTAATCCAGTCATAAAGAAAGGAGATATAAATCCAGAACTACCTCGAGCTCAATTATACGAACTCGCCGAGAAACAAGAGAACGTAAAGATCACTCATACCGACCAACACCAGCAAGCAAAAATCTTAAAAATAGAACTACGCACAAGGAATACTAAACGCCCGAGATCAGGAACCGACAGCTCCAACAATGAAAGCAAATACATGAAACAAATGTATGACGATTCAATCGTGTACCGAAAAGTTGTGCATAGCCCTAGAGACCGCTCGCCCCGGCGATAGCGCATTTCGTATACAATGGCTCACCCAACTACCGCGCAAAACCAATACTTACAGAATAGACTACGAGGATAGGTGTCTATTCGATTGTGTTCTAACCAACGTCAACCTGAAATCAAAAGCCAACGGCAGGTTTACGAGAACGTGCAAGAATTGAATCGGTCTTCGCCCGTTTACTAACAGCGGAGCGCCAAGCTGAGAAGGAATCTCACTTGAATTACAATTTGGAGGAGCCGATACTCAGTCAAGGGAAGCACAACGTAAAAGTAAACAATATCCCAGAAGGAGAAAGTCTAAACCGAGGAGTCCAAGCCGCAAGCACACCCCAAACGAGCGAAACACAGAAAAACACAAAATCACAAACACCATCGTCATCACCAATTAACAAAGAGGAACCATCTGTCACGGACGACATGGATTCCATTAACGTGCTACCAATTATTACACATTCTTGGCAGTCAACTGGGATGGAGAAACTAAACCCAATAGAACATTTAAACACCAATGAGGCCAACAGAACTCATGAGCCGGCAATACCCAACGCTCGCAAAACACTATCTTAATTAATAACTGAGATACACTCAAGGTTTATAGCAGAAGTAAAAAGTAACGAGAGCGAAGGCCGAAAACGTATTCGAATAAATATATACAAAGTAGACGTGGACGACGCTAAACCCGAACTAGAAGCCGAAGAGATAATATGTAAATAAATACAAAAAAACTACTATCATATAATACCGAGCCCGCAACTACCCATCACCCCTGTAGAACCGAAAGGAATCGCATCGAGACCCATCACGCCCACTAAGGATGACTCGATGGTATCAAGAGAAGCGAAAAACACATCGGAATTAGCGCCCGCCCAAAGATCACTCGCAGCATCCATAACCCAAAACTGACAACAGTATAACCAAAATCGTGCCAGCACCAAGTATAATAGAACAGGAACAAATGGAGAACTATATCGGTTTGCAGCTATACACAGAAAATAACGAGTGCGCTACGCCTTCCACTAGATTACGATTTTGCAAGGTCGTAGCAACCGAGCCCCCCCCCCCCCCGGCAATTGTTTGTTCAATTTATTGATAAGTGCGGCAAACCTAGCAATAGGTCCTCTCGAATTAAGAAGTAAGAAGTAAGCTAGTAAACTCCGAAGCACTTCAGGATTGCGGATCACCGGTAGTAATAACGCGTATTTTGTTATCTCAAAATGACTACGGAACACTGGATTGCATTTACATCTTTACGTGCGAATTGAACTTAAACGTATGTTTACACTTCCAAATACCCAATAGAATCATTTACTGTCATTTCCAAACGGCCCCATCAGCACAAATCCATTTACACCTCTCCGACAACCATTTCTCACCCTACGAAGAGATCAACGAAAAAGACCAAGCATATACAGGAACCGAAACCAAATCGGAGAATAGCGATAACGACTCCGAGGAATCGGGAATCGACGCATTAGCAGAAAGCAGCGATACGAATCAACATCATTCTAACTATTACTATGATAAAAAACTGAATGTACAGCACTTTAGGGAAGGAGAAATTATACGTTTTGTAAAAGACCCCCCAATAGGCAAATTATACACGGAATACGAGGGACCTTACGAGATCATAAAGATAAATATAAAACGCGAAACGTTACGATACAAAACGGATCCGTCATCAAAACCGTGCACATGAACAAAATAAAAAGAGCATCCGACACGAACATCAAGACGACAGGCATGAAATACAAAAATAATACCGGTAGCGGTCCTGTTTTTGCGGCTAACGGACACGCTCAAGGCGCGCATTATTTGTTCATTTTTTATTAACCACATATTACCAAATCATCACAACAATTATAAATACACAACTATTATTATAAATCACAAATCATACTATCTTATAATTACATACACACGAAGCATCAATTGTATTAATTAACAATAAATAACTAGCAAAAGCTTCGAATACTAATCTAGGAATAAGAATTCGTCGGTTAATGAACTGCAGTGTGGTCCTATTAGCGCGGCTAATAGACGCACCATAGGCACTTACAACTGTTAAATAATTTATGCACTAAACAATCTAAAATCAGAATAACAGGTCATTCTGATCATAAACAATTTATAAATAAATTAAATCCCATCAACAAATAAATCGCAAAAACGGTTATGTTTAGAAATACAATAACCGGAACCTTAGTTAACAAAATCCAATCAAATTCTGTTACCATGAAACCTTTAGGAACTGAGATATCAATTTGTTAACTAACAATTATAAACACTCGACCAAATTACCCATATAGTTTTGTAAAGCTTGCACATCAAACAATCCATATTTATAAAAATATACCCTTGTTTTAATAAATAAATTTATAAATAAATTAAACATCATAAACAAATAAATTGACAAACGATCAATTTTAGTAAAAATAAAAACCTTACCCTTAATTAACGAAATACAACAAAACACGCCATCATAGTCCTGATAGGAACCGAGATATGAATGTGTTAATTAATCGACCGCACAACGAAAACACCTATATAGTTTCGAATTACACATTCAACGAGCAATTCAAAATAGAAGAAAAACTCTAGCCAAATAAGAGAGCAAAAATATAAACAATTTCAAAATTATTGTTAATAAAAAAATTCAAAAATTTCATTTATTAAAAATAATAGTCATCAATCTTAATTGCAAAATTACTAACACTTTGTTTCCACGAATTCGGAAATATTTTCCAAAAACACGTATAATTTTGCAACTACTGTAAAATAAATTGTTATAATAACAAAATTATCATCTCGGTCACGTGCCAAACCAAATCCATACATAAAAAAACCCAAAAAGATAAAAGCAAATAGTAATAACAATTTTTACTCAAAAAGCGACAATTCTTCACTGTATAAGTAATATGACAGTTCTCCGCGAGCAATAAAAGTCATAGATAAAAAGATATGGTAATTGACATTTTCGACTTTTAATATAACAACAACCATAAATAAATAAAGAGGGCCACATACTCCAATATAAGAAATTGCATGAAATAACGAATACCCCCAAAAAGAGAAGACAAAAGAGAAAAGAGACATACACAGTGTCAATGGTAACGCGTTAACTCACGCATACACATATACGTGACACACAATACCCAAGAGTTGCTCCGCTCCGAGATCACTCACACGAATCAAATAAAACGGCATACATATATACATAAAATAACACACACTAATCTCGGGAAGTAACAGCACTCACACAACTAAAAGAAGTCGCGTCGGCACGCACACCAGCATAGCTCACACGTATGCTCCGAGCCGCGAGCTACTCGTTAACCAGCAGGCCGCACCGCACGCACACTAACGCGACTCACATACCTGCACCGATGACTAAAAGCCATAGTAGTATACGTAAAGTCGCACCGGCGTGCACACTAGTACAGCGCACATGCATGCGCTCCGAATCGCGAGCTACTCGATAATCATCAAAATAGACCACAAATTAATCAATAAAGAATGTTTTAACTATAACAATAGTGATAACAACAATACAATTAACAAAATACCAAACAATAATATCGAGTACGTAAGTGTTGTATCTGATAAACGAAATAAATTATTACTAATAAAAATATATAAAGAGAGGCGATAAACAAAATAATCAATTTATCTGATAACCAAAAAAATTATCACTCTTAAAATATATATAAAGAGAAAACACAAAGTAATAAGAGTATTAAATCACAAAATTAGAAAGAGAAATTAGCAATTAACAGTAATATAAAATTAATAAAAAAGAAAGGAACTGTACATCACATTTACATTTGGAGGCGCATCATAATTTTACTAACAGAAAATTCACCGGGCGAGCGAAAAAAGTGTATACGTACGACACCTGAAACTCACACACGGAAACGCGAGGCGTAGAACTGAATACTTTCATACAAGGATACGTGTGAGCTACGCGCCAAACCGTTAACGATAGTAGCAAAACAAGTAATCTTACAAAGAAAAACCTAACTGATTAATTATCAATAAATAATGATTTTACTTAACAAAACAAAGCAACTTTAATCAAAATTTATATTAATGTTTATACGGAAAAAAAATTGTAAATATCAATGAAAACACCGATCGACAAAAAAATATGTAACAGCAAAATTAAAGCATATAAACATATAGTAAAACCCGCTAATTTCTAACGTAAAAATCTCAAACCCAGAAATACTCGCGTTCAATCCCGGTTGAAAGAAACCAATGAAAACCAATACAAAAAAATTTTGATTGCATGTTATAAGTTTTTGCACCAGGAAATGCTTATGAAAACCAATAAGATGTATAATTTCATTGTTTTATATAAGAAATATCAAATAAATTTGTATTGGTATTCATTTGCATTTCCTGAAGAAAAATTATGAATAATTCACAATTAATTTTTTATAAAAATATTCTATTGTAATTTATAAGAAATTGCTAATGATGCTATTAAAGTATCAAATAGATAATGTTTTTTATCAGAATTGATAAGATTTTTCTAGTAACTAATAAAATTGTATTATTTTACAGTAATTAAAGGGAAAAAACCAATAAAATTTAATAATATTTTCACTGAACTTACCTGCATATACTGGAAGAAAAAACGGAACTTTAAGACTCCCAGATTTTGGTTTAATCAGTTATTTGGAGTTTTTCCTAATGAATGATTAATGAGATTGATATGTATTTTTGCTACAATATATTCATAGGATTAATATGGTTTTTTCTGGTATGTTGGAATGGAATTTTCATTAGCATTCATGCTCTTTTTCCGCATACACGGTATTACATTTTATTTGTTCTAGTTAGTATTAACCTATTAACTCACCTTATTTTTTATTAGAATCGATGTGTATATTACGATTAATATTATCAGAAGTTGATGGTTTTTTCTAACGAATATATAATAGAATTAATAAGTTTTTACTACAATTTATTAAGGAGATTAAAATGGATTTTGCAGGTACGGTGAACTGGAATTTTTATTAGAATTTGTGCTCTTTTTCCGCGTACACGGCATTATATTTCACTATTTCTAGCTAGTATAAACCTATATTAACTCACCTTATTTTTTTATTGGATCGATGTGTATATTACGATCAATTTTATTACAAATCGATGGTTTTTTCTGGCGAATAAAGAATGGAATTGATAAGCATTATTGCTACACTTTATTAGTGAGATCGTAATAGTTTTTCCATGTGTGTTGGACTAGAACTTTCATTAGGATTCATGCTCTGTTCCACTTATACGATATTACCCGCGTAAAAATATAAACTATTGCCAAGATATTGCAGAGATATTGGAAATAGCTATTGCAAACATATTGCCAATATATTGCTACTTGATAGGAATATATTGGAAATACATTAATAATATAGCGCTAAAGCAACCGACACGGTGGCGGAGTGGCGGAAACGCACCTCAGCCGATCACGAAAGTTAAGCAGCACTGAGTGCCGTTGGCACTTGGATGGGTGATTCTTGTGCGGCTTTCGGGAGCGGTTAGGTGTTTCTCCACACTTCACAACGTGAGCGGAAGGTGTGGAACATTTGGTTTCGGTGTTTGGGCCTACGCAAGGTGACCTGAACATCTAAACAGAATGTTTCAATACACCGGCCATCTCGTGGAAGGTTTTCCTATAAGCTTTTCCCTTCCTCACGGGCATAACCCCGGGCGAATGCGAGACGGTGGGGACTGGGATGGGAAAAATTGGAATGTTTTCACCCCCACACATAGGTGGTAGGGGTGTCCCTGTAAAAACCCGTTTAATGGGTATACGGGGTGATGAGCAAAGAGAATAAAAAAAAAAGAATATAGCGCTAAACCACACTTACCCAAAGATTCCCAATATGTTGGCAATAGTCGATAAATTATTTATTTATTATTATAGTGATAAATAAAGTTTAAATTTATATCTTAACTTAGCTAGAATCGGGTAAATTAAAAAAAAAATTAAAAAAAAAGTTTGCTATCCTCGGGAATTGAACCTTTAATCTTTAGATCCAGATGCTTGCTCTGTACCACTGAGCTATTTTGTTATTTTGATTGTTACAGTTAATTTCAGGCTATAAAGAGCGATTGAGAAAACGTTTGATAAATTTTCTAAGTCCAAATTTTATAAATTTAATTTATTTGAATTTAATTTGAATTTAATTTTAATTTGTATTTATAAAGTTTGGACTTAGAAAATTTATCAAACGTTTTCTCAATTGGTCTTTATAGCCTGAAATTAACTGTTGAAAATCAAAATAACAAAATAGTTCAGTGGTAAAGAGCAAGCATTTGGATCTAAAGATTGAAGGTTCAATTCCCGGGGATGGCAAACTTTTGTTTTTATTTTTTTTTTAATTTACCCGATTCTAGCTAAGTTAAGTTATAAATTTAAACCTTATTTATCACTATAATAATAAATAAATAATTTATCAACTATTGCCAACATATTGGGAACCTTTGGGTGAGTGTGCTTTAGCGCTATATTAGCAATGTATTTCCAATATATTCCTATCAAGCAGCAATATATTGGCAATATGCTTATTAGTATAAACCGATGAACTCATTCTTCTTAATTTGAATTGATGTGTATGTTACGTTAATTTTATTACACATTGATGGTTTTTTCTAGCGAATATATAGAATTGAAGTTATTAAGTATTTTTGCTACCATTTCTTCATGGGTTTAAATTATTCAGTATAAACCTATCTAAGAACTCTATTTTTTTATTTAAATTAATATGAATGTTACTACCAATTTTATTAAAAATTGACAGTTGTTTCTAACAAATGAATAATTTATTTGATAATAAGCATATTTAGTACAATTTTTGCAAATTTTGGAATTTCCTTTTTGTAAAAAGAAGCGATGGCCGGATGTTGTGAAACCAAGTGAAATGTTAATATGATTTGCTCGTGTAGTACACATGTGTTTAAAATATTGAAGGTTACAAATTTCCTTAACAATCGGCGTGATAAATCATAAATAAATATAATATAACAAATTGTTATTTTAAGTAAAAAAGGTAGCGTAATATTTAAAATAACGATAATTAAATATATCGTACAAAAAATTAATTTATTTTTGGTCTTTTGCAAGTATTGCATATTACATAGGGTAACGCTTATTTTTATCGTTAACTGTTTAAATTATATTTTATCTCCAGTTTCGCTCACTGATTAAATTATAAATAATAATGAAAAAGTAATTATAGTTACTTATTTACGCACAATTTTCAGTCAAATTTGAGATTCAAGTGTTAATCTATTTTTAGTTTTTCGCAAGTATTGCATAATACGCATACAGTTACTCTTATTTTAATTTATAACTTTTCAAATTATATCTTTGTCTAAAGCTTTCTTTGTGATTAAATTATAAATATTAATAAGGAATTAATAATTAATTACTCGTTTACGCAGAATTTTCAGTCAAATTTTAATGCCGATTAGAATACGGAAATTTGATGAGCAGAGCCAACGCATGTGTATATCTTCTATAGTCCGAATATTGTTGAAAAACATGTTAATTATACGATTGACTGTAAGGTAATGAATCGCTACCTCATAATTTTCTAATCAGCACTAAAAAAGCTTTTATTAAGGAGGTAATACTCTAAAAATTTAAAATGAATTATAAAATCATAGTTTTCAAATATTTAACTATTCAAGTTATATTTACTTACAATTATACACATTGAAAGATTTACCACCTACCATCTGTATCATCCTCTGTATACTGGAAAAATGCACTTTGAACTGGTGTGCAATATACATTGTTGACCAATGAACCAATTTTGATAATAATACCTTTTTTGTATCTAAAACATATCAGTTACTATTAAAACTATTTAAAATGTGATATTTCTAGATCCTAAATTGTAGAGTAAAATAAATGTAAAAAATTACACAAAATTTCAATAATTTAAAACAGTTGGAAAATTTTTAATTTTCCTTAACACAACAATTTAGGATTTAGAAAAATCGTATTTTGAATAGCTTCAGTAGTAAAGGACATGTTTAGCTACAAAAAAGAGATATTAGATCAAAATTGGTTCATTGGTCAAAGGTGTACTTTGCGGTTTAGCTCTAAAAGCATTTTTCCAATGTATGGAGCATTTAGATCAAAATATTTCAGTTATTATAGTACCAAGTAAATATAACTTAGATAGCAAAAATGCACTTATTTATAACAATACTTATAGTCTTAATTTATTTTACCAATTTTCAGTGTATTGGCCCCTTAATGCCAATAAACATTATAATTTATTTACAAAAATATGGTAATAGACACCACATTATGCGACTAATAGATATAACTGAAGCCGCAAACAATATAATATTTTTATATTGGATATATCCTGTAAATTATAATTTTTTATTATACAGGCAACAATCCTAGAAAGTTATTCAATTTGATACACAATACATTTAATCAAAATATAGCCAGAAAAAAATTGTTTTTATCTACCAATCTACCAATCAAATTTGATTACCAATAAAAATATAATAATAATATAATATTTAATAATAATATTTAATATATAATATTTAATAATAATATTTAATATATAATATTTAATAATAATATTTAATATATAATATTTAATATATAATATTTTTTTACCAATCAAAGCACACATAAAGAGATAGAGTAATTTGAAAAAATCTCGAAAGCCGTATTTTGTAACATTTGAATAAGACAAAGAGAGCAATATATAATTGGGTGCACGTATTTGTTTGCATAAACCACTATTTAACTCTCTTTATAGTGTATATTAAAATTAATTAATAATTTACCATGTTTACCTTGTACGTATGATACAAACAAAAACTTGGCTTGTGTGTTGTAAAAGAATGCAAGGAAAACCACCTCAAACAAACCCGTATATCACAATATGCAGCAGCTCTGAAAAAAAAAACATATCACAATATTTATTTAAAAAATTTTGGATATTTTTAGAAAATATTAAACAAAAATTAAAAATCTTACCAATTACTGTAATATTTTCCATATCCTTATTAAGAAAAAGTATTAATATTAACATTAATTTATCTCGTGCCGAAACCCGGAATTGTCTGCATCATGGTGGTCGGTGGAGGACAACGTTGACGTTGACTGTCGCTAGTGGTCACTAAGGTGCGTTACGACTTACGCGACGTAACTTATGCCGTTATACGAGCTGTACCGACACTACCAAGACCGCGGAGCCGCGCCAGTCTGTGTATTACATGTCTATGGAATTTATTTGTAAATACGAATGAAAGTAACAAATCGTCGCTTCCGAATAAAAAGGTCGTATCTCAGCGGCCGGTTCGAAAAGGACGTATCTCAGCGTCCGGTTAGAAAAGGTCGTATCTCAGCGGCCGGTTAGGAAAGGTCGTACCTCAGCGTCCGGCTAGAAAAGGTCGTATCTCAGTGGCCGGTTGGAGAAGGTCGTATCTCAGTGGCCGGTTAAAGAAGGTCGTATTTCGCGGGCTAAATTTTTTTTCTTAAATTTAAGTTGGCAACATTGACAAAAATCTTGTGGCATTAGATTTAACATGCGAAAAAATTATAAATACTGTACGAACACACATATATTTGTGTATATATATATGTATGGGTATAACTGTGGGAATACGTTTTAGAGATATTCAAAAAAAGTCATATTTATGTTTTTAATGAAAAATGCATCCCCTGGGAGCTACAAATACATGAAAATGGGCATAGAATGCAAAAAGTGCTAACATGTCAATTTTGACTCTCTGTAATTTAAAATAATGGCCCCGAAAAAACTAGAAATTCAAGAGAACTACTGAATATCTCTAAAATGTATTCCCACAGTTATACCCATACATATATATATATACACAAATATATGTGTGTTCGTACAGTATTTATAATTTATTCGTATGTTAAATCTAATGCAACAAGATTTTTGTCAATGTTGCCAACTTAAATTTAAAAAAAAAATTTAGTCCGCGAAATACGACCTTCTTTAACCGGCCGCTGAGATACGACCTTCTCCAACCGGCCACTGAGATATGACCTTTTCAAACCGTCCGCTGAGATACGACCTTTTCTAACCGGACGCTGAGATACGTCCTTTTCGAACCGGCCGCTGAGATACGACCCTTTTATTCGGAAGCGACGAAATAATACCAGCAATACATTTTTTAACTTGTAGAGTACATTTTATTGTATGATATTGTCATTTGCTATCCAACATATTTTAACCGGATTATATCGTATTTTACAATTGAACTTAAAATCTCTTTTTATTTGAAATATTTTGATTGGTTTTGATTGTGAAAACAGTTTTAAATAATATTAGTTTTTATAAGATTATTTTTTGTTGTATGAGGATCTTAGATTATTTATACTTATAGTTATATAGATATATATAGTAGTATAATTTCAAGACATTCAGAGCATACTACATTCACAATAATAAAAAGTGTTAAAAAAATTTTTCTATGATATTTAGAGTAAGTATGAGTGTTAAATCTAGAGAAATTTTTAAAAAATTCAGATTCATTGTTTATTTAAAAATTAATAGCGATTACAATGTTTTAAATTTAATATCTCACAGAAAATTTATTAGTTATTACTTTTAGGAAACTAAAAAATTCTTTGGAAATGATAAATTAATATAGCTAAATACTATAAAAAATTCTTAATCAGTTTTATTATTGATTTATAAGCTTAAATAGTCACGTTGTATGAAATAGCAAATAGTAGCATTAAAATTTTTTGTAATACTTATTACTAAAACTTTTAGTTTTGGTTATTCTCAGTTATTTTTTTTTTACATATAAATATTTCTTCTTTTGTACAAATAAAAATTAGTATCTTTTAGACAAACTTATAAAGGCCAAAATTTGGACAACATATAAACTTTTCTAACTATTATTTTTTACCATTTTTAATTATTTCTTTTAGCTATTATAATTTCCGCATGGATGGGTTTACGTTTGTTCAAAAATTTTTCATAACGAAATTTTGAAGACTTGACAGATCTTCTTTATAAGAGATAATGTACATATAAGACCGCGCTACGCTATGCCGAGCTGTACCGATGTTAAATCGTGAATATGAAAAATTCGACCAAAATTCAAAGTTAAGTATTTACTTTGTAACAAATTAATAAATTAAAAAAGTAATGTTAGCTAAGATTTTGTGGGTAAACATAATCTTTTTTTAACCTATAATGAAAAATGATTAATTTGTTAAAATAATACTTACAACACTATATACGCGTATTGGATTACACGTATATATATTAAAGATTATGTTCTGAATAGCTTAAAATTATAATATAATTAGAATGTAATACCTCATATTTATAATAAAGGAAAATAACCTTATAAAAATCAATATAATTTATAACTGAATTTCATAATTAGAACCAATAAAAATGTTCCAAATATAAAGAGGTTTTAATTATGCTTGTAAATTATAATATCGACCGGTAAATATATCTTGATTGGTAAAACGCAATATTATCCAATAAAACGTATTCTACAAGTTAAAAAATGTATAACTGAATTTACATATCAAATCCCATTTTATAAACATTGACTTAAACATGATGTGAACATATAAATTTCTTAAACATTTCATAAGCTATTTCTTATATAAACCGAACAATTTTGAACTTAAACAATTTAGTGTTTGTTTATTTAAACTTGTATTTACGTATGTAATACCAAATATCTGTGCGTCAGAAAAACCAAATAATGTACGAAATTATATAACTAGTTTTTGCTTATAAAATACAATGAAATTATATTTAAATCAGATGTTACTAGTTTTTGCACCAGGAAATACTTGTAACATCCAATAAATTCCTTGTTATCGATTTTTGTAGTAAACAAAATTTTGTTTAAGTTTTTTCTTGTAAAATCCCAAGAATTTGCAACTAGAAACATTGTATTGTTTCTGAACAAAATTTCTACTGACTTTACTTATACGGTCTCATGTAATATTAATAAGGAAAATCCAACAAAATACTATATCTTACAATAACTATAATGTTCCAATAATTAATATGCCAGAAAAAACCTTTATCTTCTAACAACATCAGTTTCTTCAAAATTCACATATTTACTTATAAAATGAGTCAATGTAATTTCTGATGCCTATCAATAAAAAAAATAAACTTATAAAAACCAATATAATTCATAACTGTATTTCACAATTAGAATCAATCAAAATTTTCTAAATAATAAGTGGTTTTAAGTTCGTTTGTAAAATACGATGTAATCCGATAAAAAAATCTACGCTAGTAAATTACAGTATCAACTAACGAAATTTGTAAAGAATTTTCATTGGATTTTATTGGTTACTTTCAACCGGGATGTTATCAGGCCTCATTCTCACGAAATATTTTCTTTCATTATATTAAAGTTGTGTTTGTGTCCGTCCGTCCGTCCGTCCATTCATCCATCCTTCCAAAAAAACGAGAGAGAGAGAGAGAGAGAGAGAGAGAGAGAGAGAGATTGATTGATTGATTGATTGATATAGTTTATTTGGCCTTGGGGTTGAGACCCCGTAGGCACTTGAAATAAAATATAGTCTGAGTTTAATCACATAAATAATATAAAAAAATAAAACGTATAAAAATAAAACAATAATAATAATAATAACAAATTATATAACAAAATATTAAATTAAAACTAAATATGGAATGAATTGCGCATTTGCCCTGGTAACAATATACAAAATAATACAAATACCTAAATAATAATCCTTCATCATGCGTCGAATTTTTGCAGTAGTACATCAACAAGTTTTAGTCTAAATCGAGGTGAAGGATCTGAGGAGATGTTATGCCCTCATTGCACACTCAGCAGGCTTGGAGGGCTTAAAGCCCAGGATATTTTTAAGATGGTGGAACCGCCAGCCTATACATTCGGCCCATATGGCCAAAACCCGTACATGCGTTATGGTCACGGGCGCTGCGCGGATCTCAGCGGCTGCATTATGCTAGGCCGATTGTGCGTGATTCGCACGTTTTTATTAGGGAAACGAGAGAGAGCCCTTTAATACAACTGGACACGACCACAGATTTTAATAGTTTTAAGCCGCTGACACCTTCTAACAATAGTATGCGCAACAATAACAGTAATATTTTAATTCTAATCTTAATTCTAATGCATGACTAATTTTAAGTAGCGATAATTTTAGTATTTTCCATGTGAATATAAACCGCATAAAGCCACACTTTGCGTCATTGGAAGCGCTCGTGTGCCCGTGCTCGTACGACGTTATAGCGGTAACGGAAACATTCCTCATGCCACTTGATACGTCTGATATTGTCTTATTGCATAATTATAACTTCTTGAGACTTGATCGCATTGGTAGAGGCGGTGGTGGTGTGGGGGTTTATGTTCGCGATATTTACAAGGTTAAAGTGATTGAACAGTCGGACCCGGTATTTGGCAATACGCTTGAATTTTTGATCCTTGAAATATCATGTAGCCTTTTTAAATTACTTATGTGCGTCGTCTACAGGCGACCGGGTGCGGCACTGCCGCTGGTATTCTTTGATACGCTGTCCGAACTGCTTCCATCGTATGGGCACGTGGTCGTCACGGGTGATTTTAACATTAATCTTTGTCGGGCCAGTGCAAATGTGGACTATCTGCTCTCACGATTGGAAGAGCTAAACCTTAAAGTAGTTCCCTCTGATGCGACTCATCATGCGCACTGTGCGGAATATATGTCACACACATGGCTACTCACTCTTTTTCTTTCAGCTTCCTTTATTTTCATTTCATTTGTCATTGCAGCTCTATATCCTCTTTTTCTTTCCGCTTCCTTTACTTTCATTTCATTCGTCATTTCTATTCTATACGCTCTTTTTCTTTCAGCTTCTTTTATTTTCATTTCATTCGTCATTTCTACTCTATTCGCTCTTTTACTATCTGCTTCTTTTATTTTCATTTCACTCGTCATTTTTGTTCTATACGCTTTTTTTCTTTCTGCTTCCTTTATTTTGATTACATTTGTCATTTTAACTATATCTGCTCTTTTTCTTTCCGCTTCCTTTATTTTCACTTCATTTGTTATTTTTTCTCTATACGTTCTTTTTCTTTCTGCTTCCTTTGAATTTGATAATATTATAAAAATTTTTAATTCGTCAAGTTCTTTTACATTAATATCATGTTGATAAATTTTTGATAATTCATTAGATTTACGTTTTCGTTGCACTTTAGTAAATTCAATATTTAAGTAAGTTTATTGTGAATTGCATTTGAGTTAATTATATTTACATCATTTGTTATATTTCTATAGATACATTTTTTTTTAAGTTCATTTACTAAATCAATATCCATTTCATTATCGACTGAATTATTAATAATAGGTACGTGATATATTGATTGCAGTAGGTTATTATAGATTGTATTGTCATTAGTATTATCAACTTTTTTCAAAAAATCTCTTTGTAACGCTCATCTAATTGCTTCAAATAGTACGTGTGAATATTTCAAAATTTGCTATCTCTAAATAATCAAGATTTTTGGGTAAACACAGGGATCAATTTTATACCTAATCATTACCGACGAAGTATGATAATTAGTTAACGATTAATATAAAGTTAATTATTTTCAAAAAATCGCTCTTTAAAGCTATTCTACTGTACTCTGTTTCCTTTCAACATTATTTTTGAATTTTTTCAAATTTTTAATATCACTATCTTTTAAAATTTTTGGGTTTTGATAGGTAGATCTCTGTAATTTCGTCTCGTGTGTTGCCAAAAAATAATTCACATCAGGAAAACGGAATAAATTTTGTCTTCCGCAATGCATATTACGGCTTACTAACATGTTCATCGCAACAATTCTTGTGGAATAAAATTTGTCAAATCAACTTAATTATTTTAATTATTTTAATTTTAATTATTTTAATTATTGTACGACTTTATTAAACGAATACAAAACTAGATTTGTTTTATTAATATTTTATATATTTTATAATTTAATTTACTTTGGTAGTGTTTTGAATGATAATAAATAGGGCTAATTACGTGTTATTTAAATACGTCAATTTTACACGTTTTTTTAAATCAGGTATTCGATCGCGATATTATACCGTCTGACACTTTCACGTAAGTGATTTACATGATTTTTATGTATTTCATTTTAACATAAAAATTATACGTGTCGTATGCATCATGGACATCTAGATATTATTCAAAGCTGCATGTAAAAGATCTCAAATACGAATTCGTATAAACGTGCGAAACTTATGTGTCTTTGATAGCTTGAAACATAAGGGATATTTTGTCAATAATAATTGAATAAAGAATTTTAGATTTGTAAATAATTTGTTTAAAAATGTGGAAAAATTTAACTATAATGTTGAAAATATGCTAGAGGTCTTTAAAGATGAATTTTTTAAAAATTTCATTTTTTTGTTTATAAAAAGTTATTAAACGATTAGTTAGCGTTTTGTATCCCACTGCAGATTGTACACGAACTCCTTGAGTAAAGACTCACTCGACCTTCAGTTGTAATGCTATATCACGCTGCGGTATAGGTCGCTTACAACGGAGCATTTAAGTATAGTTAGCCGTTCGCGCATTCTTGCAACAACATTCAATCTTTTCTAATTAATATTATATCTTTTTCTCAAATCTACAACTCGCGCATACCTTCGACGAATGTTCTATAATAATTTCAAAACAAAATATTGCATAGGACGAAAATGGTGACGGGTTGTAGTGAAAAATTAAAACTCGACATCGTAAACAAAACTTGTCCGCGCGCACGTTCCTGGCCCCTTAGTTGTATACCCCATCTCCCTCTGGAGTATAGGTTCTTTACAATAACAATTTACGTGCATTACGTTCAAACTAATAGAGCTTATATACTTATGACGTTACAAATTCATACGCGCACGGTTTAAATACATATTCTACGAAACTAACAGAGTATCTACACCGCGCAAGGAAGAAGTCCTGTACCTCAAAGGTTAGACATTTTTTTCCGTGTATTTTTTATTTATTTATTTTATTTATTTATTTAATTAACCAGAAAAGAATTTACATAATAGAAACAAATACATCATGCAAACCTCCCACAGAGATAAACGGAGTTATCTGTTGGTGGGACTGGTTACAAAAAGAAAACTTAAAACTAACTTAAATATTAAACTAACATACTAAAATAATAAATCTTTAATAATTATTCAAAGTAACAAAATAGTATGCAACTGTAGCTAAAAGTAATTTGTGACGAATACAACAAAAAAAAATTTTTTTAATATATATTATTTTTAATCCATGTTTTAATTTTTGATTTCTTATTTTTGGTGCTTAAAGTTTTTTTTTCTTTTTTTTTATTATTTTAACGTCGCTCTTTTTATGCTCCCAAACCGGTGCTAATCAGTGACGGAGGTCTTACGATGTCTTGGTGAAGAAAGCACTTGTTAAAAATACATTTGCCAGTGGTGCTTGTATCAATCGGCAAGGGCCGGGAATCGAACCTGGGACCTCCAGATTACGAGCCCGACGCCGTACCGACCGAGCCATCGCAGGCCTCAGCTGCTTAATGTTTTCATATCGTTAGGTAACATATTAAATATGTTAATTGCTTTGATATAACTATTTTTACAACTAATTGTTCTTCTTGTACGAGGTAAAATTCAATTTTTTTTCCTCCTTATGCTGTTAGAAGACATAAAATTGCTTTTTAGATTTTCGTAATGGAAGATTAATGAATCTAGTGTAAAAATCTGTTCAATACTTAGTGGATTATTTTCAATAATAAAATTATTCTTGTTTATAATTTTTAATAATTTTTTCTGCAAACTATGTAATATTTTCATATAATTATTATATGCACCACCCCAAGCTATTATACCATAACTAATTATACTATTAAATAAAGCCTAATATATCATTCTAAGCGTATCCAGGTTCATAATCTTAGCAAGTTTATGAAACACAAAAATCAGATATTTTGTTTTATTAACAATATATTCAATGTGTTTACCCCAACTCATTCTAAAGTCAAAAATTACACCTAGGTATTTGGTATACTCAACTCTATTTATGTTAATATTATTTATATGAATATTAAAATTATTAACCTCAGGTACACTATCGCAATAATTTCCAAATGTAATATAAGTTGTTTTTTTAACATTTAAAGACAATTTATTAGTAGCCAACCAATTGGAGATTGCTTCTAATTCGCTATTCATTAAACATTCAACTTCATTCCAATTTTTACCAGTGACAATTATCGCAGTGTCATCTGCATATGAGATAATATTATCTGCTAACATATCATTTACATATAAAATAAATAATAGTGGTCCCAATATTGTACCTTATGGAACACCAGTTTTTAGTTATTAGCTTTATAAATAGGTACAATTTCAGCAATTTTTAAAACATCTGGCCAAATGGCTTTTTCTATGCATACGTTAAAAATATAAACCAAAGGTCCTACAATGTAGCTTAATAATGTCTTTAATACTCCAGTGTTTATTATATCTACTCCTCCATTCTTTATATCAAAATCGTGTACAACTTCAATGATATACAAAATATCACATTTATTTAAAAAATTAATAAATCTTTTATAAATTAGTTTTTCCAAGATTTTTGCTCGATTAGATATTAAAAAGATAGGTCTATAGTTTTCTGCATAGTTTTTATCGCCAGCTTTATAAATAGGTACAATTTCAGTAATTTTTAAAGCATCTGGCCAAATAGCTTTTTATTGTTTAAATAAATTTATCGTTCGTCCAAGTAATCTTTAGTAAAAAAGTATCTTTATTGATCGTCATTGTTTGAGTTTTTTATAGATTAATATTGTAACAATATACATGAGAGAGTATCTTTTGCGAGATGTAACCACACGATTGATATGTTGCTTTTTTGAGTTCTGTTTAAATTTGGTGAGTGTGTGAAATTGTCTGGTGACATCGAGTTAAATGTCTCGTTACTTGTATTTATTTATATTTTTTTAAACTGTAATGTATTATTTTTTTAGCCTTGAAAAGGGACGACGAAAAAACGTCCGAAACGTCGGCAAAAATTCATATGCAACAATCGGGTTTAAAAATATTGAGTTCTGATTAATTTTCGTTATTTTCCTGCTGTAATTCATTGGTATGATAATTTTTTTCCTTAATTCAGTACCTATGTCAGTGAAAAATTTATTCATTGTATTTGCAATTTCTGTAGTATTCTTTATAACCTACATCTGTTTATCGTATATGTAAGATATAACTTTACTTTTTTTCTTATTTTTACCTAATTTTTGGTTAATTATATTCCATAAGTTTCTAGGATTTCTAGTTGAATTTTCAACTAGTTCTTTATCATACAATATCTTTGCATTTTTGATAACTTTATTTAGTATTTTTTCATATGTTTTATATATTTCTTTGTTTAATAAATTGTTTGTATCTAATCTCCAAATATTATATAAAAATTCCTTTTTATTACATGAAACTATTATAGCTTTAGTTATCCAACCTTTTCTTGTTTTTTTTTTATCTCTTTTGTTATTAATATTAGTAACTGTAACCTTCTCAATACAAGTTTTAATAGTCGATATTAATACATCAATTGCTAGATTAGGATCAGACATTGTTAGTATATTATTCCAATTATAACCTTTAGCAAAAGAAACGAGTTTGTTATACTTTAGTAGTACGTTTTTTCTATCAGTTCTAGTTACTTTAATCTTTTTAATTGATAAAAATAAAGGAAAATAATCTGTAATTGTGTATATTAATTCGCAAGATTTAGTGTTAAGTGATTTTATTTTAATAAAAAAATTATCAATACAAGAGCCATTATCAGATAAGCTAGATGGTCTTGTAATAGATTGAAAACCTGGATAGTAACCGTTTTCTAGAACATTATTTAAAAATTCTTGGCTAACATTGTCCAAACCCAAAACATCAATATTAAAATCTCCTACTATTATATGATTAGTGATATTTTTTTTATTTTTAACAATTCTTTTATATTCATAAGAAAATCCGTCTTACTTATATCGTGAGAGCTATATATTGAAGAAATTTCTATATTTACTATTTCGTTATTTATACGTGTATTGAGAATTTTAAGTTTACCAATTTCTATTATTTCAGTAAATTCATTTATATTTTCATCAATATAAATAATGACACCGTCCGATTTATTCAATTTACTATTATTGTAATGCATTTTGTAGCTTTTTAGATTAAAGTATTGATAATATTCCAAATTCCAAGTTTCAGCACAAACAATCATAAAAGGCTTAATGCTCAGACCATTAATTAAAATTTCTAATTTGTTAAAATTCGCATTCAAACTTCTTATATTAATGTATAAAATATTGTCCTTATTAGAATTTATATAAGTATTTAAAGTATCAAAATTTTTTACAAACAATTCTTTTTTTAAAGTATCATTTAATATCTCAGAAATCACTTCAATGTTGCTTTCCATTTTGATGATCTTACTGGATACTTGAGCTGTTTGATGCAATTGATGATACCGACATAGTAGATTTAGCCTTTATCCTATTTACCTTCCGATTAGTTATATGTTTAAAATCTAATTTACCGATGTATCTTGGTATACTTGGACTCATCGGATAATCAATGCTTTCTATAAATTTTTTAGTTTTCATTTTCAACACTAGGCAGCACTCACTATCATTAGGCACGTATTTAAAGTCATAATTTTTGTTAAATTTATTATTGTGATATACACAATTTACACAAGCTAGTTTATCTATATTCGTGCAATTTTCGGTATTATGAGGACCAGCGCACTTCAAACAAACTTTACTATTTGTACACATATTACCACTTGTGATGTTGCACTTTTGATCCCTGACGAGTCGTTCCCGTAGTGCAACGTGTCACTATGGCTTACGACAAATAAATAATAATTATCCGGTAACAAATTGAATTATTTGGGCGCCAGTTACCGGTAAAACTAACAACAAGCCGATTCAGGGTCGCGGGCTCCACGTTGCCATCACGAGAAAGATGGCGGAACCACGTTGTAGGAAATTGGATAATTTATTCGGGTTATGAAATCAATCTCTTAATTCCACATAACAGTTATTAACACTTTAATTATTATCAATTTAATATATAGCAAATACAACGCATTCAGAAATCCCGCTGATTTATTGTTCAATACTTATTCTACGCGCAACTCAATAAATCGTCGTAAAACGCAAAAGAAAGTATAATAATAAAGTCGGAAAAATAATAATAAACTAGTCGGTTAAATCATCGGTATTCGCGCGGCTATTCTATTTACAATATTCACGGAACGTCCTTCAATCACACTCTCATACCTTACAATACGCCGTACTTTTTTTTTATGTTATTTAACGTCGCTCTATTTATGCTGCCAGGGCTAATCAGCGACGGAGGTGAACGGTGTGTCTGTAAACAAAGCACATGTAGTTGAAACAGTGGTGCTTGTGTCCATCGGAAGATATCATCGGTCACTGTAATTAGTCTAATAATTACAGTTTCCTGTCCTCCCGATGGAACCACCGCGATCCTCTTTACATCTTCGCGTCCCTAACGTTCCCTATAGTTCAGATGCCCGTGCCTCTCATGCACTGACAAGTGCACGAAACGCACGCGCACCCGAACTGGCGTCACATTATAGTGACACGCCGAGCCACTGAGTCGCGGTGTTCGAAAAATGCACATGAAAAAATTTTCAGAGGTACACGTCTGGGATCGAACCCACGACCCTCGGTGTGAGAGTCGGGAGCTCTACCCATGAGCCACCGCGGCTCAAAAAAAAATACGCCGTACTTCCTCACTCACCGCAGTTCGAGAACTCTCCGTTTACAAATCAACTGTCTCTTCCTTGACCTGATATCTAACCCTGGTATTTTGGGTGTTTCTCGCTCCAACTAATCGTACAATAGCTATCCTATCGCCTCAATACTTTAACTTTCCTTAAAATCTCAGCGGATCCCAAAATGGCTACTTTGATATTATTTCTCTCTCAACACGTCTACTCAATACGGCGGTTGCGGAAGGAGTCTCTTCCTTCTTCTCCGACTCATATTATCCGCTACCGATAGTGGAGCTAGTTAATCTCCCTTTCCGCTATCCTATCCGCCAGATCGGTGGTAGTAAACGTACCGATAATCGTCGGTAACGCCACCTATTTTCCTTCCAATTCCGCTAGTGTACGTTCGCCAATTCATTTTATCCGCTATCTGTACAAATCCGCCAACGCCTCCACCAATGCACCGGGACAGCTGTCTATCTCCTTTCCTCTTACATCGGTACGTATGAACACCAGCCCATTCGTAGTCGATCCCCCTCCGGCGCACCGCTCTCACCTATACTCAACGTGCGCGTGCAGTATTTTCTAATTTAATATTTTCGTAATTAATAACTTGAGAATATAAAGGTTTCTTTACAACATTGTCTATTTCCTTGTCTTGTTCCAAAGCACTTTTTAATAGTAAATTTTTATCACTCATTTCTGATACCAGTTGTTTTAATAATTTATTTTCGATTCTTAAAGTTTCAAGTTCGGATTGATCACTAGTTAGATTTAAATCTACATTATTTGTTTCATTAATAATGTCATTTAAATATTCTTCTCTTATTTGTAGCTTTTGTTGTAATTTTAGTTGTGCAATAATGCACTTTGCTGTTTCATTCAGACACGTGTCTTTTGTAATTTTTGAGGTTAGAGTTAGACTTGAGTGTTCCGAGCAAATAATAAAAGCATTACTAATTGCAATTCCACTTTTTTATTTATTAAAGTCACTCTTATGATATATATTCTCACAAATTAAGCACGTCACAGTTGTTACTTTACTTTTTGGATGACATTTAAGGAAAACATCTTCATCCAGATCGGTAGTGTCTTCCACTCCCGACGCCATGATGGCGATCATCCGATTATTTATTTATACATTTTATCGATTATTTATTTATACATTTTTTTATTTATTTTTCATAAACGATTTTGATATATTTTTAACCTGCTCCAAGACCGTACCCCGTTATAGTAATAAAAACGATTTATTAAAAGCAAATTAACACAAGATTATTCATAATAACATTATAAATTTAATACTATAGTGTAATTTTTATATGCTAATATTATAAATACGTAAATGTAATATTATTGCTTCCTCGTATAGGAATCTTTGTAATAGTAAAATATTTCACTAAAAACATGCTAGAAGTATATTTTTAAATGTATAAAATCCAAATCACGTGTATTCAGAAAGTGTCTGTAGGAATGTGTGTATGTGTATATTTGTGTATGTTATACGTATACGTATGTTTGTACGTATACCAATAAATTTCTGAATCTACTCAGTCAATATCATTTAGCTTGGGCACGTAATCTTCTTTTCAATTTCCAACATCGACACAACATTATTTTTGGATGTGTAGATTCGCTTTTCTTTTATAGCCATTTTTTGTTTTTGAAAAAATTATTTTTCAAATCATTTAATATTATCTATGAAATTTTCTAACCTGACTAAGTATGTTTTATAAAGAATAAAAAACCCTCTCGATTTCTTAAATTATCTCAATTAGTTTTCATATTATTAAGAAAAAATTGAGGAGCTGGATGCAAGAACACGCCGAGCGCGGCGAATGGATAGAGGAGGCGGAGAGAAATTAAGAAATTGACGTCACCGTGACCAAATTTGTAATTTGCCGAATTTAATTTAAAAAAATACTGTCGTATGCAGAATTAAAAGACGCAACTTTTTTCTATTTAATGTTTTTCTGTACGATGTGCAGATCAGATGAAAAAAATTAAGAACTGGAAATTTAGAAAACGGATTTTTAATCCATTTTTCAAAATTGAATCGCTGTAACTTTGACAAATCTTAATGAAATTCCCTGATTTTTCGTACAGATACTTAATATAGTCTAACGATAAATATAAACATGTAAAAAATTCTACTTTATACAAATTTTATACAACATTTGAACTTAACGTAAATAACAAGCTTTTAATACGGTTTCAGTATTCAGTAGTCGAAAGTGTGTTGTAAAGTCTTAGACTTCACAAAATTTCAGCGAGAGATTTGTTCGTTTATATTTGAAGATAATTTCTTAAAAATATCAGTTTATTTGGATAAAAAATGATAGAGCGATTTAAAGAATACTAACTAAATACTTAACTAAATTACATAAAAATAAAGATATTTTATAGCATCAAAAAGCAGTTATTATTTAAACCATTTTTATGCTGTAGTTTGATACAATATTACAATGCGATTTTCAATAAATAACAAAGACGGTCACTGATTTAAGCCGCGAAGCAGATGACCATTATGGCGACGAAGTCGATGTTCATTTGTTTACAATTTCCTTATTTATATTAATGAGTGTACACAAAATTTATTTCTCTGATTTCGGCGCTTCCTCTATCTGCGAAATTTTTTATTCAAATAAGCTGAAATTTTTAGGAAATTATCTTCAAATATAAACGAACAAATCTCTCGCTGAAAGTTTGCGAAGTCTAAGACTTTACAACACACTTTCGACTACTGAATACTGAAACCGTATTAAAAGCTTGTTATTTACGTTAAATTCAAATGTTGTATAAAATTTGTTTAAAGTAGAAATTTTTACAGGCTTATATTTATCGTTAGACTATATTAAGTATCTGTACGAAAAATCAGGGAATTTCATTAAGATTTGTCAAAGTTACAGCGATTCAATTTTAAAAAATGGATTAAAAATCCGTTTTCTAAATTTCCAGTTCTTAGTTTTTTTCATCGGATCTGCACATCGTACAGAAAAACATTAAATAGAAAAAAGTTGCGTCTTTTAATTCTGCATACGACAGTATTTTTTTAAATTAAATTCGGCAAATTAAAAAATTTGGTCACGGTGACGTCAATTTCTTAATTTCTCTCCGCCTCCTCTATCCATTCGCCGCGCTCGGCGTGTTCTTGCATCCAGCTCCTCAATTGATTTTTTTTTATTAGGCTATACTTTTCAAACTAATCGGTCAAATTTGTTGCAACAAATCACAGAGATAGTATACAATAGGGTAAGAATTTCAAGTGATCCTATTAAATATTTTTTGTTTTAAAAAAAATAAAAATCGCAGAAATTGCGTTTATTTTTTGTTAAACGCTTTCGGTCGCAAAAAGCTTTTAATTCTCTTGAAATTTTGGAAAAAGGTAATTTTGATAGTAACAAGTGTACATTTTATGGGATAAAAATATTTATAATTAGCGAATTAATTGAGCATTATAATTGTTCAAAAATCATTTCAAACTTTGAAATTTTAATTAGATTTTAGACCATTTTACCATAAATAATTTTAAAAACGTTAAATACATTTGTTATGATTAATAAATTTTAATATTAAAATAATACATTAAATATTGAATCGATTTATTAATTTTGAGAAAACGAGTGGTGGAGTAAAAAAATATACTGTAAGGTCTTAGTAATAATATAATATAAAATAATAATAGAGTGGCAAAAGCCTATCGGCACGTCCGGCTACATCGGAGTCTTGGCGTAGAGTCTTAAAGAGTATAGTACATAATAGGCGCTTAGAGTATAGACGCGAGACCTGCGTGATACGCTTGCTCTCGCGTGAGCTCGTATGACTGCACAAAATCGTTGTAAACCAATAGATGGCGCGACGTGTACGATTTCTGAGTAATATAACGATCATAAACATTTACATATTACAACACGCCTCCTAAATTTTATGATCGTGATTTCATACAAACATTATCTACTTTTCGCAATTCATAACAATCTTAACGCTTGTCTGTTTTTCAAAAACTTGGTTTTATCTAGACTTTTAGTCAGCATATCTGCTAAGTTTGAATTTGAATCTATTTTTACAATGTTGATAATTCCGTTTTCATAATTTTATTATTAGGATATTATTTATATTACATTGATTTCTTATTGATTTATTTACATCTTATAATGTTAATTAATTATTATATTATTATTAAAATAATAATTGATTTATTTAGTGGGGACAAAAGAAGGATAAATTTAGTGCGTGTTTTCCTTATTAAAGTAAATTATTTATTTTACTTATTTAAAAATTAACGTTCTCTCTCTCGTGGTTAGTGGTGCCACGGGATCTATTATTAGATCCCGTAATATAATTAGTTATATCTAAATTTTGTTAAGGGTGTTAATATTCGTTACGCGGTTTAATAGTTATCCGGAACTATTATTTTATTCAACGGAACTTCCTCTGGGTGAGTCCACCGGGTAATCAGGACTAATAAACTAATAATTGTTTTTCTTTTCGATGATGTTGAGAATCCGGATATAATTTTATTTACATAATATTTTTTTTATGTTATTTAAATTATAACTAGCATCACAGAGTTTTATCAAGAATGAGTAAACAAATACACATTCTTTCAAGTTATGTATTATATAAATATTACGCCGCACGCACACACACCCACATACATATATATATATACATATATATGGGCTATTTCACGTCAAGTGGTACGATGAAAATTTTAAATCACTCCAAAATTTGAGAACAGGCTGGAAACATCTTCCAGAACATACAAAAAATTTAAGTGTTAAAAATAATTTGCTTAAGAGTTATTCGACCATGAAAAGTGGAAATTTTTCAATTTTATAGAAAAACTTCTATTTTTAAAGCCATTTATCTCAAAATATATGATTTTTTTGAAAAAACATTACAAACAACTTTTGTTTAAATTAATCTTTAGAACTTATCTACCCTGGTTACATTTCTTAATTTTGAAATCTCGAAGAGATAGAACACCCGGACATATTGAATATCAAAAAAAGGCTACCATACCATAATCGATTTTAATCTAACACCTCTCAAAAGTTCACATTTTTCGCGAGCTTTCGAATGGCTTGGGTTAGCTTATTGGCCAAGACCGCAGTTGTAAGTTATGTCTCATAAACCTCATAAAATCACTAATTTTCACGTATTTTAGGACATAACTTACACCAAAGGTGTAATATATATATAATATATATATATATATGTGGTAATGAACAATTAACTTACCAAAAATAATAAAGTGTATATACTTAATTGTAGTATTTAGTAAAAACCTATTAAAATTTTAGATTACTTTGAACGGATCTAAATAGAACTTTACCTCCTAAAATTAATTTATTTAAGTCATCGCCAAGAGTTCTATATGTCATTAATATTTTGTACTTTTAGAGTAATAAAACTTTCTTCTTAATTAAATTAATTTTTGTATTAGTTTTAAAGAATTATTTATAACATTTTAGCGGTATATAAATAAAAACCTGCTTCTTCCATTTCTCCCGTAATTCGTAATTTGCACCCTCTTTCAAAATTTGCGTTTTAATCCATAATTATATCCAATTTATTTTTCCCTTTAGTTACAGAGCCCATATATTTATTTTAATTATTATAAACAAAGGCATACCTTAAATAACCTTTTGTTTCTAATAAATACATACTTGTTTATTTAAAATATTGTTTTATATAAATATGCGTAATCTACTTACTTATATATCCATACAATTTTTAAATTTGATTTGAATAATATTTAAATTAAATACTACTAAAATAATAATTTTCGAAAAACTTTTGAAATGTAATTCGTATTTTATATTGCCATTGTTAAAATTTGAATTTTCTTTTGCCATTACTGTTTATAATAGAATTATCTTAAAAATGCAATAATTAATGTATTTAATTTTTAATTTATTGTATATTTCACATATAGATATTTGGAAAAGTGTATGTTATACTTGATTAATATTTATTTTATCTTCGAAAAATTGTGCATATTTTTAAAAACATTACATTAAATTTTAGGTCCGTTTTTATTTTATGAGTTTTATCAGGAATAAGTAAACTAATACACATTCTTTCAAGTTATATTCACAACTTTTTTTTGCGCACGGAAAAAATACATATATTATCTATTCTTGAAAAAACAAATCACACGTACACACACACACGCACACACATACACACACACACTTCTGGGTTAGAATTTCTAATTTCAATGTAAATGTTATATAAAATACATGCCAATATTCAACTTAAAAAAAGTATAAGTGCGCTACAATTGATTTTTTATCCAAAAGTTTGAAAGAAAGCTTGGAGCAATACCTTTCAAATAGTCTGTACCATTTTTATGGCCTTCAGTTCTGTAAAAAGTTATGATAATTTAAAGAAAGAGAAAAAATTCACAAAAAACGACATGATAATTCCCATTTAAATTTAAAAAAAAATTTCGTGTTTTTTAAATTATCATAACTTTTTACAGAACTGAAGGCCATAAAAATGCTACAGACTATTTGAAAGGTATTGCTCCAAGCTTCCTTTTAGGCTTTTGTATAAAAAAATCAATTGTGGCGGCCTTGCACTTTTTTCAAGTTGAATATTGACATGTAGTTTATATAACATTCACTTTGAAATTATAAATTCTAACCCAGAAGAATAAATTCCAGACACAATTAGCAACGAATGTTACATATAATGTTCTATAGTAAAAATTGATAGATTTTGAGTTAAATAGTGGTAAACCCAGCTGGTATTGAAAAAAACTTGGAAAAATCCACTTTTTGAGGTTAGAATAACCAAAATAAGATTCCAGTACCTAAAAATTTTTTTCTTTATTCTGAAAAACATTTGGAATGTGTACCCAAAATTTTATTCATTGTAAATTTTAAACTATATGAATTCTTATAAAGCTTAAATTTTATTTTAATAATTATAAATGTTAATAAAAAATTAAATTACCAAAAATAGTAAAGTGCATGTACTTAATTGTAGTATTTAGTAAAAACTTATTAAAATTTTGGAGTATTTTAAGCGGATCTAAATAAAACTTTCTTCTTAAATAAATAAATTTTTGTATTAATTTTGTCACTGTTAAATTTTGAATTTTCTTTTTCCATTACTATTTATAGTAGAATTATCTTAAAAATGAAATAATTAATGTATTTAATTTTTGACCCATTGTATATATCACATATGGATATTTGGAAAAGTGTATGTTCACACACACACACACACGCGCACACGCACACGCATACGCACACTTATATATATATATAACATATATGACATATATATATGACATATATATAACATATATATATAACATATATATATATAACATATATATGACATATATATATAAAACATATATATATATATGTTGAATTCTGAATTCTTAGACACGGCGGCGGCGGCGGCGAAATATTTATATATTATAGAGAGATATATAGGATATATATAGGATTTTTCTTATTTGTTTAATGGTATTCATTCGCTGGAGTTGTTCATTTGACTCTGGTTAATTACTTGTATTTGTATAAGTGCAGCTTATACATGATTCAAAAACAATATGTACTGAGAGCTGCATTGATATAAGAATTGAAAGAATTGAATGTATAGCAACATAGGATAATTCTGTAATTGAGTCATTGATTTAATTAATGAAACAAATTTTGTGTAAGTAAGTAATTGTGGTTATGTCTTAAGTCTAACTATAAACTGAAATATATATAGTCCCACATATAGCATAAACAAATATGTTATAATATAATAATGGGCAAATTTTAGTCGCTTCGAGAAGAAACTTTCTATTACATGTGCCAGACCAGTTGTAATCTAATAACTATATAGTATATATTTAGATTTACATAATTATATTTAAGGAATAAATCGATGATCCTTTATTCTAGGCAAGTTTAATTGTGACTTGTCAAGAAGAGAAAAAAATACATTGTACATATTATCTAATGGATATATGGTATGGTGGCGTAATTCACTGTTAACCATAGTTGTATTTTTCTTTGAATAAATGATTATTAGATATGTCATAATACACAAATTTGTTTGTAAAATAAATACAATGCAACTAGGAAATGTTTCGTTTTACTGTTATGTAAGAAATAATCATTTTTTTAACGCATAAATGAAATGATAATTAAATATTTTTATTTTATTTTTCTTTTTTATTAATTTATTAAAATTATACACTGATGTATTAATAAAAACACCTTCTACGAAAATGTCAACATTTGCAAGTATGGTTTCCAATCACACTTTGAAATATGTTATCTGATAAAAAAATCTTTAATTATTACTCCCATCCTATTTCTACTTATATTTTGCTTAAACTCCATAAAAAGTTTCTTGCTAGAGTTTTGCTAAATCTAAGACTTTTTATCTGGATTTCAGCAATTTCGTTAGATTGGTTGTTTTCGTCTAAATTATTTAATAAATACTTAAAAATGCGTCACGATTTCTAATTTAGGGTGAAGTCTATAATCATATAAGAGTGTCCTCCGAAAAAAAACATACGTGTAGCGATTCTGTGTACGTCAAGATTTAATTTAAGGATGAAGTGCAAAGTACAATCGTGAAATGATAGTGCATTAAGATGTTTCCTCGTACTTTCGTATCTTAACGCTAATTATATGTATATGCATTCACGAGTAACGGTTATTAAGTAACCTGTGTTTGTAAAAACAATAATTACCATCGTTATTTGATTATGGTAAAAACTTATAATACATGAAACTAATTATTAACTGCGTTCCTGTAGATCATTTCCACATTTTCCTTGTTTTCGTACATTTTTATCAAAAACATCAAATTACTTAAAGTAATAATAGATTCTACGAATGTTACTTAACTTTATTATTGAAATATTTATCTATAAATATTGTTCTGTAAATTGTTTACATTTCAAAATTTTATAGAATAATAACCTTTTTTATATGTAACTTATATTCCATAATAGTTTTCAGCAATTGAAAGTACTGAAATCAAAACACCTTCCAAGAAGGTGTCAAAACCCGCAAGTATTGTTATTCTAATCAAACTTTGAAAATTGTTATCTGATAAATAAATTCTGCAATTGAATCTGACATTATTATCTGATAAATAAATAATTTTAATTTTAACTCCCTTATTTTATCTATTTCTTTGAATTTTAATTAAACACTTTTTAATATTACAAAAATTACATATAAAAAATTTCTGCAATTGAAAGTACTGAAATCAAACTGAAATCGACAAGTATTTTGAATCGTACCATAAATATATATTTTAAATAAACATTTATATATATATATATATATTACTTAAACTTCGTAAAAAGTTTCTGCAATTGAAAGCACTGAAATCAAACTGTAATCGACAAGTATTTTGAATCATGCAAAAATGTCTACTAATAGAATATAGATTTTTTATATTAAAAGTATCTTATACTTTTACTTTTCATTTCTGGCCCTGCCATGTCTTACAGTAATAAATAAATAATATTCTAAAGATGTTAATTTGTGCAAAATTAATTTCTGCAAAACTAATAAAAAGGACATTTCTTCTTTTTTATTCTTTTAAATAAAATAATACTTGCATCACCGTTGGTTAATAGGTGTTACCGCTTCATATAGGTGTTAATTCTGACTATATTAACTGATGCTACATTTTATGAATCATTACATACATCTTAGCTATTATCTTATTTTAAAATTTAAGGAGCCTAATATATTATGCAAAGCGACTTGTAGCATTATTAAAGTATTTGAAAATAACTGCAAATAACTGCAAATAACTAAAATATTTAGTTGGGTTTGAGACGCTAATCACTATTATTTGTAGTTATTTGCAGTTATTTGCAGTTATCTACAGTAACAAATAATTATCTGCAGTTATTAGTCTTTGTTGAAAGTTATAACACAAAATTTGACAGATATTATAAAAGTTAATAGCAATTATTAGCAAATATTAGCAGTTTTTATTTGTTTTTAATAGTTATTTGCAATTATTTGCTATTATTTGCACTTCTATTTTTGTGCTATAATATAATTATAAAGAAATTGCATATAACTCCAAATAACTGAATATAACTGCAAATAATTGGTATAATCTATTAGTAACTGCTAAAAACTGCAAATAATTGCTAATAATTATTTCTAAAAACTATATAAACCTACTTAGAATTTGACAAAACTGCAAATAACTGCTGGTAACTGCTAATAATTGCAAATAACTGTTAATAACTGCAAGAAACTGCAAAGAGCTACAAATAATAGTTAATAGCGTCTCAAACCCAACTAAATATTTTAGTTCTTTGCAATTATTTGCAGTTATTTACAGTTATTTGCAGTTATGTACATTTATTTGCAGTTATTAGCATTTACTATTTCCGCTAAAGACCCACGCGTGGAAACAAGACTGTATACCATAAACCAATAATTTATTATTAATAAAATAATTTGTGATGCAAGTATTATTATATTTAAAAGAATAAAAAAGAAGAAATGTCCTTTTTATTAGTTTTGCAGAAATTAATTTTGCACAAATTAACATCATTAGAATATTATTTATTTATTACTGTAAGACATGGCAGGGCCAGAAATGAAAATAAAAGTATAAGATACTTTAATAAAAAAAAATCTGTATTCAGATTGGTAGACATTTTTGCGTGATTCAAAATACTTGTCGATTACAGTTTGATTTCAGTGCTTTCAATTGCAGAAACTTTTTACGAAGTTTAAGTAATATATATATAAATGTTTATTTAAAATATATATTTATGGTACGATTCAAAATACTTGTCGATTTCAGTTTGATTTCAGTTCTTTCAATTGCAGAAATTTTTATATGTAATTTTTGTAATATTAAAAAAAATGTTTAATTAAAATTCAAAGAAATAGATAAAATAAGGGAGTTAGAATTAAAATTATTTATTTATCAGATTATAATTTTCAAAGTTTGATTAGAATAACAATACTTGCGGGCTTTGACACCTTCTTGGAAGGTGTTTTTGATTTCAGTACTTTCAATTGCAGAAAACTATTATGGAATATAAGTTACATATAAAAAAGGTTATTATTCTATAAAATTTTAAAATGTATTCTGTAAATTGTAATCAAATTTTATAGAATAATAACCTTTTTTATATGTAACTTATATTCCATAATAGTTTTCAGCAATTGAAAGTACTGAAATCAAAACACCTTCCAAGAAGGTGTCAAACCCGCAAGTATTGTTATTCTAATCAAACTTTGAAAATTGTTATCTGATAAATAAATTCTGCAATTGAATCTGACATTATTATCTGATAAATAAATAATTTTAATTTTAACTCCCTTATTTTATCTATTTCTTTGAATTTTAATTAAACACTTTTTAATATTACAAAAATTACATATAAAAAATTTCTGCAATTGAAAGTACTGAAATCAAACTGAAATCGACAAGTATTTTGAATCGTACCATAAATATATATTTTAAATAAACATTTATATATATATATATATTACTTAAACTTCGTAAAAAGTTTCTGCAATTGAAAGCACTGAAATCAAACTGTAATCGACAAGTATTTTGAATCATGCAAAAATGTCTACTAATAGAATATAGATTTTTTATATTAAAAGTATCTTATACTTTTACTTTTCATTTCTGGCCCTGCCATGTCTTACAGTAATAAATAATAATATTCTAAAGATGTTAATTTGTGCAAAATTAATTTCTGCAAAACTAATAAAAAGGACATTTCTTCTTTTTTATTCTTTTAAATAAAATAATACTTGCATCACCGTTGGTTAATAGGTGTTACCGCTTCATATAGGTGTTAATTCTGACTATATTAACTGATGCTACATTTTATGAATCATTACATACATCTTAGCTATTATCTTATTTTAAAATTTAAGGAGCCTAATATATTATGCAAAGCGACTTGTAGCATTATTAAAGTATTTGAAAATAACTGCAAATAACTGCAAATAACTAAAATATTTAGTTGGGTTTGAGACGCTAATCACTATTATTTGTAGTTATTTGCAGTTATTTGCAGTTATCTACAGTAACAAATAATTATCTGCAGTATTAGTCTTTGTTGAAAGTTATAACACAAAATTTGACAGATATTATAAAAGTTAATAGCAATTATTAGCAAATATTAGCAGTTTTTATTTGTTTTTAATAGTTATTTGCAATTATTTGCTATTATTTGCACTTCTATTTTTGTGCTATAATATAATTATAAAGAAATTGCATATAACTCCAAATAACTGAATATAACTGCAAATAATTGGTATAATCTATTAGTAACTGCTAAAAACTGCAAATAATTGCTAATAATTATTTCTAAAAACTATATAAACCTACTTAGAATTTGACAAAACTGCAAATAACTGCTGGTAACTGCTAATAATTGCAAATAACTGTTAATAACTGCAAGAAACTGCAAAGAGCTACAAATAATAGTTAATAGCGTCTCAAACCCAACTAAATATTTTAGTTCTTTGCAATTATTTGCAGTTATTTACAGTTATTTGCAGTTATGTACATTTATTTGCAGTTATTAGCATTTACTATTTCCGCTAAAGACCCACGCGTGGAAACAAGACTGTATACCATAAACCAATAATTTATTATTAATAAAATAATTTGTGATGCAAGTATTATTATATTTAAAAGAATAAAAAAGAAGAAATGTCCTTTTTATTAGTTTTGCAGAAATTAATTTTGCACAAATTAACATCATTAGAATATTATTTATTTATTACTGTAAGACATGGCAGGGCCAGAAATGAAAAGTAAAAGTATAAGATACTTTTAATAAAAAAAATCTGTATTCAGATTGGTAGACATTTTTGCGTGATTCAAAATACTTGTCGATTACAGTTTGATTTCAGTGCTTTCAATTGCAGAAACTTTTTACGAAGTTTAAGTAATATATATATAAATGTTTATTTAAAATATATATTTATGGTACGATTCAAAATACTTGTCGATTTCAGTTTGATTTCAGTTCTTTCAATTGCAGAAATTTTTTATATGTAATTTTTGTAATATTAAAAAAAATGTTTAATTAAAATTCAAAGAAATAGATAAAATAAGGGAGTTAGAATTAAAATTATTTATTTATCAGATTATAATTTTCAAAGTTTGATTAGAATAACAATACTTGCGGGCTTTGACACCTTCTTGGAAGGTGTTTTTGATTTCAGTACTTTCAATTGCAGAAAACTATTATGGAATATAAGTTACATATAAAAAAGGTTATTATTCTATAAAATTTTAAAATGTAAACAATTTACAGAACAATATTTATAGATAAATAATAAATATAAGTAAATAATAAATAATAAAGTTAAGTAACATTCGTAGAATCTATTATTATTTTAAATAATTTGATGTTTTTGATAAAAATGTACGAAAACAAGAAAAATGTGGAAATGATCTACAGGAACGCAGTTAATAATTAGTTTCATGTATTATAAGTTTTTACCATCATCAAATATCTTCTACCATACTTTTCAATTTGTTCGTATGTGTTACATTTCCTCTCAGTCATGTGATCTCTATAATCTGGATTCAAGTTTCTCCAGACTACTTTGATCTGCGTTGCCATGGAAGGAGGATTCCTTAAATGCGAGAATATATGTTTCATACAACTCACATAATTTGTTATGGTTTCGGACTTCCCTTGAGTTTGGTTCCAAGCTTCATCCCATACGTCTGTTTCCGTTAGTTTTTTCATGAATTGTGCACGGAATGCTTTAAGGAAGTCTTTCCATCCTTTCTTTCGCAATTCCTCGTGCACATTCGTATATCAGCGACCTGTTTTCTTCGTGAAAACAAATGGCAAACCTTTGAAAAATTGTTTATCTGTAATTTTCATGTTTATACGGAAGTTGGTTAGCCTGCTTAGAAACTCGTTCGGATTGTCCTTTTCCTCACCAGAGTACGTAAGATTCCAACTCTTAAAAGCTTTGATAATTTGATCATTCTCTTGAAATTGGGAACTTTTCGACTTCTTCTTTTGTTTAGATTTCTTCTTATTTTTCTTATTCTGTACTTCATCGTCATCTGAGTTCGAATTATCTTCACTACTACTATTAGAATCATCACTGCTAGTATCCTCATCATCATCACTATCATCAGAGTTATCATCATTATCACTGTTATCATCAGAATGCGAGTCATAAATATCATCATTACTATTCTTTTTATTATTCTTCTTTGTTTTCTTCTTTTCTTTTTTCTTTTTCTCATCATCCTTCATTTTCTTGTGCTTTTTCGTGTTTGTCCCCTTGTTCTTTTTAGTTTTTTGTTCTAACTCCTTCTCTTCGAGTTTTGAGTTTTCTGTTGGTATATTTTGATTTTCGACTGCCGGAGTAGTGCCCTGCATTGGTTCTTTAGAATAAATTCCTTCTCCATCAGATCCCGATTCGTCTTCCCTTCGTGGATGTTGTCTAAGATTCCTCTCGTACGATGGTGTACTTGCTCTTTGGCTTAGAGTCATTTGTTCTAGGTTATCCATGAATTGGTTAACCATCTGTCCAATGCTAGTGTTTCCTCCAGCTTCTCTATTATCCGCATTACTAGTTTCCTTCCTTCTACTATTTTGCCGTTTATGTGTCCTTTTTCGTCTCTCTGCATTTTCCGAGTCCGTGCTGCAACCATCATCACTGGTAACTGATGAGGTTGAGTTTCTTTGTGGTCCTTGTATAAATAGTCTCAAAGGCTTCTTACTAGTTTCCATTTGTTGTTTGTTTTGCACATTCTGTTTTGCAGTCTCCTCTAGTGCCTCACAGACAGGTATCGCAGTTAGGTTGATACTTTCCTGTACCAACGGGTGAGAAGAATCCGGACCATTTTTGTGGCTGTATTCGTTTGTTCTTATTGCGTTTAGACTTGTATTTGTTCGCTCTTCTCTTAGTAATCTCTGTACTTCCGGCATTAATAATAATTGTCTGTCCAAATTCTGTAACCAAATTTTCTGTGATGCTGAAGTCGATTGGATCAGACCTTGTTTGAATATTAGTCTCATCGTCGTATTTCCTACAAATGTTGACGCCATCGATATCGTAGGTGTGCAACTTGTAGTTGTTGACGTCGTAACAACACAAGATGCAGCATTCATTGGAACGGCTTGTTGTTCCTTCCCTGAGAGTGACGGTAGTCCCCTACTTGTTGATGGGATGTTGGATATATCCTTCATTTGATCTTTTTCCTTCATATTTTCCTTCCTCTGTGGTACTTCTGTTCCATCACATTCTGTACCAGTTAAAGGGTCTCTATCCTGTCGTTCGTCAACTCTACGTATCCATGGTACATCTTGTCTTGATTGTCGTAGACCACCTCTAAATAACCGTGAGACTAATGTTGGCTTTCTGTCTTTTGTAGTTAATCCCATTCTTGCCAATAATACTGATAATTCTGTTATCGTATACGAGTCTATCCTTGTATAGGCTTGTACTGCCTCTTCATCTTCTTGTAACACCATCTCTAACCATTCAGTATTTTTACTTTTTCGAACAGCCATTTTTAATAAGTTTCAAAATTCGACAATGATATCACTTAAATAATTTAAATTTTCCTCTAAATTTTTATGTTTCCTCAATATAATACTTAAATCCGTCAATTTAAAAAAAAATTATTTAAATCCTTCATTAACTTTTACTTAACTACCAGCAATAATTTATTTACTAAACCAACAATTAATTTTCACAACAGCTCTTGATAACAATAATTATTATCCAAAGGGGAGTTTATTTTATTTAGTGCGTAGTCAATTTACGATTAAAACAAATTAAATTATTCACGAAAATGCACGTTTCAGATTTATTACTGTGGGTTCTATTCTACTATCTATTTACCGTCAATACAAATAAGTTACCATCAATTTCCATCAATATAAATTATAAATGGATATTAATACACATATAAGCATAAATATAAATATAGATATAAAGAATTAAATATCATAAAATATTATAAAAATTATATATATATATATATATATATATATATATATATATATATATATATATATATATATATATATATATATATATATAGGAGATTCCATGTGAAGTGATCCAGTTAAAAAATAGAATTTTGTTTTAATGTATGGAATCAGTAAAAAACTACTTGAATAGAGTGTAACTAAATTTTTAGACCTGAATTTCAATTAGTACCAGAGTTGTAGCCAATCAAAAAATCGAATTTTTTGAAAAAATTGACTTTTTGGCCATGTTTATCACTTAATAACTCAAAATCTAACAATTTTTTCTTATATACATTAAATTTGAAAAAGTTTATTAATTTCAAGAAGAATCAGTTCAAATATTTCATTTATTTTATTTTAAAACTTTGAATATAGTTATAATCAATAAAAACCTTTATAGTAAAAAAAAGGGTTGTACGATCAAAAATATTTTATCCATCCAAGAATCTAATTCATCGATGATTAATTACCTTCAAAATGGTGCAAAGTTTGAGTGCGGCAGAGCATTTTAGACAAAGTTATGGTGCTTTTAGGCAAATTTCTTAAAAAAGGAGAGCAAATTCATTTTATGAAAAAAACAGAGTAACCGTATACTTGCATTCAAACAATATGGCACTATTATTCCTCAATATTACTAAAATACACTATTTATTGTACTGTATTTATTGTACTGTTTTGTGTTTGTAAGCAACTTAGAGATTAGAATGTATCTGTGACTAACAATAAATAGTATATTTTAGTAATATTGAGGAATAATAGTGCCATATTGTTTGAATGCAAGTATACGGTTAACTTGTTTTCTTCATAAAAATGCTTTCGCTCTCTTTTTTTAAGAAATTTGCCTAAAAACACCATAACTTTGTCTGAAATGCTCTGCCGCACTCAAACTTTGCACCATTTTGAAGATAATTAATCATCGATGAATTAGATTCTTGGATGGATAAAATATTTTTGATCGTACAACCCTTTTTTTTACTATAAAGGTTTTTATTGATTATAACTATATTCAAAGTTTTAAAATAAAATAAATGAAATATTTGAACTGATTCTTCTTGAAATTAATAAACTTTTTCAAATTTAATGTATATAAGAAAAAATTGTTAGATTTTGAGTTATTAAGTGATAAACATGGCCAAAAAGTCAATTTTTTCAAAAAATTCGATATTTTGATTGGCTACAACTCTGGTACTAATTGAAATTCAGGTCTAAAAATTTAGTTACACTCTATTCAAGTAGTTTTTTACTGATTCCATACATTAAAACAAAATTCTATTTTTTAACTGGATCACTTCACATGGAATCTCCCATATATATCCCTAGTGTCACACCGAATTAATTAGATAAATATATAAAAATGATTATTAATAATATTAATGAATATCTCCATTCACTGAAATAGGTTTCCTTTAATTGCCTGAAACAGAAAAATTTTCCATCAACATCAACAACAATATTTTTAAATATTCTTCAATCTTCCTAAAAGAAATTTTCCATCAATATCAAATTCAATAATCAATATTAAATTATATAATTTATATATATTAAATGTGGTGTGACACAAAATATTTATAATACTTATAAATAAAATAATTTTTAATTGATAGATTTTTCAATAATTGGATGGTAACCTCGCATAGAATAAGTAATAAAACTATGAAAGAAAATGAATTTTTGTGGGCAGAATTACACTTTGTAATTTCTCTCACACTCACACACACATACTATTGGATTATTTCGGTAAAAGAAATTTTTCCTATGCTGTTACAATTTAATTTATATAAAATGTTGGGCGCCAATTTGTGACGTAGCGTTTCCTACATAAATGTAGGGAATTCCGTAGACTACGTACAACAGATAATAATAACTTCGATGTATATATATTTATTTAAATAAATGGGGTAACTGATATTCGTTTTTCGTTCTATTAAAATGGCTGACTCAGCACGTGCACGAACTTCTTACCTGTGCCGTGGATCCTTGTCTCGCCGACGGAAAAATGGCGGGACTAATTAAATCCTTTCCCAATAATTAATCACAACCAAAGGGGGGAATAATTGAAATTACACAAAAAAAGAATAAGTTTAATAGTCCGTGTAAAGGAGTAATTAACTATTTATTTATTTCACTTTCTATCACAACATAATTTTAAAAAATTCAAATTACAGACGAAGTCGCGAATTTTAACCAACATAGGAAAAATTATAACACTAATTCAAAATCACAAATTACGACAATTTATTTACTTAAAATCTCATAATTAATAATTGAGGTATTAATCCTCCATCAAATCAAGTCGCGATACCGAAAATAATCCTTATACAAACAATTAGTACATCAACGAAATAAACGTGGCCGGCGGGCAGTCCACTTACCGCACGCGAGTCCTCACGATCAGATTGTCCAAATAAATATATTTCTCTCAAGACTTCCTCAATCTCTCAACCGGTAAATATTTATCTCCAAAATCACGACCGCCAATCTTTCCAGCAATAACTATCATCACTACAACAATAATTTAAGTAATCAACAATTTCCAAAAATACTACTTGATAACTGTATAAAGCACCAGCGTCTCTTTTAACAGATCAGCTATTAATGATCCTCTCCTCCTTTTTCCCCTTTCTTCTTCCTTTTTCATAAATTTCCGTCAAGGCCGACCGGCTGGCGCCTCCACTTGTGCAATTCGCACTCTTCTTCTCTCTCTCTCTCTTACGCACGGGAGTTGAGTCTGAGAGAGTCCCGCGCTCCGTTGCGCCGGCGCGCTCTCTCGGTGGTCTTCGTGGTGCATGCGAGAGAGCTCCCCCCTCTCCGCCGCCGCCTATGTACACGCATACGGCAGTACTGCTTCGCGCGCGAGTCTGAGCTCTCTCCATCTCTCTCACTTTCGTGTTTACAAGAAACTTGGCGTTTAAGTGGCAATTCGGACCCGGTGCGACTTCACGGCGACGACGTCTACGAGGGAAGGAGCTTCCATCATCCGGAGGTGTTGTTCGTGCGGGTCGGCGTCTCCATCATATTCCATCACCAACAACAAGTAACCTCTCTCTTCTTCAACTAGCTCGACGTTTTACGGTGAGTGCTATATGTTTATTCTTCTCTCTCTCTCTCTCTCTCGAACATATAAAACAAACCAAATCACTTCTATTATTTCCCATCCTTTCCTTTTATTTATTCAAACAATTCGGTGATGAGAATGGCTCAGGCTTTTTTGTTATTCATTGTTTACTTTTTCCTAACCTCTCTAATACCACATGTTAACCTTACCTCTAACCTATCCTACATTCTACATTTATTATAAACACTTCCTTATTTAGTTTAAACAATTACATAATTTAATATCATTCTAGTTTCTAATTTTCCTTACAGGTAACGAGGTCCAGGACCAGCAGGAGCTAGTCCCAAGGAGTCGCTACGTAGCCAAGTAGGAGTTCTCCCTTGACCCAGGAAGAGGTATCAACAACAGTTATACACAGGTAATGCACGGGGGGCATTAGCTGTGTTAGGTAAGTTGTTTCAATAATAGTATCTTTGGTTCGTTACCTATATTAATATTATATATATTTGTTTCAGGCACTGGACGACGGCAAAGTTTTTAATATTATTTTATTATGTGAGGTATTTACTACCTCACACATTATTGCATTAATACATTATTTAACAACATTATTATCTATAAAAAGAGCGACACTAAATAAAAAAATATACATTTTAAAGTCATTTTTTCGCTAAAACCTAATTAACATTATTTTTTTAACATTATTATTTTTTATTATACTCTAAATTTAACATAGTAACATAAAGATAAATTACCTTAGTTGGTAAAGAGTAGGCATCTGTAGTTAAAAGAGCAGAGATTCTAATCTCCGAGATAGGTATTGTTTTTATTTCCTTTTTTTGTCAAAAATCATATTTTAGTTTGTTACATTATAAGAACAGAAAGCCCTATAAATAATTAACCTTTAAAGGACGAGGGTGGTTTCGTTAAGGATCCCCCCCCCAAATTCATGGATCAGCACTGACTACCAGAGCTGCCACTCGATCGTAACCAATAGTGGGATTTGACATGACTGCTGTGCCCGCTTAAAGTAGTGCCATTAGCGTCTCACTATCCATTATTGGTTTAACTTTGGGTCGGTTCCCCATCTAGTTTGTGTTGCCCTGCGTATTCAATTTTTCCGGCACCATCCGTATTTGGAAAGCAATCCCCGATCCAGCAAGTGGGGAGGGACCACGATGAGGGTGTGCGTGTGTGTGTGGATATAAAGTGTATTCATACTACTGAAAACTTTAATTTAATTTTATTCATATTATGTTTCAGGTGATGGATTTCGATTTATTCGAGAGGGATTAAGTAGTGTTATGGTATGTGGTGGATCTGAAGCTTGCATTAATCCATTAGCTATTGCAGCTTTCTGCCGAATGCGAGCGTTGAGTACATCAAAAAATGAATCGCCACTTGAAGCATCGCGACCATTTGATAAAGATAGAGATGGATTTGTAATGGGTGAAGGGGCTGCAATTTTAGTATTGGAAGAATTAAGTCATGCATTAAGAAGAAAAGCTCATATATATGCAGAAATACTTGGATATGGACTTTCGGGAGATGCGATTCATTTGACATCCCCTAGCGAAGATGGAATTGGTGCGATGCTTGCAATGGAGAGAGCTTTACATGACGCTAGAAGTGATCCAACAGATATTACCTACATTAACGCACACGCAACATCAACGTTACTCGGTGATTCTGCTGAGTTACAAGCTATAGAATCGTTATTTGATAAACACAGTGAATATGTTACAGTATCAAGTACTAAGGGAGCACATGGCCATTTACTTGGAGCATCTGGAAATGTTGAAACAGCGTACACTATTCTTGCTTTGAAAGAAGGACTCATACCACCAACGCTAAATTTGTATAATATTGATTCAGCATCAAAATTAAAATTTGTTCCACATAAAATGCAAGAATGGTCTACAAATTCAAGACGAGTTGCTCTAAAAAATTCATTTGGATTTGGTGGAACGAATGCATCCCTTTGTTTGGCCGAGTATATTCGTTAACATTATTAGTACCTCTTTCTATTGTATTATAAATAATCTATAACACGTTGATTCTAAATCTCATACATATCCATCACATACTTACAGTTTTTACTTATTCATTTTACACATTTATATCATCTAAAATTTCCTTGCTTATCCCTTTAATCTAAAAGTATATATTTATATATGGTTGGTTCTCTGTGAAATCAAGATGAAAAAATTAATCTTGCTATAACTGTGAGAATATATTTTAGTCATATCCAGTAGTTCTCCTGAATTTTTTCAGATTTTTTCGGGGCCATTATTTTAAGTTACAGATAATCAAAGTTGACATTTTAGCACTTTTTTGCTCTATGTAAGGTAAAAGTACCAATTACTGGACACCTAAGGATAGACATTATGTTTAATGTATAGTTTGTTGAAAAATATACACAAAATTAAAATCTATTAGTTCTAATAAAAAGTATTTGCTTTATAGCGTGTATTGCATTGCAAACGCACTAATCTTCATGTTTAATTTTCATAATGTAAATGAAAATACAATTGATGATATTGAACCAATATCTGGACTAACAAAATGTGATGGTACCTCTGTCCGAATGCATACGTCCCGATAACTGTACGTAACTTTACCATGCTGTAAATGATAATTTAAAAAGCAACTGCACCATAATAAATAATTAATAAATACGTAAAATCTGTGCAGAGAATATAATTATTTATTAATTAATGTATTAAGTGTTTTACGAAGGAAAGTATATAAAGTAAAGTAAAGGTTAAATAAGAAACTTATATTAAATACGTTTATTACAAAACTTTAACAAATTTAACAATGTATGAATGTTTCTGATTAATATTTACACACTTATATTAATATTAAATGAATAAACTGAAACAGTTATTTTAATATGCAGTATTTAATTATAAAATTTGTAGGTTAACTTTGTCTTATTCTAAATTTACTAATTTTTCTTACGTACAATATATTAAATTAATATGAAAAACAACTAAATACATTATAGTATAAATAAATATAACTGTAAAATAGTTAATACTTACTCAATTCTTCAATGAATAAATAATAATTTAGAACAAAAGTCGAGATCATGAGAAATTATTACACTGGTCAGTTACTAGGACAAACCTCGATAGAGCGTACCAAATAACATAAACTATATTTTTAATAAAAAAAAAGTATAAAGCAGCAAAAATATATTGTTTAATATTGATTATAGTACATTAAAAATTATGTTTATGCATTTTTTAGATGTTATAACTAATAAATATATCCCAAATCGCCTTAAGCGTGCACGCGAATTTCTTAGCAAATCGTTCAGAAAATCTGTTATTTTAGTATTGTGAACATCATTAGTCAAATATTGATTTTTTATATAAATTAAAACAAAACCGACATAAAACTTTTTTTCGTTTAAGCTAACGAATATTCAAAGTATTTAAATATATTAAATACGTTTATATGTCTGCTCTCATAATTTTGCAAAACGTAATTTTCCATTCGTGTCCAGCATCTGGGACTTGTCCAGTCATTGGTACTTTTACCTTACCCATTTTCATGAATTTGTAGCTCCAAGGGGATACATTTTTCACTAAAAACATAAATATGACTTTTTTTGTAAAATTTTCAGAACCTTTCATTAAAAATACTTTTAAAGTCATAAATGTATGCTGTCACACTCTTGTAAGCCATTTAAACCTGAAATAGTGAAAATCAGCAATTCTGCTCCGGATTCTGGAAACCTAATACTGTCGAAAGTATGTCTTTTTATAGGCAGAAACTATTTATTAATTTCCAAAGTGGGTCCAAACCATTAAGACTACTTTTGATCAAAATATCTGGGAAAAATGCCCGAAATATTAATAGAAATGTATATTTGTTGCCTTATAACGATGAATCTGTTAGCATGATCATTGCAAACAAATTTATGCTATTACCTTGGAGTGGTAGAAAAGCATCTCCACTTTTTTCAGTATCAATCTAATCTCCTGTAAGCTGCTAAAAATACAAATATTATTATACAATTATAAAAAATTAATTAAACATTTCCAATGTTGAATTTTTAGTTTCACAATCCATACAAGAATTATGATACTAATCTGAAGGTTTACTATAAAAGTATCACCATTATTATTATTATTATTCAGCAATACATTGTTGAATTTCACAAACTTGTCACTGTCAATTAATCATATTAATCATTATAATATCAGATCTGCTTTGTTGATATAATTTTTGTATTAAATACGTATCTTCAGTTGTTATAATAATAATGTTGATATATTTATAGTAATCCTTCAGATTAGTATCATAATTCTTATATTGGTTATACAATTGAAAATCCAGCATTATAAATGTTTAAAAATTAATTTTTGTAATTGTAAAATAATATTTGTATTTTTAGCAGCTTACAGAGGATAAGATTAATACTGAAAAATGTGGAGATACTTTTCTACCACTCCAAGCTAAGTGCATAAATTTTTTTGCAATGATCATGTTAACAAATTCATCGTTATAAGGCAACAAATTTACATTTCTATTAATATTTCGGGCACTTTTCCCAGATATTTTGACCATAAGTGATTTTCATCATTTAGACCCACTCTGGAAATTTATAGGCAGTCTCTGACTATAAAAAGACATCTTTTAGACAGTATTAGGTTTCCAGAGTTTAGAGCAGAGTTGCTGATTTTCACTTTTTAAGGTTTAAATGGCTTACAAGAGTGTGGCAGCATACATTTATGTCTTTAAAAGTATTTTTAATGAAAAGTTTAGAAAATTTGACAAAAAATGTCATATTTATGTTTTTAATGAAAAATGCATCCCCTGGGAGGTAAAAATTCATGTAAATGGGTATATAATGCAAAGAAGTGCTAAAATGTCAACTTTGATTATCTGTAACTTAAAATAATGGCCCCGAAAAAATCTGAAAAAATTCAGGAGAACTACTGGATATCACTAAAATATATTCCCACAGTTATAGCAATATTAATTTTTTTCATCTTCGATTTCAAAGAGAACCACCCATATATATACATATACAGGGTGATCCAGAAACATAGGTAACATATATATATATTCCGATTCAGAAAATTAATTCGAGTATAACCCCGTCGGAATTTTTAAAAAATATTAATTAGGCGAGGCGTAATTAATTTTTGAAATGGGCCAATCAGAGGCCGGATTAGGGAAGAAAGGTGAGCGGCGTTGCCGCGCGAGACTAATGCAACAGGTCAACGAGCGAAGCGGCCGAGGCGCTTGAACATAGCTAATGCGTATAGCAGAAGCGAAGATCGCGAAAGCGAATGAATCGCAAAATATATTTTACGAGATTGATTGTATGAATAAAATGTACAATCAAGGAAATGATTTTTATTTAAGTTTGAATTATACCGCAGATTAATAAATTCATTACTACTATTATTAATTTACTTACTAAATCTATGATACGCGTGCGTTATAAATATGAGATTATTACAGTTTTTAATCTCATCGTATTTACATTAATTTATTGAAACCTTAATGACGAATTTTAAGACAATAAAATTTTGAATTGAATTAAGTTTTGTGTACAATATAGCCAATAAATACGTTTACCATAAAGATATATCGCTACATTTTGGAAATATATTAATTAATTTTGCAAATATATTGGCAATAATATTGCTAGGTAAATAATTCCTAGTCCGTGTAAAATGAAATTTAGCTCAAGCCTCAATTCTCCGTTTAAAAAACATAATGCTACCGCGAGCGCTCTCCGATGTTCGCGCACATCAAATTTTGTGTTCGCGGAGTAAGCCCGCCGCGGGCGCTCTCCGACGTTCGCGCTCATCAAATTTTGTACTCGCGGAGTAAGCCCGTCGCGGACGCTCTCCGACGTCCGCACTGCAAGAGCAAACGTGCTCGAAAAAAGTTACTTCGTTAAAATTACAATTCATTGTGTTTCAGACTTAATAAATATTTTGGAAAACTTGTTCCAAATGTTTAGGATAATAATTGCAATAGTCTGGCTGTTGAATTGAATTGAGTGTTCAATATACAAAATGCCAATGAATAACTACCATAAATTCGCAATATATTGGTAATATATTAGCAATAATATTGCTAGTAAGTTAATTCCGAGTCCGTGTAAAATAAAATCTAGCTGAACCCTCGATGAAGTTTTATAATAGTCTGGGAATCATCTAGCTATAGTATATCTATAATATGTTTACGTTTACCAAATATTTTTAAACTGATTTTTTATAATATATTAGTATATGCTGAACAAATCGATATCATTAAAATTAATTGGATCATATCTTTACTAAAAATCGGTATTATGAGAAATCGTGGATTTATGTCACGCATCTTAGTAATTATTCGGATGACCAAAGACAGACGTTCATTCACGGTTTCATCCACTTGAGGTAATAAAAAATCATCGATTCGTCGGTAGTATTGACAATTTGGACGACACGAAACATATTGGCGATATATTGATAATACTTTGGCAATATGTTGGCAACATATTGGCAATATATTGACAATACTTTGGCAACATATTGGCAATATATTGGCAACATATTGGCAATATATTGACAATACTTTGGCAACATATTGGCAATATATTGGCAACATATTGGCAATATATTGATAATACAAATAATAAATACCCGCGTAAAACAATTAAAGTTTATATGAACTTTATATAAACTTTAGGTTTGGCTAAACTTGATATGGGGTTGGCCAACGAGACTGAGCCGAACTTGTGCAATTGACTGTTCAAGTTTGGTGAAAGCATATCAAATGTTCAGCTGAAATTCATATAAAGTTTTTATAAAGTTTTTTTACAATTACTGACAAATAAAATATAGTTTATACTAAGTTTAGCTGAACTCAATATTAACGTGATAGCAAGTTCAGGTTTATAAAGTCATATAATGTTGATATCAACATACCCAAAGAAAAATTTCAAATATCTGTTTTAACTGACATTAGTAAGAATACATCGGTTAGAAAAACTGTAGATATATTCCAAAAAATTCGAATCCGTCACTGAAAAGTGTTGTCCATTTCCTTAGTTTTGAAGACATAACCTGAAAGAAGAAATTTAAAAAACCACAAAGTATCTATTTTCACCATTTTTCTAACTGATGTAATCTTACTGATGTCAGTTAAAGAAGATATTTGAAATTTTTCTTTGGGTATGTTGATATCAACATTATATGACTTTATAAACCTGAACTTGCTATCACGTTAATATTGAGTTCAGCTAAACTTAGTATAAACTATATTTTATTTGTCAGTAATTGTAAAAAAACTTTGTAAAAACTTTATATGAATTTCAGCTGAACATTTGATATGCTTTCACCAAACTTGAACAGTCAATTGCACAAGTTCGGCTCAGTCTCGTTGGCCAACCCCATATCAAGTTTAGCCAAACCTAAAGTTTATATAAAGTTCATATAAACTTTAATTGTTTTACGCGGGTACTTAACGAAATACACTTTTAACTGCAAGATTTAAGCCAGACTTAAAGCCATACTTTCACAAACACTTTCAGATATACATACAGCCATACAATTAGCCATACTGAAAGATCAACATTTCATTCCTTGTAACTACCCTCTGTATTGGTTGGTACGAGAAGCCAACTTAAGAAAAATCAACAAAGGACAGATGTTTTAGATAAGAAAATAACATGAAAATGTCTATTTCTCGATAAAAAAGCAAATTTCATTCCGTATTACTACCCTCCTGTATTTAGGTGGTTGATGAAACTTCTCACACAGTTTGTGCTACTAATGCAAGAACGAGAAGACGATTTAAAGCAATCAACAAAGACAGATATTTTAGAATAACAAAATAACTGGTTGATTTTTCCTATGTCGGCTTTTATTACCAACCAATACAGAGGGTAGTTACAAGGAATGAAAAGTTGATCTTTTAGTATGGCTGTATGTGTGTCTGAAAGTGTTTGCGCAAGTATGGCTTAACGTCTGGCTTAAATCTTGCAGTTAAAAGTGTATTTCGTTAAGTATTTATTATTTGTATTATCAATATATTGCCAATATGTTGCCAATATATTGCCAATATATTGCCAATATGTTGCCAAAGTATTGTCAATATATTACCAATATATTGCCAATATATTGCCAATATGTTGCCAAAGTATTGTCAATATATTGCCAATATGTTGCCAACATATTGCCAAAGTATTATCAATATATCGCCAATATGTTTCGTGTCGTCAAAATTGTCAATACTACCGACGAATCGAAGTTTTTATAAAGTTTTTTTATAATTACTGACAAATAAAATATATGTCAGTTAAAGCAGATATTTGAAATTTTTCTTTGGGTATGTTGATATCAACATTATATGACTTTATAAACCTGAACTTGCTATCACGTTAATATTGAGTTCAGCTAAACTTAGTATAAACTATATTTTATTTGTCAGTAATTGTAAAAAAACTTTATAAAAACTTTATATGAATTTCAGCTGAACATTTGATATGCTTTCACCAAACTTGAACAGTCAATTGCACAAGTTCGGCTCAGTCTCGTTGGCCAACCCCATATCAAGTTTAGCCAAACCTAAAGTTTATATAAAGTTCATATAAACTTTAATTGTTTTACGCGGGTATTTATTATTTGTATTATCAATATATTGCCAATATGTTGCCAATATATTGCCAATATGTTGCCAAAGTATTGTCAATATATTGCCAATATGTTGCCAATATATTGCCAATATGTTGCCAAAGTATTGTCAATATATTGCCAATATGTTGCCAACATATTGCCAAAGTATTATCAATATATCGCCAATATGTTTCGTGTCGTCCAAATTGTCAATACTACCGACGAATCGATGATTTTTTATTACCTCAAGTGGATGAAACCGTGAATGAACGTCTGTCTTTGGTCATCCGAATAATTACTAAGATGCGTGACATAAATCCACGATTTCTCATAATACCGATTTTTAGTAAAGATATGATCCAATTAATTTTAATGATATCGATTTGTTCAGCATATACTAATATATTATAAAAAATCAGTTTAAAAATATTTGGTAAACGTAAACATATTATAGATATACTATAGCTAGATGATTTCCAGACTATTATAAAACTTCATCGAGGGTTCAGCTAGATTTTATTTTACACGGACTCGGAATTAACTTACTAGCAATATTATTGCTAATATATTACCAATATATTGCGAATTTATGGTAGTTATTCATTGGCATTTTGTATATTGAACACTCAATTCAATTCAACAGCCAGACTATTGCAATTATTATCCTAAACATTTGGAACAAGTTTTCCAAAATATTTATTAAGTCTGAAACACAATGAATTGTAATTTTAACGAAGTAACTTTTTTCGAGCACGTTTGCTCTTGCAGTGCGGACGTCGGAGAGCGTCCGCGACGGGCTTACTCCGCGAGTACAAAATTTGATGAGCGCGAACGTCGGAGAGCGCCCGCGGCGGGCTTACTCCGCGAACACAAAATTTGATGTGCGCGAACATCGGAGAGCGCTCGCGGTAGCATTATGTTTTTTAAACGGAGAATTGAGGCTTGAGCTAAATTTCATTTTACACGGACTAGGAATTATTTACCTAGCAATATTATTGCCAATATATTTGCAAAATTAATTAATATATTTCCAAAATGTAGCGATATATCTTTATGGTAAACGTATTTATTGGCTATATTGTACACAAAACTTAATTCAATTCAAAATTTTATTGTCTTAAAATTCGTCATTAAGGTTTCAATAAATTAATGTAAATACGATGAGATTAAAAACTGTAATAATCTCATATTTATAACGCACGCGTATCATAGATTTAGTAAGTAAATTAATAATAGTAGTAATGAATTTATTAATCTGCGGTATAATTCAAACTTAAATAAAAATCATTTCCTTGATTGTACATTTTATTCATACAATCAATCTCGTAAAATATATTTTGCGATTCATTCGCTTTCGCGATCTTCGCTTCTGCTATACGCATTAGCTATGTTCAAGCGCCTCGGCCGCTTCGCTCGTTGACCTGTTGCATTAGTCTCGCGCGGCAACGCCGCTCACCTTTCTTCCCTAATCCGGCCTCTGATTGGCCCATTTCAAAAATTAATTACGCCTCGCCTAATTAATATTTTTTAAAAATTCCGACGGGGTTATACTCGAATTAATTTTCTGAATCGGAATATATATATATGTTACCTATGTTTCTGGATCACCCTGTATATATATATATATGTATTAATTACGCCTCGCCTAATTATTTTTACATTCCGACGGGGTTATACTCGAATTAATTTTCTGAATCGGAATATATATATATGTTACCTATGTTTCTGGATCACCCTGTATATATATATATATATGTTTGGATATTGTCACGTCCAGACTCGTACCAACTACTATAAAAAAAATGTTACAAGAAGGCAAATGGTTAATAAACCATTCGCGTTCCTTTCGCTCTTGTTTGACTAGGACTAGCCTTACGTCTCCGGGAGTAGCGAGCGAAGTTATTTTGAGAGTACAGATATAGGATATCGTCGGCTGAGTGGAAGAACAGTCTATCTCGGAACTTGCTTGGAAAACGCCCTATCTCGGAACTTGCTTGGAAAACGTCCTATCTCGGAATTGCTTGAAAAACGCCCTATCTCGGAACTCGGTTGGAAAACGATCTATCTCGCGATCCGCTTGGAAAACGCCCTATATCGCGCCTAGGTTGATGAACGCCCTATCTCAAATGAAATTTTTCGCTTTCAAATTTTGTAGTGGCACCACTGCGCAACTTAAAAATTGTAAGCTTAAAAATCTCCGTTCTCTCAACTTTTTTTTTAACCTTTATTAACTTAAAACATTATTTAAATTGCACGCAGGTCGGCTGATATAATAAGCACTCGATACATCGTCCTGATAGACAGATAAAGTCAGAGAAGTCTCTCTTTCTCTGAGGAGTCTCGATGACGCCTAAACAATTTTTTTCCAAATTTAAACACTACTAATTAATTTATTTTAATTAGTAAGACCGTATTTTTAAGTTGCGCAGTGCAGGTGCCACTACAAAATTTGAAAGCGAAAAATTTCATTTGATATAGGGCGTTCTTCAACCGAGGCGCGAGATAGAGCGTTTTCCAAGCGGATCGCGAGATAGGGCGTTTTCCAAGCGAGTTCCGAGATAGGACGTTTTTCAAGCAAGTTCCGAGATAGACTGTTCCACTCAGCCGACGATATAATGTGGAATAGATAAAATAATATATTTTTTATTTGTATTAAACATGCATTATTTATTTAAATTTGTTAACATCATAATATGCTGTTTTCTTTTAAATGAACATGTGTAACTAAATTCTTATAGCTTTTTAATGGGCAAAAACACACATAAAATTACACTATTTTATTAACAATTGGATAAAATTATTTAAGTCAAATAACGATTTTAATTTTGATTAAATAAACAATTGTACGGCAAACACGTTAACACATTATAGAATGAAATATATACATTGTTATTTTAATATAAACATTAATAATTAATAATCGAAATACGAATCTTGATTTTGAATGCGTATTTCTTTAAAGTCCGAGTAGCAGAGCCACGCCTTGGGATAAAAATCATGAGTTGACTGGCAGAGCTTCGTCTTACGAAAGCTTTAGATGAAAAATTAGGAGTGGCTGTGTCTGTTCTGGGTCCTCTTTATATACCCTAAAATCCTATGCATCTGTCCTTGTCTTACGCTTTGCTTTAGATGGAAATTTCGTAAGTAGTTCTCGATTTTTCTGTGCTTGCACCCGATTGGGCCGTTAGATGTGCGTGATTAAAAATTATCGAATCCCATGCACTTTCTGTATCGCTTCGTAGTTATTTCGAAGAATTTGCTGTCCCCCTTTTATTACTGTGACATTACCCAAAGAACGGCTTAATTTATTACTTCCTTCTAATGTTCGAGTTTTCTAGTCCATGTTTCCCATCGCCGGCTCTTCTCCGAGCATTGATTTTATAGTGCAGTACAAAAAAACTCTTGCGCAACCCTTCGTTTCAATCTCACTATCGGCGATCCCGCTTATATGCGTATTGGCTTTGAATAATATCTTCAACTCTACTTATCAGTCTCTTTTTCATTTGAAACACTCGTAAATTAATTTGTCCTTTAGCTCTATAAATTATATTTTATATTACTGCCTTTACTTAGAATCATTCTTTATCAACCTTATTTTGTTCGTCTTCTACGCCGTATTTTTATTCTAAACTACGCAGTACTTTTTACGAAAAATAATAATATAATTTTCGTCTGGACGCGACAACTCCCCCCTTTTAAAAAACGACGCCCTCGTCGTTGATCAATATTATTATTATATTATTATTTCTCTTGACATAAGATATCATACTTAATTTTATATTATAAACATTATTTGGATTAATTCTTCTTTTTTCCTTATGGCAAATTTATAAACCATATTACAATTATTTATTTCGTAGTTCAACTTTGTTATTATTTTACATACTTCTATTACATTATTTCAAACGGTTTAACAGTATTGATATAGTTCACCTATAAAAATAGAAGTTAAAATAAAAAAATGTTTTATTATTACATTTTTTTTCTAGACATTCCCAGAAATTGTATAATTATTATTGAATGTGTTTTCTGTAGATAAAAAAAAATTTATTTATCTTTAGTTTTTACTCCTAATTTAGTATACATCAAGTCATGTTAAAAATATATGTTATTAGTATTTTTTTGTTCTCGCAGAATGCTTACATATATATTTTCTAAAAAGTTAAACAAAAGAGTTTAATATTAGTTTACTTTTTTTTACATTTATCCAATTAATAATTCTAATGTTACGAATTGTTGAAAAGAAGAAAAAAAATTTCTTATTCTTATGTAATATAGATTCTCCCTTCAACGTGAACAATGTTAGTACATCCTACCTTAATAATATATTTACATATTTTTTTATAAAACGATCGCGAGAAATAATTAATTTAGTTTCATAAGAAAAAGGTACAATCGATACAAATGAAAAATAAAATGAGCAGTACATAAGTGACAATGCGAAAATAGAGTAGGCTAAGTAGGCTCATGTAGAACCATGCTCCTATATCTTGGAAGAAAGAGTAGACTACATTGAATAAACGGTACGACGGAATAACCCAAGCTGTTGGGAACAACGGAACTGCCCGATGCTTGCGCATCATAGAATTATGGCAGCAACGTTCGTTTTTATTCGCTTAATTCCATTATGTTTTACGTTAAAATGACTACTTTACATTCTTTTTATTTCTATATCTTGAGGAATAGTTTAAATATTCGTCATTTTCTTGATTTTATTTAAACTAACAACTGTAGAAACGCTTAACTTATTGATTTCACCCTCCATCGTCAATTATTAAAAGGAATCGATGTTGAGGGTCAGGTTTTTAAATAAATAAACACTATTTATTTAAATTTTGTTGTACAACGTTTCGTCTGCGTGGTTTGCAGACCTCTTCAGGTACTATAAATTTATTGAGCACAAAATAACAATTTTAATAATTACAAATTAACGGACGAAATATTGAATAAATTAATGGAAGAAAATATTACCCTTGATACACTGAAACGTAGATGTAATAAGCCCAGAAACGCGTCGTCGAATAACAAGAGTATGCGAAATCGAGCGAATTTATACAAAACAAAACAAGTGTCTGCGAGTATATGTGTATGTATGTTTACAAATTAAAAGTCAATTTCTTAGAAATACTCGGATATAAATAGTCTCTTCAAATCACATCATAATACTTCTATATTGTCGGTTTAAATATTGTACGTCTTCTTTTCTATTGATAGTCGAATTATAATAATTAATGTGTAACATTTCTGAAATAATTCGTTTTTTGTAAGATGACTCTCTATTTAATATTTTTAGATTGTTCCAATCGAACTCATGATCCGCATTTTTAACAATATGTGCAGTAACAACAGCTTCTGGATTTTTATTTTTCTGGTGTTCTTTAATTCTGTTTTTTAGGAGGCGTTTAGTTTCTCCGATGTAAGTTGCCAGGCATTTTTTACAATTAAATTTGTATACTACCCCTGTCATATCCCATTTTTCAGTCGAGTCTTTGCCTAATTTTATTATATTATTAAATTTGTGATTAATTAATGGAATTGTATTAATGTTAAATTTTTTTAACGTGTTTGAACATTTATTAAAAAATTCTTGATTATAAGGTAATGATATAGTGCAAATTGGAAGCTGTTTTCTTGTTTCGCTTGTGCCTGTGAATTTAATTTGACGTAGTCTGTTTTTAATTGCCAAATTCGATAAATAAATAAATTAATAAATAAATAAATAAATTCCATATATGGCTGGAGAATTGCATAGTCCCATAGGCATTGTTTTAAATTGAAATAAACCAAATGAAGAGGCGAAAGCTGTTTTATATCGATCTTCTTGAGCTAACGGAACTTGTAAAAATCTTTGACATAAACCCAAGACAGTGAATACACGATTTTCTGGTCCCATTTGATCGATAATATCTAGTATATTAGGTATTTGTCGAAAATCGACCACTAGTCGGTATCGTTTATTACCCTGACTATCAGGCTTCTTTGTTACTAGGAAAACAGGTGATGTTTAATTGGAATTTGATGGTTCAAATATGTCTCCTGCAATCCTTTCTTTTAATTGTTTATCAAGTTAGCTTTTGAGAGCATGAGGAAATCTATATGGCTTAGCTGTCATTGGTATGTAGTCGACAGTCGGTCTCTTATATTCTATAGCATTTTTCACGCCTAATTTTTCTCCTTTTAGACAGAAACAATCCGAATATTTATCAATTAAATTTTCTATAGATTGTCTTTGTTCCTCGTCCATTTTTTCAAAATGCAAGGCATCTTTTAACCGTTCATTACAATTAAGTGTACTTGTATCCTCGGTTATGTAAAGTATCCTCGCTTCAGATCGATTGTCAGAAATGTCGTGTATGTCGACGTCTTCACTTTTATAACTATAAAATATATTAATATAAGGTTTATTTGAATAAACCAAATAACTATTATTCATTTTGTTTTCATGTATGGCTTCAACAAATTCATATGTGTAAATTATATAATATCGGTCTCTCCGAACTAAATGCTTTATTTTAGAATAAAGCAGGCCTATCGTACTCTTTGTCCACTATGGTTGGTGGAATTTCCCAGCGCACGGCCTTTTAAAATAATTAAAGGCGTTTCGTCCTCGATCTCCAGCTTGGACTCCTTAGTAAGGAACTGGAGATCTTACCTTAGACGCCTGTCGCAAGATGAACCGCGACGCCAGCAAGATATTTTGCTGCTATATGTATAGAAAAGAGACGACGATCTCTCCAACGAGTGTAGAGAGATAGTCGTCTCCATCTAGTAGTGGGAAAAACCACCAGCCAGAGTGCGACGTATTAGACCGAGTCGCAAGTTATTTGAAATAAAATGAATTTATCGTTCGGTGATATGTATATGTGTAAATTATATAATATCGGTCTCTCCGAACTAAATGCTTTATTTTAGAATAAAGCAGGCCTATCGTACTCTTTGTCCACTATGGTTGATGGAATTTCCCAGAGCACGGCCTTTCAAAATAATTAAAGGCGTTTCGTCCTCGATCTTCAGCTTGGACTCCTCAGTAAGGAACTGAAGATCTTACCATAGACGACTGTCGCAAGATGAACCGCGACGCCAGCAAGATATTCTGCGGCTATATGTATAGAAAAGAGACGACGATCTCTCCAAGTTTCCTGGAGGCTCCTCAGTAAGGAACTCTAGTTCCTTACTGAGGAGTCCAAGCTGGAGATCGAGGACGAAACGCCTTTAATTATTTTAAAAGCCCGCGCTCTGGGAAATTCCACCAACCATAGTGGACAAAGAGTACGATAGGCCTGCTTTATTCTAAAATAAAGCATTTAGTTCGGAGAGACCGATATTATATAATTTACACATATACATATCACCGAACGATAAATTCATTTTATTTTAAATAACTTGCGACTCGGTCTAATACGTCGCACTCTGGCTGGTGGTTTTTCCCACCACCAGATGGAGACGTCTATCTCTCTACACTCGTTGGAGAGATCGTCGTCTCTTTTCTATACATATAGCCGCAGAATATCTTGCTGGCGTCGCGGTACATCTTGCGACAGTCGTCTAAGGAAAGATCTCTAGTTCCTTACTGAGGAGTCCAAGCTGGAGATCGAAGACGAAACGCCTTTAATTATTTTAAAAGGCCGTGCTCTGGGATATCCACCAACCATAGTGGACAAAGAGTACGATAGGCGTGCTTTATTCTAAAATAAAGCATTTAGTTCGGAGAGACCGATATTATATAATTTACATATATACATATCACCGAACGATAAATTCATTTCATTCAACAAATTCACTTCGTAAATTTTCGTTTATAACTCGTTCATTCAATAAAAAATCGCTAGGGACCTCATCCTGTTCGTTTTCTTCCTGTATTTTCACCTTCTTCAGTTCCTTGTTTGTTTATCCATAATTTTTCGCTTCTCGGGATAGTATCTAACTCTTCCCCCGACATAACCAATTCTTCATTATTCAATTTACAAACATAACTAACATTTTTATCACGAGGTCCGCATTTATCGCCTCCTCGATTTCATAATCCATTCGTACTCGACAATTCATCTTTTTGTTAACAAAATTTTCTATATTTTCACGAGGTCCGCATTTATTGCCCTCCTCGATTTCATAATCCAGTTGTACTTGACAATTATTAACTGTCTTATTCAATAAATTTTTTTCATTTTTATTTCATTTTCAATATCATACTTCAGGTCAACTTCGTTTTCATAATTAGTACAGGATGGACTCTCAGCCATCCTATCGAATAATGGTGCTTCAATAATACCATAATTTTCAGTAATTTCATCAAATTTTTCTTTAATATGTAGCTCAGTCACGTTACATACCCGTGGCTGCGCTTTTTCATTATTTATTTGTAATTGTTCTTCCTTCATTAATCCATAACAATTTTCACTTGCTTTACTTGTATAATTCTTTAGATCCGACTCCTCGTCGATCTCATGTACTTGTATTTCGTTATTTTAATAATCGTCATATAACTCTTGTTCTTTTTCACTCAGATTGTATAGGTCCTTGTCTTTACCATTTTGATTTCTTTCATTTCTTTGTTCTTGCTCGTAGATTTCATACGATTCGTATGTGTCAAATTTTATAAGCGTTTCATCATTTTCATGCAATTGAAAATCACTTAACGTTTTTGAGTCACTATCGGTATAATTATAAAATCTTAAATTTTTCATGTTCGTATAATCATTGTTTTCCTTTGGTTTTGTCATATATCGTATTGATTATCGAACATTATTTTCGATTTCCTCCATTATATAAATCGATTCATCCGTTTGCGTATTATTTACATTTTCAAAGGGGAGGATTAATCCGTTAAATTCTAAATATTGGTCCAAATAATTAATTTTTGCATCGTTTCTATGGAAAAAATCGGTGCCTGAGATTCCGTCTTGTTGTATGGGGAACGAATCATGTACTAAATTGAGTTCCACGGGAGATCCTTCGAAATCTATTCTAATTTTACCACATGTAGTTAATGAATGGTCAGTTGTGCTTTTTAACAATATAATATCATTTTCGTCAATTTTCACGCGAGAGTCTACCTCTGACTCGTTAATTAGACTTACCGATGCTCCTGTATCTAGCAAGAATTTTAACGGACGTCTTAACTGACCGGTATCGAGGATTACGACCGTGGCTGAACTTTGTTGACTTAAACTTATTTTCGCGGTGCGGAGGGGACGTTTGAGCGGGTCTCCGCACTCGAAGTAGAGGGAATTTGATTCGTAGCCTCTCTCTCGACCCTCCTCGGAGAGAGAGTATCGGTATTTCCCTGATTTTGATTTCCTTCCCTTATTTCTCTTTGTAACTTATAACAATAGCGCTTTATGTGACAGGGTTTTCCGCAATGGAAACAAGTAACTGGTAATCTTATATTATTATTCGATTCGTTATTAATATATCGTGATTCTTGGGAAGTTGAATTAACCGACTCACACACACCGCGAGTCCTGGAATTATTTCCCCGATCTTCTTTCTTAAATTGCTGCGATGAGTATTTATTATTATTATAACGAACAAAGGAATCATTTTTATTTCTATCTCTACTTGGTAAAAATTCCGTCTGATTTTGATACTCGTTCCAATCACCAAATTGTAAATTTGGTCTATTATAATTACGACTGTTACCCGATCGACTTTGTGGGCTATAAGAACTGTTTATGGGATTGCGTCGGTTGTTATAATCGGCAAATCTTTCCGCAAAACTTCGTGCTAATTTGAAACAATTTATGGCTCCATGACCAGTTTTAGAACAATATTGACATACAATTGGAGAGTTATTCGAAATATAATTTACTTTACGCGTTTCTCGAGTTGAACGAGAACGAACCTCTTCTCGGCTCGGCGTCTTCTCGTCCAAGACGCTACAAGCGAGCCTGTTTTATAGAAATTGGAGTCCCTAAACGCGCACGAATTTCCCAACGAAGCCCTTTTAAAAAGAATTTTAAACAATCTCGCCTTAGTGCCAGCATGAAATAATCTGCTATCGCAACTCGTCCCTCTCTGTCGGCCGCTTTGACTATTTCATTTTTTATTTCTTGTAACCGATTAAAATAAGCAATGACTGTCTCATTGTTTTTCTGTTTTAATTTAGCAAGGTCTCCCGTCCACTCGTAATATGTTTTTCTTCATCCCCCCGCCGAAAGTATGTGTTTCCTAGCCGCATATGGATACGGGAAGAGCGACTTTTGCGGCCGGCCGGAGTCTCGCGCGCTCTGATTGGCTCATAGATTTTCGCGGCCTCGATGCATAACAACGGCTGTAGCAACGGCCGGAAAGTTCCCAATTTAATATGTACGTGGCTTAACCTCTCAAGTAAACATTGCTAAATTATTTAAAATTTATTAATCTATTTACTACAAGCACTTATGTTTTTCAAATGTAAAATGTATTTTAATGTTGCCTTATAAAATATCTTATATAATTGTTTTGTTTAATAAAACGAGAGATAGAAAGAGAGAGCGAGAGTATATATAGAATACTTATGTTAACTGCACTCTAAACCCTAAAGTGTAAAAACTGAACCTAAAAAGTATAAAAATGTCAATTTACTATTTTGAAAAGATTAAATTTATAGAATTCCTCTTTTGAAGAGAGTAAATAACGAAAATTACACTTTGATTAGTGTAAAATGCTATATTTCTATTTTTCTAAAGTGTAAAAAGCGAAAATTCCACTATAAGAGAAGTATAAATTGCGATTTTTACTCCTTTGAAAAGTATAATTTTTCAGACGTTGTCTTGAAAAGAGCAAATAATGGATTTTATACTTTAGGTAAACTTTAAAACGATAAATTTACACTTTTGAAAAGTTGAAATTGCGATTTTTCCTCTTTTGTAAAGTATAATTTTTCGGACCTTCATTTTCAAAGAGTAAATAGTGGATACTACACTTTCCGTAAAACTGAAAATGCTAAATTTATACTTTTTAAAAGTGTAAATTTAGTGTTTTAAACTTTAGCTAAAGTTCACGGAGAAACATTTCTTACGTTTAACCTATAAAATTGGCGTGTGCTCTCTAATCAAGCGTATGTTTATAGTTTAATTCCGTGGCGTTACAGGTTTAACCTATGAAGTTTGATGTCTTTAATGTGTAGCATCAATTTCACATAGGTTGAACCTGTGAGTGCATTAGAACGAATCTTAATACGCTTAGGTTAAAACTGTACACATACGCTTGGTTAGAGAGCACGTCAATTTTATAGGTTAATTGTAAGAAATTTTTCTCCGTGTACAAAATCTATTACTTACTCTTTGAGAATTAACGCCCAAAAATTTATACTTTTCAAAAGTATAAATGTAGCATTTTCAACTTTACGGAAAGTGTAGAATCCACTATTTACTATTTGAAAATGAAGGTCCAAAAAATTATACTTTACAAAAGAGGAAAAATCGCAATTTCAACTTTTCAAAAGTGTAACTTTATCGTTTTAAACTTTACCTAAAGTATAAAATACATTATTTGCTCTTTTCAAGACAACGTCTGGAAAATTATACTTTTCAAAGGAGTAAAAATCGCAATTTATACTTTTCTTATAGTGGAATTTTCGCTTTTTACACTTTAGAAAAATAGAAATATAGCATTTTACACTAATCAAAGTGTAATTTTCGTTATTTACTCTCTTCAAAAGAGGAATTCTATAAATTTAATCTTTTCGAAAATAGTAAATTGACATTTTTATACTTTTTAGGTTCAGTTTTTACACTTTAGGGTTTAGAGTGTGTGTTCATTCTATCTATTTCGTGTCATTTTCAAATTTCACACTATCAATTTAATATTGATGTAATATCGGTGATGTAAATACATGTGAAAGAAATATGTTTAATTTCTTTATGTTCAAATTTTAACAGTGCAATTGATATTTGACTACAAATGTAAATTTTATTAATGTAAAGTCGACTTCTTCTATGCACGATGATTATCGCAGCGATGCATTAAAACCAATTTATAAATATAATTTATAATAAATTTATACATGCTTATGTATGTATGTTATATTTTTGATGCCCGACCCCGACCAGCAAAAACCTTGGCTTCGCCTCGGTTTTGCAAAAGTCGGGCGGGCATCAAATATATAAAAAAACATCGAATATCGCGTGTCATGTTGCGGTACGAGAGGTTACATCTAGATGGCTCTGAAGCAGGCCACGAAAGAAGCTGCAGACGAATATTGCGGCACCAGTCATTTTCTATTAGATTAATTATTGGATGTATACTTTCGGACTGGGATGAAGAAAAATAGTATACGACACTCGGCCAGAATTTTGGATGCCCTGGCCTGCGTGATATGACGGCCGAGGCGAAGCCGAGGAAATTCAACTTTCTGGCCATGTATCGTAATATACTATTTATTGATCCGAAGGTGTTTTCGAAAAAATCGGATATCTCTTTGATTTCTCCGCGCGCACAAGTTAAAGCTTGCCCATATAAACGTATTCGAATAAGCTTTGTTAATTCTTTTTCGTACTCCGACGGTAAAATTTCATTTTGCTTCATTGCATCCGTCCAAAAATTGCGATAAATTTATGTTATGACCGTTAAACCGCGGTATTAAATCTAAAGCGTCTTTTAGCGATAAACCTCGAATTTGAGACGTCATTGTTTTATTAATGATTTGTTTTTAACTTCACTCCTATCTAATTTTTTTGGTCTAAATTAATTTTATTAAATAATTCGTCTTTAATCTTAGAAGAGTTTGCTTGTTCGAGTGATCTTTTAATTAATTTATTATCGAAGGGAATTGTAAAATCTTTCGTTTTTCGTCGAGTACTTTCATAAGAGTCACAACTGTCATACGCATACTAGCGGACAGCGGTTCGCGCAATCTACTGCGTTTCGTTTAAATACGTTGCGGAACGAGTCTTATAGCGTGGATGGCTGGCTGCATTCTGTACTGTATGTATTGTTGACTACTGAACTATTCGTCCACCCCTATAGGTGACTGGTGTAGCCGCGTACCCACTACTGCGCATAGCACAGTGTGGCCGGAAAGTTCTACGGTTATCTTGAAAGAAAGAAAATTTTAAATTTTAAAAGAAAATTTGTATATGTTTGAGGAATTAAATTAACAAGGTACTGGATACTATGACGTAACATTATTCACAGATCTTACAAAAGCAGAGTTCACAGCAAAATATTTAAGATTTAAACCGTCGTTAAAATTAGAAAATGACTTACCAATGCAGCTACCAAAAATTTCCGATATCGAATTACCTATTGAATTTGACTGGAGGCACTGTAGTGTTATAATTCCAGTTATGAACCATGGATTGTGTGATTCATACTGGACTTTTTCGGTAACTGTTAATAGTGAAGGCCAATGCACTATCAAGCCCAGGTAGTTATCTTTTTCGGATCAAGAATTGATAGATTGCAATAAGCACGATTAAGGTTTCGAAGGAGATTTACATGAAACTGCATACAGAGCCTTGAAGAATTGAGAGGTTTAGAATCTGGTTACCTACTCAACGGCTAAGATGAAAAGTATCATATTAAATATAATAATCTCAATAAAAATAAAGTAAAAATTACTCTTGTATCTGATCTAAACATCAAAATTAAATTTTTTAAATAAAACCAGCTGCTTACGTTTTCAAATTAATTCCAGTTCTGAATCATACTGTCTTTCATGTAATTCATTAAATCCATTTCTCTCTTACGTACATGCAATATCATATTTTGAAGTACTCTGCATATGTTATAACCCAGGTTCCTTTCGTCTACATCCATGGAATCTATTTTTGTTACATCACAGTTGTTATCCTCGCCAACACTGACAACAAAAGGAATTGGTGCTTTTAGAGAGTCCTCCTGAGTATATCGAACTCTTAGCGAGTGATGGCTCAAGTGAAGAGCAACAATTGTTTAATTAAAATTTGATTATTGATATAAGCACATGTTTCAAATCTAAAAAGAAAAAAAATATTTAATAAATAAGTAATTACAAAAACAAATCTTTTATATTAAATAACTATTATTAATTAAGTAATTTTTTAACACAAAAATTTTAATTCACTTTTATTTCGCTGAGCAATTGACAAAAACAATAGAATGACACTCCTACAACGTTTGTCTAAAGTTAATATTTTTATTACTATTTTGTTAAAAATAAAAAAATAGTACATTGTGTACCAAGGGCGCAAAATTGAGGATTCTGGCCCGAGGGTGAAACACTCACCCGAGGGCCGCGAATCACCATTGCGCCCGTGGTGCACATACTATTTTCTGTCCGAAAGGGTGAAAAATGCTTTAAAAAGGGTTGCTGAAGAAGAAACGTACAAACATTGTATGAATTTAGAAAAAGGGCGAGGGGGCGCAGGCGGAGTCCAGGGGCGGAGCCCCGGTAGGGGTGCAGGGGGAGAAGCCCCGCCGCGGAGCCCCCCCCCTAGAAAGAATAAAAATAAAATTATTATAATTATTAAATTGTTAAATATTATTAAATTATTAAATATTATTAATTATTATTAAATATTATTCATTATTATTAAATATTATTCATTATTATTAAATATTATTAATTATTAATTATTAAATTATTATAATTTAATATAACAAATATTATAAAATTACGTAATGTAATTATTATTATTATTATTATTATTAAATTACTCAGTTGGCACCCTCCTATTTGACTAGGTTATGCCAGGCACTTGGGTATTCCCTTTGCGCCCTGTTTTCCATTTCCCATCTTTAGCCTTCCGAAGTGTATAGCAATATTGCCACACTTGAGTGAGCCTTCTTATGGGTCCTTGGTTTTTTTTCAATCGGGCACCGCCCAGAGACCCTGCCAAACAGCAAGTATTCTCTGGACATCCCAACTGGATATATCTCCTGAATCAATTAGAAATTCACCTGTGAGGCGCCATCTTCTTGTCATGATTCTGGGGCATTCACATAAGATGTGTAGAGGTGTTTCGTTTGCCTCCTTGCACATTCGGCATAATGGATCTGTTTCCAGTCCCATTTTATACCTATGGTATCGCAAATCTCCATGTCCAGTAAGTATGTCCATTAGCTTGCGAGCTGTCTTTCTGCTAAGTTTCCTAAGCCCTTCTTCCCAGTGTCCGCTTATTGCGTTTCCGAGTGCGGCTTTAGCTTGTCTGCATCCTGCAGTTTTTACCCAAGCACTTTGGTGTTCCTTCACCAGCCATTTCTTTAGTAATTCTATAAGGTGGCTATGTGGCATCTTCACCATCATGCTTGGTTCCGCATGTTTTCCATTTGTACCTATCTTTGCTAGGTCATCGGCTATCTCGTTACCACGTATACCTACATGACTTGGTATCCATGTTAGCGTTAGCCGCTTATTCAACTCTGCCAGTCTATTTAGTGTCTTATGACATTCCCAAATTAGTCTGGACTTAGTGGTGTGACCATTCAGACTCTGTAACACAGTTCTGCTGTCCGAGTAAATGTATATCTCTTCGTCTTTGCAATTCTCCTGTGCCGCTTTAGCACATTGCAGGATTGCAAATGTTTCCGCTTGGGAAATGGTATTGTATTCCTTTAAGGAATATATCCTACCCTTCCCATTTTTTCTGCAGTATACCCCTGCTCCGACTCCCCGGATATTCTTGGACCCATCAGTATACCAGAGTTCTTTGCCCTCCGGCACCCTAACACGTCCTTGACTCCAGTCATCTTTGCTAGGCAGACTGACTCTGTATCTCTTATCGAATAGGAACTCAGTGCTGCATCTATCAGTTCCCTCGTATAAGTTCTCTCTTAGATTTCGCGGGAGCGTACTTAGGAGTCCCCTGTCCGCCCGTCGATCTAAGAGATTTCTAACTCTTAAGTATCCTTTTATGGCTTCTGACTTAAGAGTGAGCTGAAAGGGCTCAATATTCGTTATGACCCCCATAGCTTGTACTGGCGTGGTTCTTAGAGAATTGGTGATGCAGCGCAGGACCAATCCTCGTACCCTTTCCAGCATTTGGTTCGCAGTTTTCAAACCTGCTCGCTTCCACCAAATCACTGCCGAATACGTGAGTTTTGGTTTCAGAATTGCTGTGTAAATCCACATCATGGTTTCTGGTTTAAGACCCCAGTTCAAGTGCAGAGCTCTACGTGTTTGCCATAGTACTCTTATAACTTTATTACACTGGTTCTCAAGGTGCTCTTTCCAGTTTAACTTACTGTCAAGAATGACACCTAGATATTTAGCTTTTTCTTTTATTTCTAGCCGTTTTCCTCCATATTCGAGGTGTTTTATGCTTGTTTTCCACTTATATTTACGTGTAAACACCATAACTTCCATTTTTTCCGGGTTAACCGATAGTCCACCTCCTTGGCACCACTTATATACCTTATTCAAGGCATTTTGCATGATGTCAAATAGTGTTTCTAAAAATGGTCCTCTAACTATTATTGCTAGATCATCTGCATATCCTACAACCTCACATCCCGTGTTGGTTAGTAGGCATAATAGTGTGTTCATTACAAGATTCCAGAGGGATGGGGAAATAACCCCCCCCTGTGGGCATCCCGTGTTCACCCAGCCAGTTACCTTGGTGTTACCCTTGGTCATTACCAGCTTTCTGTTTGATAACATGAGTTCGACCCAGTCAGTAACTGGCTGAGCTATTCCATGTCTCCTCATTGCCTCCTTGATTACTCTTTTGGAGGTATGGTTGAAAGCTCCTTCTATGTCTAAAAAGACCACTAGAGCGAAGCCTCCGTTTTCAATTTGTTCTTCAATCAGGTTCACTATTTTGCACAGAGCAGTCTCAGTAGAGTGTCCTGCTCTGTACGCATACTGATCCCTATGAAGTGGTCGTTCTTTTAAAGGTTTATCTTTAATATGTCTGTCTATGAGCCTTTCCATTGTCTTCAGCATAAACGATGTAAGACTTATAGGTCGGAAGTCTTTAGGAGAAGTATAGCTCCCCTTACCTGCTTTCGGAATGAACGTCACTCTCGTTCCCTTCCAACTTTCTGGAATATGGCATAATTCCAGACTTGCCCTAATAAGTCTGGTCATTGGACGGATAATGCACTCCCCCGCCCTTTGTAATAGTGCGGGGTAAATACCATCCAGTCCTGGTGACTTATATGGCCCAAAAGATCCGATGGCCCACCTGACTTTGTCCTCTGAGGCAATTTCGGTCCCCAGCACACTGCATGATCCGGTTTGGCTCACCGCATGCTGGTTTACCGTTCCGTAGTCGTTTGACTCATGAACTTCCATCGCCCCTTCCCCTTCATTCGAGAAATCCGGGTAGAAGGATTCGATCAGGCGGTACAACGTTTCTTCGTCCGTCATGGTGTATTTCCCATTTGGCAGTTTAAGTGCTCCCAATATAGCTTCCGGATTTTTTGACAAGATCTTGTCCAACCGGGCTGCCTGTGAGCCTTTTTCTATGTCGCTGCAAAAGTTGGCCCATGATTCTGCTTGTGCCTTCCTAATTGCTGCTCGATAGCTGTCTCTTTTACTTGCGTAATGATTCCACTCGTCTGCTGTACCTTTTTTTTGGGCCAGCTTATAGGTTCTCCTTACTTGTTTCTTGAGACACTCTAGGTTCTCGTTCCACCAGTAGGTTTTATCTCGCTTACCCACCAATGTGGGTCTACAGTTGTTCTCAAAAGCTGAGATAATTCCTTTATTTAGTTTATCAGCAGCTTCTTCAAGCTCCTTCCAGTTTCTTATATGTTCTGGAAAATTTGCTAGTGAGCTGCTTATTTCTTCCTTGTAGGTTATCCAATTTGTCTTCTTCGGTTTCCTGGTCCATGTTCTAGGATTTGTACCAGGTCCCACTAACTCGAAAACAATTTTGGCATGATCAGATAGTGTCGGTTCATCAGATACCCTCCACCTCTTGATCCTATTTGTAATTTCTCCAGTACATAACGTGATGTCCAATACTTCTGCTCTAAGTTTATTACAGAATGTTGGCGTTGTACCAGTGTTTAGAATATCTAGTTTGGTTGTGGCTAGATATTCTACCAGTTCCTCTCCTCTCCTATTGATGTCTGTGCTCCCCCACAGTATGTGATGTGAGTTAGCGTCACAGCCTATTAGGAGCGGTAAGTTTTTACTCTCACAGAAGGTAATTAACCTTTTAACTTCCGTGGGTGGATTTACCTCTCCATCATATGGAAAGTACGCTGAGGCAATGACTATGTTTCCAATGCCTTCCGATTCCGTCCTCACCGCTGTCAGGTCTCTTGTACAGAAATCCATCAGCGGGGTTACATTTACTCCCTTAGTGATGATACACGTTCTGGGCGTCTCAGCTTGCATGTCCCTGTAACAAACAAGCCCCTTTCCCCTTAAACCCTTGATTGTTCCTCTCACCGTCCATGGTTCTTGGACCAGTGACAGGCCTGTGTGCATCTCTGCCAAACCCTTACGCAATAGTGCAGAAGAGTCTTTGCAGTGATGCAAGTTAATTTGTGAGATTTGCAGCGCCTTGAAGGTCATTATTTCGAGCTTCCCGGCACTGCTGCCTCTTTATCAGACTCCGCTACCGCCGGCGCGTGTACTTTGAAAGTGACACGCTCCAGTGAGTAGAAGGGTCTGCAATCTAGAGCCTGAAGGGCTCTAGCTTGGGACTCCGGCATCTGCACCAGAAGAAAGTTGTCCTTCGCTGCAGCACCGTCGGTAGCCCCCTTGTCGCATTTTACGACCCGCCATGTTGCGGTATTTAGCGTCGGATTGTACCGCATTAGCCTCTGAAGAACCAGCTCCGTGGGTTTCGGTGCTCCCGGTATCCACGCGCTGGCCTTCACCAGACTCAACAGCAATGTAATTAATGTAATTTAATTTTTTAATTTTGTGATTTGTTAGGAATAAAATTTTCTAATATCGATATTTAAATACAAATTAAATTTCATATTATTATTGTTTGTTTATTATATTTATTATTTTTTCATGTATAAATGACCGGGCGAGAAAACTAATAAAAAAAGCAGGCGGGAATTGGCCATTTTGCGCCCGAAAAAGCGAGCGCAAAAACGCATTTTGCGCCCGTGCGGGCAGAAAATATCTATTTTGATACAAGTAATTGAAAAGAGTTTAGCTAAATTGTGAAAAAAGTAGACACTTATTTATATAAGGATCAAAATATTAACTTTGAGTTAAGAAAAGTAGATTTTGAAAAATATTTCTAAAATTTAAAGTATATTATGATTAGTTATGAGAGTTTTCTACAAATAATTTTTCTTTTTCTCGTACTCTTGTTGAATAAAGTAAATGTAAATACTAGCAGTTTTTTTATGTTTACCTTAAGTTTCGCCTTATTTAATATCTGTCTTTTCCAAATAAGCCTTAATTAAACGAGACCCCTTTCTACTTAGATTTGAACTTATTATTCATAAAGGTATTGATTATATGCTGCAATACCACCTACTTTATTCTGATTCTATTATTTCTCAGTATTGATACTTGCAAGTCAACTCCTTGAGCACGCAGATTGTTGTTAGCAGATAATTTATCGAGAAATTTGAGCGATTGAGATTGTGTCTCAGGAATCAAATTAAACTAAAATGCATTCTGTAAGAAATATGGATCTCGATACCTTTGACGTGAATGTATCCGACCGCGCTGCATTTGATCTCGCTTGTGTCACCGTTGGTGGCCCGAAAGGCTTCGTCGTCTACTTATTTGTCATATTGATCATCGGGCACCCGCCGACCCGCGTCGCGACGCTTCGACAATCTTGCCATACTTAACCTATATGCTAATGGCACTTGAAACATGCACAGACACACACTTATTTAGGCTAAGTCTGAGCAAAGAATATCAATTCTTTGCGGCAGCGCCGTGCATATTTTATTCCTTTTCGAGGTTAAGAGGCGACCGGCACTGTGAGTGTGTACATCAGGTAGCTGTACTAGACATTACGCACTGTACATGACGAAACAATTTATACGGGTGACATTCGGGGTAGCTGAGCCTGTTCCGCGAGGGCTGCGATGAGCGCCTCGAGTGATACGTAGGTGAAGTCAAATGGTCTACCATCTATGTTTATTCGGTTGCGTGCCAATGTTCCTCTTTTCCAACGTTCGAAGAGAATATGGACAATCTTGACAACTACATGTTTTTTGTTGAGTCGGATACAAAGAACTATTCTCACTGAACACTGTGTCGTGCTTTTTGTCTGTTCGTTTTTTCTTACCGTGCGATTATTTTTACACAACACGATGCTGATTGGATTTATAGAAAAACTTAGCTTGCAAAGACACAATCAGCTTTAGTGTAAAAGAATAATCGCATGATACAGCAAAACAAACCAAAACCCAGTACGGTACTGTACTATTGTAGATGAGCCTTATATATATATATATATATATTTTTTTTTTTATAAATAATCTATATAATCGCAAAAAATAGCCGCGGTATTGTCGCCACTGTGAACGCACTCTAAGGTATTCGGGATATCTGATTAATTGCGGGAATTAATTGGCTTTTCTGGAATTCTTAATGTATTGGGAGATTTTGCACTATTACGAGATTTTTGGGGTATATCGGAAATTTGTAATGTATTCCGGGACTTTGTTCCGATTTCGCGATTTTTGGTTTTTTTTCGAGAAATATCAAAGTATTGCAGAATTTTTGTGCTTTTCCGTCATTTTTAAGGTAATACGCGAGTTTGTCGGTTTTTTGGGAATTATTATGGTATTAGCTGATTCTCCACTATTATGGGATTGTTTAGATTTTTATGGAATTCTTCAGGTATTCCAAGAAATCTGCACCAAACACGTAATTTTTTGGTTTTTCTGGAATTTGTAAAATACTCGTAGATTTTTTAATAATAAGGAATTTTTGGGGTTTTTCGGGAATTTTTTAAGAATTCCGTGCTTTTAGCTAATATCAGGATTATTTGGTTCTTTCAGGTTTTATTTCGGAAGGTATTACAGAATTTTGCACTTTTACGTGAATTGATGTGTTTTTCGCAAATTATTATATACAATTTTGTTTCACTCACAAGGAGAGTATCCCAGGTCCGGATCACGGATCTTGTCCTAACTTTAGGATAAGTTTTGTTATATAAAAATATGAAGAAAACCAGAGTTATAGACCCTAACGCTCGATATTACGGAAGTTATACACTGTTAATGCTATTTAAAAAAAAAAAGAACCTTTACTTCAAATGCTTATAACTTTTAAACAATAAACTATCAGCCATCAAATATAAATTCATTTAAAAGCTGAGATAAAATAGATACAGTTTAAAAAACCAATAAGCTCAAATCCGTTGCAATGGAGCAAAGTTATAGCAGAAATAAAAATTTGTAGAAATTTTGACGAAAATTAAGCACTGTGATTTGTTAAGCTAAATTTCTACAAATTTCTGCTACAACTTTGCTCCATTGCAGTGGATTTAAGCTTATTTCTATTTAAACTGTATTTATTTTATCTCAGCTTTTTAATGAATTAAAGTTTGAGGGCTGATGTTAGATTGTTTAAAAGTTATAAGCGTTTTAAGTGAAAGTACAGTTTTTTGAAATTTTGCTTTAATAGCGTATAACTTTTGTAAAATTAAGCGTTAGAGTCTATAACTCTGGCTTTCTTCATATTTTTATATTACAAAACTTATCCTAGAGTTAGGACAAGATCCGTGATCCGGGATACTCTCCTTGTCAGTTAAATTTTTCTTTGAATCCACTCGAGCAACAAAGTCTGGTCGCATTAAACTATCGAGTGTCTGCCAATTCTCTGCCAGAAAAATGTTGAATCGCGTATATCGAACCTATAAGGTAAGGAAAAACCTTTAAGACTCGTTATGTCGTCTGTAATAAATTCGAGAATCGTTTATGTATTTATAATTCAGCAATTATAATTTGAATTTTGCTTAATTATCGAATTGAAAATATATAATGATAAGCTGGGCGTAGATTTCCAAAAACAATTAATGTTTGTATTTAGCTCACAATTGAAGAAATAATGTTTTTCGACTTATTCAAACAACAAATTAATAAAGTATTATGCTACTTAGTTAATCTAAATATCTTTTTTTTATATCTTAAAACTATAGTTACAAGTACTTGTGGTAAATCTAAAAAGTTTTTGTATGGTCGGTTGATGGTGGCGTCGTTACTTTGCTGTATATCACACGCTATGATATCGATGTAAGGGACATTTTACTATACCCAATAAGTTTTTAGAATTTTTTAAAGAACACATTATTTATTAGCAAAAAATTGAACCATTTCTCCGGGTAGTCTAAATTTATCTTCGATTCATTTATTGATTATTACAACATGTGTGTTTCTCGATGCACGTTTCGCTTTTTTAATAATTTTAATGCATAGATTTTCAGCAAAAATTAGCAACAAATTCTTGTTTTTTGAAACAAAATCAATTTATCGTTCGTAAATATGTATTGTGACGTTGCATTCGCGTGCCCGGTAAAATAATTAATTTTTATAATTAATAAAAACCGTTGGGCCGCGTTGCCCAATACCGCGTACACAAGTAATTTATTTTAGTTATCGCGAACTGCGGGCTGTCGCCAGGAACACGAGTTCGCTGGGACGAACGGTGTGGAGGATTCGGGCGATCCTCCTTGCCTCGAGACGTTTATTATAAATAAAGAAAAGTCGGCGGGAACGGGGAGAAAAAATAAACACAGTAATTAAAATAAAAGTAAATAAAGCATTTATTTTAAATATTATAATTTAACAATTGGCCATCCAGACCTTGTGCCGCGACAATAGTAATTTATTTCGCGCGGGCGGAAGTATCGGGAGTCAACCGCATTGAGATTCTCGCCTGACGTTCGGTGGTATTAGCCTCGGGTTGCCTGTTGTTGTATTGTCTAGAGTCAAGTGTATAAAAACCTCCGAGGAGAGCAGTCGTCACGGTCGTAACCGACGACATAGTAGTTGTGCATGAGGTTGTAGCCACCGAAACGGGAACGTAAGAGATTGCAGTCGTGGTCGTGTTTGCTGCCGGTACCTCACCAAACCGTTTAGGTATAGCACCTGTTGATGCTAACCTTGGGCTTTGTGTAGCACTCATTGGCGAGTTTCTAGACCGACCACTTGGTGACTGAGCTCCATCTTCTTCAAGAATCGGTGCTCTGTCACTAGCAACACTTTCGCGATCTGACATTTTGGACTCGCAGAAAACTTCCGTTCCTGATGGCACCACACTCCCGTTCCTGGAACGAGGTTTCCTAATTTCCCATAGTTCCTGACATACTAGAGGTTTATGCGCAGGCTCTATTCTTATATTCTCATCGTACTCTGGGAACCATGGAATTTCCAGATTAATGTCTACACATCTAATCCGGTGACGCAAAAGGCGTTCGCGGCACTTCGCCTCTTCGCCATTTGCGTTCAAACTCAGATACTCCAATTGGGTATACACTGCCTCAATCGGAAGCTTCTTCGTTTCCCAACGGACATCCCTAGCTATGCGTGATTCACGCATAAGCTGGGCCATTCGGGCTTCATAGCTGCTGGCCATTATTTTTTGACCAGCAGCAGCCGACGTGTTACGTCGGGAAAAGTACTCTCAACCGGGATTTTAGGTGAAATCCCTAGTGTTTCAAATACTACTAGTGTTACAATACTTAATCCAATTTTCAATTGGAAATTATTTTATTGGACTCACCACAATAAAATAATTATTACTCCCAACGAGAAAAAAATTTGGTGTCGGCTTAATTACAATAAATTGTAAAAATGCACCGACTAGTGTACCAACAAAATTAATTTACTTAATCAAAATCCAAAAGATTTTCTTTAAACGAAATTTATTTCGTCCTTAGAAGGACAAAATAATTAAATTTTATTAGTTAAAGTTGTGGCAAATCACACACTTAACACTTGCACCAAATTAAAATTAATTATTTAACTTGCTCACAAGTCTAAATAATTAATGTTTATAATAGTGTCTTGTGACTCTCACATACCAAGACTCTATACAATTGCTTTGCAAGCAAAAATAATTATAAACAAAAAAAATCTTAAATTATTTCAATATCGTCGGTAATTTAGCAGTAATGGTAAATTTATCGATTTCCCAAAATATCTCTCTCGCCAGTTATAATCCAACAGATTCCTCACTGGCGAAAAGAATTTATTTTGTTATGGAAATTGAAATAATTAAAGTTTTAATTTATTAATAAATACAGAAACATCAAATTATAAAGGAAGAAAAGTGAAAAAAAAAATGAAATGATTTATCTCGCTAACGAGTCTAAATAATTAATTTTAAATAAATATATAAATAAATACAGTGTCTTGTGATATACACACACCAGGACCATTTATTATTTTGCTTATCCAAGCCAAACAAAAAAAATTTTCCTTTATAATTTACTCTACAAACACAAATTTAATTAAATTATTTCAAAAAAAAATGTTGTAAATCCCGTATGGTTTGCAACAAAATAATTATTTCACTAATTGCCGTCCCAAACGACAATTTTTCAGCGAAATATATTTATTTTATCCTGAAGAGGACTAAATAAAATAATTTAGGTTGCTACCAAGTTGAAATAATTTATATTTCCTTTTTTTAAATAAATTGAACGAAAAGGAAATGAAAATTTAATTATTTAACTTGCTAACAAGTCTAAATAATTGGTAAAAATGTGTAGAGATATAATTTAAACACACAAAAAAAGTAAACAAGTTTTTGCAGATATTAAAATTTCACAGCAAATAACGAATAGAAAATATTAGGTTAGATGCCGATCATTAAACTGCATGCAAAAAAAAATTTAATTATTTAACTCCCTCTCGAGTCTAAATAATTGTATATTACAACTCTCGTATCTTTGCGGAACAATCACACAAAGATACTTAACATTAATTGTTTAACTTGCAATAAGTCTAAACAATTAACACAAGTTATAAAAAAAAATTTTTCACAAATATCGTGAGTAGTAACACTTAATAAATATCAAATACTACATCAAGTAATCACTGTCAGATAATTGTAATACAAATAATTTTAATTATTTTACTCACACACGAGTTTAAATAATTCACACAAATGATTCACACAAAGTCACTTAATGTTAATTATTTAACTTGCAAACAAATTTAAATAACTAACAGAAGTTGCAAAATATATTTTATATACACACAAATAAATTACATATATTATAAAAATAATTAGTAATAAATAATATACTATTATTAGATTATATTACTATATTATAATATATGCGTGGGTCAGGGAAAGGAGGAGAGCAAAATAAAAATACCGTCATAAACAATAAATCACGCGGCACCGGATAGATTCGTTCGCCTCGAGCGGCGGATCAGGACGTACTAACTCGGCAATTGCCTAATTTTTCGGAAACGGGATGAGGGTGGGAAACTCACACACACACTCTCTCGCGCTCTCATCCCCACGTACTATTACGCGCGTAATTGTTCACATTTGTTCAAGTTAACAAATGTCGTCGGTTGGTCTTGACATACCAAAGGCTCCGACGACTTACAAGTAAAATGCTTTCTCTGCCGCGAATAGTTGTGTGACGATTTCCGTCACAGTATATGTGTATATAATATCGGTCTCCGAACTACATACTTTACTTTAGAATAAAGCAGGCCTATTGTACTCTTTGTTGAGTATGGTTGGTAAAATTTCCCACGGCACGGCCTCTTAATACAATTAAAGGCGTTTCGTCCTCGATCTCCAGCTTGGACTCCTCAGTAAGGAACAGGAGATCTTACCTTAAACGCCTGTCGCAAGATGAACTGGGAAGATGTTCTGGGGCTATATATATATATATATATATATAGAAAAGAGACGGCGATCTCTCCAACGAGTACAGAGAGATAGTCGTCTCCATCTGGTGGTGGGAAAAACCACCAGCCAGAGTGCGACGTATTAGACCGAGTCGCAAGTTATTTGAAATAAAATGAATTTATCGTTCGGTGATATGTATATGTGTATATAATATCGGTCTCTCCGAACTAAATATTTTACTTTAGAATAAATCCATAGTGGACAAAGAGTACAATAGGCCTGCTTTATTTTAAAATAAAGTATTTAGTTCGGAGAGACCGATCTTATATACACATATAAATTCTTGTTTTGTTACTTTTTTTTTATCAAAGGCGTACATTTAGAGTTACAGCGTATGCCCCCCTAACTTAATATTAAGCTAGCAGATTCGGGTTTTTTTTGATGACGGCAAGAGCAACAAAATCCTTATCTCAGCAAAAAATAGCAACAAAATAGCAACAAATTATGTGCCTAATTAGAAGTGGGCATTTAAAAATGGCTTTCCTAGCTTAATATACATCTATCTTTATTTTTTCCGAGTTATAAGCGATCAAATTGGAAGTAATTCGTATTGTTATTATTATTAAATGTCGAATAACTTTCGAAAAGTGGCCATTGGCAAGAGATAATTTGGCTTTCTTCATATTTTTATATTATAGAAGCAATACCAAAGTTAGGATAAGATCCGTTTCCCGGAGATCAAGTACTCACCTTGTTAGTGGCAAAGTGTAAAATTCTGTAATACCTTCCGTAATAAAACCCGAATGAACCAAAAAATCCTGATATTTGCTAAAATCACGGAATTCCTAAAAAATTCCCGAAAAACCCCAAAAATTCCTTATTATTAAAAAATCTACGAATATTTTAAAAATTCCAGAAAAACCAAAAAATTCCGTGTTTGGTGCAGATATCTCGGAATACATGAAGAATTCCATAAAAATCCAAACAATCCCGTAATAGTGCAGAATCACCTAATACCATAATAATTCCCAAAAAACCGACAAACTCGCGTATTACCTTAAAAATGACGGAAAAGCACAAAAATTCTGCAATACCTTGATATTTCTCGAAAAAAAACCAAAAATCGCGAAATCGGAACAAAGTCCCGGAATACATTACAAATTTCCGATATACCCCAAAAATCTCGTAATAGTGCAAAATCTCCCAATACATTAAGAATTCCAGAAAAGCCAATTAATTCCCGCAATTAATCAGATATCCCGAATACCTTAATAATTCCCAAAAACCGGAGAAATCCCGTAATAGTGCAATATCCTGTGTCACGTTCAAACTTGCATCAATCACTATAAAAAATGTTTACAAGAAGGCGAATGATTAATAAGCCATTCGCGTTCCTTTCGCTCTTGTTTGACTCAGAAGTAGCCTTACGTCTCCAGAAGTAGCCAGCTAAGTTTTTGAAAGCAGAGATCCAGGATATAATATGGGAAAATAAATAAATTGTTCAATTAATTTAATTTATAAACTATTTATTTGAATTATTAATAGAATGTCTAGTTAAATAAACATAAACTACAGGATTATTAAAAAAAAGTTAATAATCTTCTAGATGTTCGTGAATATATGGCGTTTGAACACTTCTTTAATTTTTTTTTAGTTATCTTTCATTAAATACTTTTCAAATAAATAAGGTTCAAGAATGTGCTTCTATAAAGAAAAAACTAAAAAAATACTAATACAAGTGTTACTCACTTTGTACAAATTCGAAAACTTCATAAATCTTTCAAAAAAAAGTATTCTGTAACTCATATATAAATAAATAGAATGTATTCTACTCCAAATTATCAATTGAACACAATTTTTTTATGTCTCTGCCTTGTAAATACTCGGAGTTAAAGACTTTTAAATTTACAGTGCGTTCACAGTGGCGGAAGTACTGGTACAGAAAAAAAAAAACATTCTCTTGGTTGAAATACTGTATAAGTAGAATTTACATTGCATGCACGTTCTGTAGATACGACTTATTTTTATATAAGAATGTGCAATGTAGCAAAAACCATTTACCAAGCAGCTAATTCTTAATGCAAGGTTTGTAATCTGCGAGATAATACCAGTTGTCACGCGGTTGCATTTATTGTCTAGCAATTCTATTAATTTTACAAACGTCTTAAATAATGTGTAGTCTCATTCATTCCGTTACGGATGTGACGGTTGCTTTGTTATTACTAACTAGTAAAAGGTTACCGTTCGAGGACTTGTGCAGCATCACATCTAATACGTACAGGTGCAAGGTCTACATAAATAATCAAATTTCGTGTATTTAAATTTGTTTTTAATTATGATAAAAAAACACGTAAAAAAGTGCCAAGTTATAAAATTTACTTAAGACTTGGTTTTTTAATTCCAATCGTATCGATTATGATTTTTTAGCCAAATATGCTAAAATGCGTATCATCAGTTTTTATATATAACTATGTTTAAGAAACAGTAATTTATTAAATTTAAATTAAATAAATTTACTGACCACAAAACAGTTAAAATTATTCTGACAAAAAGAATAAAAGAAATTCGCAAAAGACTTTTTATTTTGTATAAAACCATTTCCATAGAAGCATTAGATCAAAATGTCTTTGTCTAACCTCGTTGCGCTATGAGTGCCAGCCTAAATCACCATGTCGGCAGCTGGTAATAAAAATTCTGTTGCTTGCCTCTACACGTACCTACACTTACCCTTCTCTTTCACCATGAACGAACTTATCGCTAGGCGCTATGTTTTTCACCAGGCGCTATGTTTTTTCACCAGGTGAAAAGTTTGACCCAGGCATAAACTATGCACCCGGTAATAACCAATGAACGCGCCAGGTATCGCTAGCATGCGCTCGAATCCTCGCGTTCCCTGGCCCTCTCGGTTATTCCAGATTCCGTGGCGTTCCCCCAATCATCGAAGCGTTGACTGGCTGATGCAAAATCAAATTTATTTTCTTGCATATTCTAATTACCGTGGTGAGGATAGACATCTCTTCGCGTTCAGCAAGAATATTACCGTAATAAACGGTTTAAATAAAATAAACATTGCCTGCCTGTTATCACAATGACACTTTATGACTCGTTTTATAATTTTAATCATTTATCTTTATTATAGAATTACAATAAACTACAAGTATAATTTAAATATTTTTATCCCATACATATTCAAATACGTACAAACGCGCACTTGTAAACGTTTATACGTATACAAATCATTACAAGTCAAGGAAAGTAGTTTTGATAGGAACGACTGAAAATTTTTTAAGATACAGTTCTTTGACAAACATGTATAATAATGTCTGTTCTTACACACAAAGTGTAACTTCGACCATTTGATTAAAATTCTTTCACTTTAAAATATCATCGGAAGGTTTCGAGGCATACATTTTTTAGTAAAGGTACAAACTATTTCTTGAAATTTATGTATAACTGCAAACTATTTTTCGATCGACGCAGCATAACACAAACCCAAGTTACAAAGTGAAATTTATCAAAATTGTGAAACTTTTTTGCCAGTATTAGTTAATTAATTAATGAAATTTTGATTATAAAAAGTCTGGCTTTTTACACAAAAATCATTGCTAAGCAATAATTCATATTTAAACACAATAATGCAATTCGTTTTCGTATTGCGAATGGTGACAAAAAATACTCTTCGATCTTCTATCATTTATATTTATATCACTTTGCTGAAAATGAGAAAGTTTTGTTCAAACAATTTAAATCTTATAAAAATGTAGTTCTTTCAAGATAAGAAATTTTAAACGGCTGTCAAAAGTTTTATAAAATAAAAACCATTTTTAAGGTTTCAATTATACCTATACTATCGTAGATTTGTAATAAGCGAATTTATGATTAAATCGCTTTATTAGCTGTACGTCAACATTTGGTTATAACATAATCAATAATGAACGTAATTTGTAATAAATAATAAAAACTTTTGTAAGTGCAACTGTAGACGACGATTTCGTACAAAACGGCGTTCCGGTCATTATTGTAACAGCGTCGACATTAAAAAAAATAAAATTTTTCACTTATTATTTTATACTGTTTTACAAGCTCATCAATACTAATGGCTTAATTTCGTAAATTATTAAACCATGATCTTTACAAAATGTTCGACAATTCAAATTTTTACGAAATGTCAACAACAAAGAATCTGAAAGTAATCTGAAATATTGATCCACCTATTTTTAATTGTTTCATTAATGCATAAAAGAATATAATACTTATACAGTACCCTCCAAAAATTCGTCACATTTTTTTATTTTACCAGTCCGACTTCAAATACGTATATCTAAAAAACGGTTTCACCGATTGTGAAATTCTCGACGTAATTTGAAAGATTGTTAAAAAACTATCTTTTTGTTTGGTCAAAAGTTGTTTTTATTTTATGTTTATTAATTTTATATTCTCGATCGAACGTATTCATTTTTTATTGAAATTCTAAATTCAATCAATCACGTGTAGTTTTTCCGGAAATTAATGAAATTCAAAAATTCCGAAAGTTGTAAAAAGTAGACGTAATTTCCTACAAGTTTGTCTCAGATCCTTCTTTTGTATTTGCTTCCAGCACAAAGTTTATCATGAGTTTATCATGATCATGATTTATCAAAAATTGCCAAAAGGCAGAAACCAAAAAATTGCTCAAAAAACCTGCGAAAAGTTGTACGTATTCCTAACGATTCTAAGAACTTTTTATTTTATAAAATTTTTTCGTAAATTTGATACCTTTTAAGAAAAAAAATCATGATTTTGAACTCATGATTGAAGTATAAAATTACACAACTTTGTGCTGGAAGCAAATACAAAAGAAGGATCTGAGACACATCTATATAAAGTCGGGCTAGTAAAATAAAAAAATGTGACAAACTTTTGGAGGGTACTATAAGTATTTTCAAAATTCTTCGATACGAATACAACTTTTCTCCTTTCCTCAGAGAATCTATTATTTTTGACAATCTTGCGGAGTAGGATTATTTCTTTGATTTTTTGTATCAGGTGATTTGAAATTTTGCGCAAAGGATGTGGACACGAATTCACTTGCTGTAGAAATAAATTGCTGCGATTCCGTTTCATTTGCAGCAGTGGAGTCCATTTCTGGAACAGTGCTACACTGGTGTACTTAAGCTTGTTTCTAGGGAGTACCGTTAATCCCTGCAGCAATGCCACATTGTTCTTGAACTTGATTGATAGGAGCGGCAGTTGTTCCTGCAGCAGTGTTGTATTCTTGCCCTTGCATTTGACTGATAGGAGTAAAATTCTTTCCTGCGAGGTTGCTGTAATGTTGCGCTTGGATTTGATTGATAGTAGTGGCATTCATTCCTGCAACATTGCTGTATTGCTGCTGGTGCATTTGATTTACAGGAAAAAGGTTCATTCCATAGGAAGGAACCGTATAAGGATGTCCAGCTGAGGAAACAATAATTTTTTATATTTATAAGAATCGTATTACATAAATTAAATGCTAGTATGCGATGTACGATCTAGCGTACAAAAACTCTTTTATTTTCAATTTCTATTAAAAATACACACTAAAAAGGCAAACAAAATAGTATTATAACCAAAAACTCATAGATGTATCTGTTTATGCAATTATTAAGAATTGATCTAGAAAATAAATGTATTTAAAAAAGAGAATACAATACCATAATTGTACCATCCAGACCCAGGCGAATTCCAATTACAATTGATTGGGTATTGCATAGTCATGGTCTCCTGCTCAAGTTTATGTTGTCTAAACGGCTTCACATCTTCCTGCTTTTTATCCGCAATTGCACAATCTGAAAATAATAAATAAATAATACCAAACACGGTGAATTTCAATTACAGTTGATTGGGATTGCATACTCATAGTTTCCTGCTTAATTTTACGTCGTTTAATCGGCGTTATAACATCTTGCTTTGAATCAACAATCACGCAATCTGAAAAAAATAATTATACCAACAAAATTTTGTATAGAACAGCGAGTCATTTAATATACAAATTATATGTACATACCATCATCAGCATCATCGATTTTTAATATTTTATTGCTTTTTCTGCCGTACGCGTATTCTATCGCCAAATCCGTCACTTGATTCCTGAATTTTAATATCTTTTCAGGACTAATTAATTCTAAATGGGGTATCAACGTATCAAAAAACTGCGCATCTCTCTTACGCATGTTGAAATTGCGTCCATTGTTTTCGTCTCTTATAGAAAGTTCTTCTGATTCAGTAAACTTTATTTTTTTTTGATCCGTAATACTGCGATCGATTATTCTTATGGGTTTGTCCAAAGACTTAGGTTTATACTTTTGTTGCTTCTGATTGGACATATTTTGCGGGCTTTGGTAATCCAGATTATCTTCATAATTGTTGTCTTCGGTTATAGAACCGTCACTGGAATACACATGATTGTCTTGATTTGAATCCTCGTCTACGAATTTTGTTAAATTTCCACTTGATTGGTTAGGTTCCATATGACCTTTTAGAAAAAGCAATGCTTCAAAATGAACTCAATTGGATTCGTCGTTACATGCAGCAGACCCGGATTTTAAGTTGTGCAGTTGGCTCAGCTCACTTTTCATGCGTTTCTTTAGCCACTTTCACTTATTTCTTACTGTATTTGATGCACTTTTTTTCTCGAATTTTTTATCGAATAGGTTCAAATTTTAACAATAACTACTAAACATCATTTTAATCCGCTTGTAATCGCAAAATTATTACAATAAACATATAATCTTTTAAATAAATATTTTGAGTACTTTTAGTTATTATACTCTATTCAAGTGATTTAGAATGATGTTTAATTGTTCTGTTAAAATTTCAGCCTATTCGATTAACGTTCTTGCGATTTCCAGCGGCAAATGCATTATGGTAAAAAACCATAATATGGAGAAGCATAAAGTGATTAACATTGTTATGTGTCAAATAAATTTGTGATATAAACTGATAATACAATTTATTTAAAAAATTGTTAATGTTTTAACTTGTTATATAATTAATTATTGATTATAAATAAAAAACTATTTTTTTAAATTTTTATCCAGGCTTGTCCCTATAAATTAGGCTGTATATTAAATATTTTAGAGATTTAAATTCGTTGTATCTACTTTGTGTTTTCAATATGGCCATATAATAATGAAATATTTTTTAAGCCAAGGAGTCCAAATCAAGAAATTCATGCATTAAGATATCGTTGACGTAATGTTCGAAATAATTTATTCTCTTTCAATAATAATTTAGGGGCAGGAAATATTATGTGCTGTGCATTGCAGCATTCAGATTCCGAATATTGTTCACGTATTCTATATTTTAATACCTATTATAGCTATGAAAAGTTAGGCTATTAAGTACTAATAACGGAAGCAGAATACTTTACTTGCAGTTTTTTATTCGCGCTAAACAGTAAATAATTATACAAATTAAATATTTCAAATATATCATATAGGTACAAAAACGTACAAACAAACCCATATAACCGGGCAGGAAGATTTCATGGCATGAACACATACTTATAAACATAAATGAACCCTCTAGCATTTACTTGATCTTACTTAACGCGCAGTTACAAAAAGAACGACTAAAAGCTCAATTATTTCTATTTTACGTCGAACATTAAAATTGAATCATTTGAAATATTCATTTTATTCCGACATTGTCAGCAAAAAATTGTAGTTTTCTTGTAAACAGTGTTTTACAAATTAATAAAATTAATAAAATTAATAAAATCAAATACGGTTCTGTGAGAGATAGGTACATAAACCCTGCCTTACTTCTCTCGACTGTCCAACAATGAAATAAGTGCCTTCGCCATCTCTAACTGATTCTTTATTTACAGGTTTACAACAATTTTTTTTAAAACTGTTAATTTTGAGATTTCCTCTGCCGATGATAATATTGTGCAAAATGCATGCCGTTTTAATTATAATATTCACGGTGTCTGGTGGATGCTCAATTTTAGTGTAAAATATCCTCCATTTTTGGCAATTCAAACCAAAAGCACGCTCGACAGCTACTCGACCATGAGAAATCCTTCTATTATAATTTTCAGCTTCTTCTGCCAAATTCCTGCCTGGGTAGGGTTTCATCAGGTTCTCCATCAGAGGGTAAGCGTTAACTTGGTAACTTTTTCTCGTTCGGAATTTTAATTTTTCCTGATTTAAGGCCTGCATGCAGATTAGATAGAATAAATTGACAATGAGCGTCTACCAATGCTTGCAAAACAATGGAGAAGAATTTCTTATAATTGTAATAAAGTGATCCTGAAATCGCAGGTTTTTTTTATCCGAATATGTTGGCAGTCGATTGCACCAATGCATTGAGGCAAATCGTACATTACGTAAAAATCTTCTGCTATTTGTAAAAATCGTTCTTTAGTCGGCATCGGCATGTGAATCGGATAAAATTTTTACCAAATTATATCCATTGTCTCTCTTAGCAATTTATGAAGAGTCGATTTGCCTATTCTAAATGACAAGCTCATATGCGAATATGACATGCCAGTGGCTAAGAACCAGAAATGTAATACTTTAAAAATATAAATTCAAATTGACATAATTTCGTATTCGATTTAATAAAATGTAGAGATACAAATAATGTAGTTAAACCATAGGCGTACAAAAATTAAAACAAGTATAAAAATTATAATAAAATGAATAAAGTAATATTAGCATTATATATATATATGTGTGGAGGAGCAATCTTCTCAGTTCGTCCCGCGTGCGCAAACGAACCGGCGCAAACAGACTCTCACGCCGCGTTCCCTTTTCTAGTAACGACACGATCGGACGGAACTACCAGAACGCATCGGTCCGTCGAGCGCAACGTACCTCACTTACGAGCTGCCAATTTTTATTCATTATCGATTATATTTATTGTATAGTATTTTTATATGTGTGTAATTATTCGTGGTATTAAAGGAAGCAAATTGATTCGTTGGCGCCTCATTATTTCCGAGCCCATATCCGCTCCTTACTATAGACATTAACTATATATATAAACGCAAGCAAGACATGTTTGTCTAAAAAAAAGGAAATTCATTACGGTTGAGTTACATTGGGTACTATGGGTATTTTAGGTTTTTTTAGACAAGGATGTAAATTGTATACATAATTGACAAGGAGAATGCCGCATTTCTGGATAACAGATCTTAACCAAACTCTAGGATATGTTTTGTAATAGAAAATATGAAGAAATCCTGAGCCAAAGACTATAAAGCTAAAATTTATGAAAGTTATAGGTCACTAAAGCAAATTAAAAAAAATTACTCGGAAAAATGGAGATATAAACTCAAATGCAATGTCGCAAGAAAACTGAGATCACGCACTTCGATTACAAAAAAATAATCGCAAATATTGATTTAGAATAAAGTTTTAGGAAAAATAAGCAGTTGGTGTAATTTTGACCTAAAAACTCACATAAATTTATAGTACTAAATTTTCATCAAAATTCCATCAGCTGCTTGATTTTCCTATAACTTTGTTCCAAATCAATATGTTTGCGCTTATTTTTTGTGATCGAAAGTGCGTGATCTCAGCTTTCTTGTGTTTTCGGATTTGAGTTTATATCTTTATTTTTTTCGAGTTACAAGCGATTAAAGTGTAAGTAACTTTTTTTAATTCGCTTTAATGACCTATAACTTTGATAAATTTTAGCGGTAAAGTCTCTATTTCCTGATTTCTTCATATTTTTATAATACAAAACGTACCCTAGAGTTTTGTTAAGATCATAAATCATAGAGAGCTATAAAATCATGTGAAACCTTTTTTATAATCGTTATTTTTAGATTTTTCTCCTGTTCAAAATCTTTACGTATTCGCATTTTGTATCGCCTGTTGTATGGAAGTCGAGGGGTTAATCACCAATGAAATCAAGCAAGCAGTACTTTATAAAATCGATTTCATTTTAATGTGAATTCGATAAAATGTTGTGAAATCAGTACATTCGTGTTTTCGTAAGTATATTAAAATAAATCGAAGAAATCGATGAAGTCAGTGAAATTACCAAAACAATGAGAGTAAGTATAAACATGCAAACACTTTGGTATTAGGTGCAAGTAACGACGTGTCCGGACAACTACAGTTTTCGTTTTAACGTATACTATATACTAAATTCGATCATAATAATTTTAGTTCACTCTTGATTCTTCATGAAGAAAGACGTACAAGTGAAAGCCTCTTACTACTTTGTTAGTTAATACGTTCATCTTATGTGCATTTTTTATTGAGGTGAGTAATTTAATAATTATCTGCTAATTAATAATTATAAACTACAATAATACAAAGAAAATTTTTATTTATACATAACTAGATATTATAAAATACATTATGATTTTGGTTCTTAAAAGTTAACTTTTAAAAAGTAAATGAAAAAAAAATGTTTAATATAAATTTGAATCTAAATTTTGTAAAGATTTTATACAATAATAATTATTTAATATTTTTTTATATAATTTTCTTGTTTATTTACAGTTTAAGAATATATTTTAAACTCTGAACATGAATGAGCCACAACTATCAACAAAAATAAATGTTGAGAAGAAAACCGAAATTTCAGCCGGTGATGAGGAAGCAGCTTGTAAGGAGGATTCCTCGGTAAATTCGATTGATGCAACGGATCATTTTTGGAATTTATTAGAAAATGAACAAAATATTACTATCCCGGGGTATATAAAAAATATATTGAAATTCAATCATTTGGACACACCGTTAACGTTCAAAAATATTAATACTCAAACTATCAGCGAGTTAGAAGATTTTGCGCGCAATACAATGCAATTTTTAATTAACTCTGATGACTTAGAATTATATTATGGTCCGTTTAAAACTAATCCCGACAAATTTACTTTTTTATTTGGTGATAAAATTTTATTGTTCGAATTAGTTAAAATTGTTAATAATAAATCGAAAGAGTTTTGGACATCTAAAAGTAAAATTATAAAAAAGTCTACTGAAAAGAAAAAATTTAATGCGCATGATACAATTGTATCTTAAAAAAGGAGAAAACAAAGATGATTTTAATGAAAAAGATTATAATTTATTAACAAATATTGAAATTGATGTATCAATTGAAGAAATTTATGAAGAAGAAGAGATTTCGAAAGGTTTTACGTATACGGCAAATATCAAATGCCCTATTTGTTTAAATGTGAATAAAATAACAAAGTATGGAATAGTGGGAAAGAGTGACAGATGGGTTATTTCTAATATTAAGAGACACATGCAAACTCATAAAATATCACAACAAGTAAAAAAATGTAATAAAGGAAAAAAATGCAAAAATTTATTAAATTTTGTTAAGCCTACTGAAAAAATTACTCCTTCATTAACTAATATTGAAACAGACTTTTGCGATAAAAAAATTGATAATGTCAACAACATTGAAAATAACGAAAATGTAGTACCAATTTCTTATCAAAAGCTTTACAGTTCTACGTCCAGCTCTTTAAATTTTAATGATAATAGTAATGTAACGTCAACACTAATAAATGAATCATTGAATATTTTAAACGAAAATTCGGGGGAATGCTAAATCAAGACAGTTCTCGAACAGACTGTCTTGATACCGATACAGAATATGTTCGAAAAGTTCACGATCAGTCTTACGAAAAAGAAAAATGTTATCGACATTAGAAGAAAATCAAACACGTATAACGCACTTTATGCCAGTTTTAAATAGGTTAGCGTTAGAAATAAAAAAAAATGAACATTTAAGTGACACCTTAAAATACTTTCTTGAGAAAAAAGAACTGGATATTGAAAATAAGGAAAGTACAGCAAAACTTCAGAATGATACATTAAATTTACCTCAGAATTTACATTCTAACTTTATAGAAAAATTAATGAGCTCTGCTGTCAGTAACACAAACAAAAAACACAATCACGCAAGGTACGATGAATCTTTAAAATTGTTTTCTACTTATTTATTTATCATAGGTGAAAGATTGCTTTATGAAACCTTATACGCAAATTTGCCAATTCCATCTACTGCAAACATTACGCGTTACATAAATTCATCGTCATGTATTATACTTGAGGGCGAATGTAGAGTAAAAGAATTGAAACATTTTTTAGAATCTAAAAATTTACCGCTTGTAGTTTGGTTAAGTGAAGCTGGGACCAAAATAACGAGTAATGTGCAGTATGATTCTAAATCTAATCAAGTCGTTGGTTTCGTATTACCACTTGATAAAAATGGAATGCTAAAAACAAATACATTTGAAGCTACGTCTTTAAAAAAAATTACATCTTTTTATGAAAATTATGAGAAGTCTAGTTTGGCTTATACGATCATGGCACAACCAATAAAAGAAAATGCACCTTCTTTTTGCTTGTGTATTTTTGGCACTAATAATAAATTTACATGGTCAGACGTTATTAGTAGGTGGAAATACCTTGTAAATGTTTTGAAAGAAGAAGGAATAACAGTATTAGGCATAACTTCGGATGGTGACCCTCGATTGTTAAAAGCGATGCGTTTCGAAACAAAAATTGGGTATCAAAATGTAAATAATAATTTTAAGTATTGTAATAGTAGTTTAAATAAAGAAATTATTTATGTGCAAGATAAAGTTCACATAGGCACAAAATTAAGAAATAGATTTTTAAAACCGTCAATCATTTTACCAATGGGAAACAGTATTGTCTCTTCTACTCATTTAAAAGTAATAATTGATACATTATCCCGAGATAAACATTTATTATGTCAAAGAGATATTTCTGCAAAAGACAAAATGAATTTCCCGTCTGTAGAAAAAATTTCAAATCCACGAATATTTAAATTATTAGAAAAACATGTACCTATGCCAGGCTAGTATATGTTATTAAAAGATAATTAATTTGTTTTTAAACGCATTTTTATCTAAAGATATATCACCATCTGAGAGGCTTGACAATGCTTGGTTTTGTATATTTTTTTTGAGATATTGGCGTACCTGGATTGTAGAAAATAAACAATATTCTGTTGCCGACAATTTTTTAACTGTAATACATACATATGTATGGAAATAAATGCTCATGCTTTAATACAATCAATTATAAAATTACAAAATCAATTTATGTCTAAAGAAAATTTTAGTTTAACTCCACAGTTATTTTTACCTTGGTTATTCAGTAGCCAAACTTGCGAATCATTTTTTCGAGCTCTCAGATCAATGGGGTCTACGTTTTCTACAGTTGTTAATTTTAGTATTTTTGAAGTCTTAGGTAAAATAACAAAAATTCAATTTCAAAATGAAATAGTAAATATAAATAATAAAGAAACTAATTTTAAATTTCCACGATATGAAAAAAAAAATGAAAAATAAAATAAATAATAATTTTGATTTTCCAAATACAAACCAAATTAATCAGATACTTGAGAATGCTCAAGAAAATGCCTTTAAAGAAATCGTTGCTCTTGGAATGTTAGTTGATAAAAATGCCAGTAATAATATTGCATTAGCCGAAATTAAAGATAGTCTTTGTAAGGAAGTTGACTTTCAAGAAGGTTCTAGTGATAATGAGATGATTGACAATGAACAAAAACGAGAAAACTGTACCGATGTAAAAAATAAACGAGAAATAAACGACGATTTAGATAATAATTTAACAATTCAAAGTAATTTAGTTGAAGATATGAATATTCTCTCAAATACAGGTGGTTCAATAGATTTAAAAACTTATGAAAATAAAGAAAATTTGAAAAAGGACAGTCCTTTCATGTGTTTGACTAATTCGTCAAATAAAAATATAGTTGTTAGAAAAACATCAATATGTTGGATATTGAATAAAAATTTACATAGTTTAAGTAGTGACCGTTTACAAAGAGTAAAAGAAAATGAAATTAATAAATTAAAAAAAAAAGGGTTAAAGAAAGCAGAGTAGTAGCAACGTTTAATAAGCATTGTAGTGAAATATTTATTTCGGATTATTGTTTATTCAAACAAATACACAATCCAAAAAAATGCTATATCGGCTTAATTCTGTCGTTTGCTTATTTTTCTGAAAGTAGTTGGAAAAATATGGAATATTCTGCTGATTACGCCAAAACCAGTGGTAATTCTAAAGACATTGGTGTTCTTTGTCAGCGGTATAAATTAGAAAATAATAAATCTAATGTACTTATTTCTGTACCCATGGACATACATGGATATATAAATATTAACAATTATGTATTAACTATTTCGCCACCCACTATTGTTGATAAAAATTTAGTATTAAGTTTAGAATTGTTAAAAAATATTAAAAATTTCTTATATAAAACACTGTAATTACTATTTAATAAAATTTGTTAATGAATAAAACTTGTAATTTAATTGTTATAAAAATGTTCTTCAAATATTAATTATATATGTAATGTTTTTACAGTGAAATCAAATTTATTTAGTTACAAAGAAATCACATGAAATCATATAAAATCACATGGAACAGCATGTTTTTTTTAAGTTACCGATTTCAAGGAAATCATTGAAAAATTATTAGAAATCGCATACATTTGAAATCAGCCAAGCACTTTTTCTGTTGGTGATTAACCCCTCGATGGAAGTAGTACATAAGCGAGAGAAATTCAATTTTGCCTTTCTGATATTTTGAAAAATTTTACTACAGGTAAAAAGTTTTTTTTCTTGTTAAAATATAAACTTTTTTCATTATGACTTTACAATGTATCGACTCGACTAGATTTTAAATTTCTCAGGTATACATAAACGACATTTTGAAAAAGTTAGCTTTTTATGATAAACTGTATAGTATAAAAATACATTTAAAAAATCTCAAAAGTTATAAATAAATCATAAAAATATATTTTGTAATTTCTGTAAGTTTTAACCGATTTAAAAAAACAAAAGAAATTGTCTGTAATTCCCCTTAAGGGGATGTCATACTAATTACAGATTCCTGTAATTAATTTTTCAAGTATAATTTTTACCTTTCTTTTTTTTATATCTTTTTAGCATACGCACAATTGTTACATACAATATAATGTGCCTTAACTCATACAATCCCCTTAAGGGGATGTCGTAACTTCATTTAAAATACACACTTACCGACATTTCCTGATTTTTCATATTTGTTGCTCAATTTATTTATTTTCCTTAATATTAGTATAGACGTACATTCATTGAGTTAGAAAGAATGTGCATAAGCTTAAATAATTTGGATGAATCAAAAATTCAAAAAAAAATTTGAAAAATCAAATACAGAAATCTGTAACGAGTACGACCTCCCCTTAAGGGTGTAGTATAGAAAATTTAATATATTACTCTTAAATATGCATACTTTCGAAAAATATGATAGAAAATCAATTTTTTAAAAGTTACCAATTAGAACTTGATCGTTAAACAAAGCAAAATTTATTTTGTTTCCTTTGTGTAAAAAAAAATTATTTGTTGTTTTTAAAATTTATTTTAAAATAATTATTCAAAGTTTATATAATTGTCTGTTAACATACCTTATCGTGATGACTAACCGTTCTTCGGGTAGAATTGGTTGCTTATGAAAATTGCACCACTTTTTCTTTAGTGGATCCGCAATATTCGACAGTACATAGTCAAATGTATCATGTATTCTATGACTGTTTTAGAGTCTTTCCATAGGGCAACATTGCACCGTCTAGCTGACAGTATTTGATCGCCCTGGTTCCTCCGTCATCCGACTTTGGCAACCCCTCAGGATCCAAGTAGCTTTGTTCTAAATGGTCCCAAGCGCTCCGAATTCGATTCGACAGTTCGGTAACTTTTTGAGTTACGAAAGTCGCCAGGAGTCGCCTTTGGGATCGATTAACCGCGATCGGAGACCACTTAAAAACAGTGTACCGAAACTCGTTACTGGGGTCCACCGCCTTGCGACGGCTAGCCTAGAGTCGTAATTATCGGTGTGAATGCAGCGGTGTTTAGCTCACCGCCGTCGTCCGCTTTCGAACATAAGCGGCATCCGGGTCAACTTCGCTTCACCCGTCAAGCCTGCTTGCAACCACATACCCCGCAGAGTCCAACCCAATACTGGGGACACGCTAGCGTTTCACTTTCAGCTCAGAGGTACGCCAACGTGGGGCTTGGTTATCCCAGTCCCTGCGTACCAGAGTAAAGTCATCCTGGTCCAACTGTCGACATGCCGAAACACATCTTCCTATTACTCCCCGGATCCCCGGGGAGGTTTTGCGGTAGGTAGCCTAACGTTCGAATGAATGCAGTTTGCAGGAGAAATTCCTTTGCATTCCGTGAAGCGTTAGATCCCTCTGTTCTCGTCGTTCAGACGTGGCCGTTCAATTCAAGGGTTCTAACTATTCCACGATGGGATTCGACTGGCGTTCCCTGTTGAGGGAAGCCCTTAAGCACTCTATACGGACTGGAGAGTCTGATGAGACAGTCTGACCAGCTTCACAGTACAGTGCTTCATGCATGATTGCCAGGAGACTGGCCGTTTCTTCGAAACATCCGCTCTTTGACTATCATACGGGTTAGGCGTCTTTCGAGTCTGGGATCGGTCTCTGGAGTTGTCCTCAAGTATCAGCTTAGAAGGTTCTATGTACCTTTTGGCAAACTTATTGAATGCCTGGTACACTTCCCGGCTACTCACTAGTAAACTCGGTTCGCATGGCCACGTATGGCCATGTTGCCGGACCAAGTCCACCAGAGGTTTCCGGATCTCAACTACGCAGGGGCAATCGAAGAGTATGTGATTAGAAGTTTGTTCCTCTTCACATTCACATCTCGAATCTTCGCTCAACCCGAAACGGTTCAGGTAAGACTTAAAAGATCCGTGTCCCGTTAGGAACTGCGATGTGTAGTAGTTAGGCTTTAACCACCCCTTTCGCATCTTGTCATCAACATTGCTGAAATACTTGTGTGTCTCTGAACCTTTGTCCGTGGAATACCACCTTCTCTGCCATTGATCCATGATTTGCTTTCGAACTTCATCTTTCTCAATGGCAGTCTGGTCTTTCGAGTTTCCACTACGGCTTCGTTCGATTGGTTCGTCTGACGGTTGGACAACTTCGCTACGCCTGATATGGTAATGAGCGACCCTCTCATCTAACAATAAGTCGATGGGAGGAGAGGCAGAGATCACCTGAAGTGTCTGATGGGAGACAGTGCTATATGCTTTCGAAGTCCAGACTAGGGTCTTCCTTTGCAAAGTAGCAAGGATTCTCCTGCTGTGACTATTAGCCCTGTTCCACCATCCTGCCGCACCGTAGGCGACAATTGGGATGAAGAGGCACTTAGATATCAGACTGAGGGATCTTTCTTTCATCCCCCAATTCGCGCCAGAGAGGAGATGTAGTCGACCGAGAAGGTCGAACCACTTTTTCTGCACGTTTTTAACGTGCTGAATGACTCCAAATCTAGGTTCGAATGTGACGCCCAGGTACTTCATCTCCTTAAGCATACGAATGTTTTGGCCTCCCAATTTAACTTTGGGAGGCTTGCTTGAGTCAAGTTTGCCTTTCAATAAAATCAATCCCGATTTGGGGATTGATACTTCCAGTTTGTGTAATTTGCACCAGTTCTCGACGATGTTAATCATATGCTGCGCCTCTATTTCTAAGTGACGCCGGCTTTGGCCTTCGACGATTGTTATAACGTCGTCGGCATATGCTATCGAATTGAAGCCTGCGTCGTGAAACTCTTTGAGTAAGGTGTCATAGTCTAAGTTCCATCCAAGTGGACCGAAAATAGACCCCTGGGGGCAACCTTTAGTTACTTCCTTTCGTGCTTCGTCGTACGTAACTCTCATGCATACCGTTCGATCTTGGAAGTAACTTTGTATAAGGTTATAGACGTTTGTGGAGCATTGTCTGTCTTTTAGCTGTTTCAAAAGACTAGGCCACCACAAATTGTCAAAAGCCCCAGAGATGTCGAGTGGGAACGCTAAGACGTAGTTGCACTGGCTTTCCTCTACTATTTGCGTCAGCCTTATTATCGCATCTTCCGTCGACTTTCCTGGTGTAAAACCATATTGGTCGGTCGACGTACTGATGTGAGTGCGCTCCGATGTTTGTCCTGACTCTGAGCCTTTCCAACGTTTTGCCCATTATGCTTAGTAAGCATATGGGCCTGTATGACTTCACAGCCTGCTCATCTTTGTCAGGAGGTTTGAGCAACGTAATTAGCATTCCCTCTTTCCATCTCTTTGGGAAGACACCATACTTTAAACAAGCATTGTATAATTTGTCAATTTTGTCTAGCAGTGGAATTGCATTTTTAAGTACCTCCGCTTCAATTCTGTCAGTACCTGGACTCTTCCCGCTTTTGTTGGTTCGAATTGCTTGAACTATTTCAAGGCGGGTGAATGGAGGTGTCTCACTCGAGATATATTCTTCCAGGCAAGCCTGTCGGATCTCATGGTGAGCTTTTGTCTCTCCTGATTTGTCATCGTCTGGTACTAACTGCTGCAGCAGAGATTCGCACGTTTCCTTCCAGGTAGTTGTCGATCCGTTTATTCCTGTCACAGTATTGAGGGCTTTGGTGGTGCTCATCTTGCCCGATACAACTCGGTACGGAAGGCTCCATACGTCTTTCTTGACTTCGAGCGTGATATAGCTCCTCCAGCTCCTCTTTCTGGACTTACTTGTTTCAGACTTGTATTCTCTCTTAGCTTTTCTTACATGTTTGAGCGTTTCGTTCTAGAGTCTTTGCGATCTGGTCTCAGACGTCCCGCTTCTCTTCCTCAGGTAGAGCCATTTGCGTTCGAGTCTTTTGGTTCTACATTTGAGGTGTGTCAGCCGTGGATTCCACCATGGTGCAGATTTGGAAAATCGCCTCTTCATGGGGATCGCCTTCTTACAAGCATTAATGATTGATTCTTCGAGTTTGTCGGCGTATGTGTCGACGTCCTCTTTAGAATCTATCTGCAAGTCCGATAGGCGCGTCTTTTCGACTTTTAGAGCCTCTTTGAAGACTTCCCAGTCCGCTTTCCGGATATTGAAACGTGGTTTCATTATCTTTACTTGGCGAGTCGGTTGTCTCTCAAAGTCCAATGTTATAGAAATAGGTCTATAATCACTCGTACTCCAGTCCTCAACCTTCCATTCGGTTATGAGGTGGCTTAGGCTTCTGGTCACGAGTGTTACGTCTATGAAGGTTTCCCCTCTTACGCTTACACAAGTGGCCTATTGCCCTTGCCGGTTCACTACCGTAAGGTTGTGCTCGAGAATAAAGTCCTCAAGTAGTTGTCCTCTGCCATCTCTCGTTGGCGAGTCCCACCAGGTAGACTTAGCATTCGCGTCCATTGCTATAAGAACCTTTTGGTGTTTAAGCTCGGATAGAATGAGTCTAAGCTGCGTCAGATGTATCCCTATGGGATCTCTGAATTGGCAGTATAAAATGACCACATAGAAGTTGCCAAAGCGACCGCTCACCATTGAGCATACGCAGTGGCTGGTGCAGAGCTGGGAGATTCGTGTGTACGTGAGGGTACCAGAGCTATATAAAATAGCAGCCGAGGGTTTTTCCCCGGGATTGGTCCGTACTATCGTGCCAATGCTTAGTCCAATCCCCGAGATACATCCTTTAAAGGAGTATGGTTCTTGAACCAAAGCCAAACCTACTCCTGCTCTGACCATATGTTCGCGAGTTTCGTCTGTGACGTTTCTCGCACGAGCCATGTTTAGCTGGAGGATCTTAACTTTCAGGCCTCTGTTAGAGCTTGACTCTGTTGAAGGCCCGTCAGTACGAGTCCGACTCCTAGCTAAACTTTTACCATCGACAGGGTTTGTGTCCAGGCGTGCCGCCTTGGAGGGCCCTTTTGTCGATCCACCCTTTCGCTTTCGAGGACGCTGCCGTTCATTATTGGATGTAACGCTGCACTGGGGATCAGGGTGCAGGTTAATAAGGGTCAGCAAATACTTATTAATAAAATAGTTATTTATTAAAATAATAAAATGAATAGGGGGTGGGCGCCAGCCGCGTTAACTCGCGACGAATTTCGATAACACGCGGGTTATCGATAAACACCTGGAACCGTGCTCCTCTGCTTGTATCCAGGTTCGCTGTACAGGAGGGGAAGGGGAAGGATGGGACTGACGGGATGCTCGCACGCACCTTGCGCGGTACACGGCGGTACCGGCAGCAGAGATATGTCTAATTCTCACCAACCTTACTAAATCTCCGGAACACCGGGTTGATCGCTAGTCTCCGGAACACCGGGTTGGTACGCTGTTGCTCGCTTTATCTCTCTCTCTTTCTCACACACTCGCTATCGCCTTGCCTTCGAGGCACCGGACACGAAATCGGGCTAATCGTGAAGTAGTCCGTTCAGGACGGCGGACCATAGAGTTCTCACTCTCGGCGTGCTCGAGAGTCCCGTGTTCGTACCGCGCGCCTGCGCAGTACGTACTCGTGCGCGGCACCTCGATCTCGCGTCGTGCGAGCGTGTCGAGTGCCGCAGTGTTCAGGCTGTATCGTTACAAGTCAGATGTATGGCGTTTGTTGACCTGGTGCAGTGTACCTATCGGCGATGCTGTAGGACTTCCTCCTGGGTAATTATTACATCGTTCCGTCTTGCTTATCTCAACTAATTGGTACGGCGTGAGTTTCAGGTACGAAGCTCACCCGCCGCTGCATTGCTGCCCGACGCCGCCTTGATCATCTCTCCACGACGACGACGTACCAGAACGATCGGTCCCAGGTCTTCAACTACTCCAGGTAGTTCATTCAGTGTTGGGGTCACGCTAGTGTGCGTGTTCAGGTGTATAGTATTTTGCAAGGTCTGCTGTACACGTTGTTTGTGTACAGCAACCTAACCTCTTTGTCCTATACTTTCCTTGTACAGCTGTAGTGATTATATACAGCTGTACACGTATTCCCTTGTCTTTGTCTTCTGCCGATTGCTGTTGATCCTCTTCCTTTCTCCTTACCCTCTTAATGCGTATTTGTTCTTATAAATATCTCTTTTACAGCTGTATCTTGCTTGGCGTTGGAGGTTCTTCGGCTTCCTGCCTGGGTACCACCTCATCGCCTTGGCTGCTATGCTGTGAGGCTTCGGAGGGTCCTGGAGGCTTCGTAGTGATCGCCTCCCTTGACTATCCTGTTGGCTGTGCCAGACTCGGAGGAGCCCACCTGATAATTTGAGCTCGCCCAAGATCCTCATCGCCAGGACCACCTCAGTGTTGTGTGCAGTGCTTGGGCAAGGGTTATTAGACTGTGAGGGTAGGCAGGACGTAGTTAATGTGCGGGTAGGTAACTAGGAAATAGTATATGGGTAGGTAGTATAGCTAGGGACTCGTTTAGCTTATCCGGGTAGGTAGGTGTTTGTCATGGGTTCAGTCGCTCGCTCTTGACATGTGCAAAGCACATTGTCACATGGAAGAGGGCATCTTTTGATGGTAAGCGCTTGTTAGCGGTCCTCTCAAGTGCAATTGTCTCCTAAATTAAAAAAAACGTTTAAAAAGATTTCTGGATATCCCCCACAAGATATCGAAAATAACGTTGAAAATACGCGAGTGCCGGGTCCGTACGGCTGAAGAGATTCTTCTTAACACTAAACTTATCGTTTCCTACTATGTACAATATTTACAAGCCTTATATATTACCTTACATCTACTATTTACACTTACACCTACTCGTCTCTTTGAGACGGAATCAAGAATCTTGTTTCGTGCATTTCTTTTCATTACCCAATGGAAATTACTTTTGAGTTTGATTGGATTATCCAAAGGGTTCAAATAGTGCACTGATGGATAATCATCTTGATTCATATTCCATCGTTTGATCATTGAATACTCTCCATAGAAATCTTTATATATTTACAAGGCATTAGGCCAATCTCGTTTTCGCAACCGGGTCACGGCTGATTGCCGCTCCCCGGATCTCTATTATTTACAAGATCAATTGCATCTCGAGTTTATCTGCATTTGGCAGTTCTTTTATGTACAAGATTCAGGCTAGGTATGGTTGCCTGCCTTTAAGCGTCTTAATTGGGTGTTTCTCTCTGTGGTACTTTATTTGATGAGACTCGCCTTGGCAAACTGCTCAGGCTTTAGATCGCACTGGAATGGAATAGAGATTCTCCTTAGTTGTCGTTCGAGAATCTCCACAGGGTCCACGTAGCACCCATCGACTTCCATGCTTTCGAAATTTCCAAGTGCTAAACTGGTTCAGTTTGAGTTACCCTTACTTCTTGGTCTGTCTCCTCGCTATCCTTTTATGCTACCTTCGAAAAATCTCCTGAAATGGAAAAACCCACCCTTACGGGTGGGTGATGAGCTCTATGTCCGGAGACCTGAGTTCTTAGCTAGGATAGTCTGGAGGCTGCCATAAGGGAGCCCAACTCTTAACTGAGTGATTGAAAAGCTTAGCTTCTTCTCGAGGGTCTTCAGCGAACCTACTAACCCTTGCTTAAAGAAATCGACCTGTATTTAGTTATTCAACCCTAAATTGTGCTTCGGAGGTTCCTTGCTTTTGGGAGCTGCTATGACTCCGGCCGAGGCCCTTTACCCACAGTGGTGGACTTATCACTTGCTAGGCGATAGGCGGAAATTTATTATCTACCCGAGTAAAACGATATTAAAACTTAAATATTTCACATTGATCTACAAAAACAATTGTTCGTTTAAATATCGGTTTGACTGTTTACGTCCAATTATTTTCGAGTTATATCCTTCGGCTATTCCTAACAGCATTCAACGTTGTGGAAACGTTGTGCCAACATTAATTTAGCAACATTCCAAAGTTGTTATGAAAGTTGCGGCAATGTTGGAGAAACGTTGCTGTAACGTGGGAAATTTCCGCTAATATATTGTAAATTGCCGCGATGGGTGGAAACCAACGTTAAAACAACGTCTAAGTAACGTTGAAGAGCAACGAACATTTCCCACGTGGCAACTTTCATAACGTTGCTATGTTGCTAAAATGACGTCGCCACAACGTTGTCACAACGTTGGCATCTTCAATTTAATACTTAATTAAATTTTTAACTATATTTTTATTTTCAGTGCAACTAAATAGTTAGTTAAATATTCAGTTAAAAATATAGCTAATAATAACCAAATTATATAATTAAAAATTTACTTAATAATAGTTAGATTTTCAATTAAATATTTAATTAACTCAATTTTCAACTGCATTTTTATTTTAAGGGCAACTAAACATTTACTTAAATATTCAGTTAAAAATATAGCTAATAATAATCAAATTTTTAATTTAATATTATTCTGAAAAATTAGAATCCTTGTAATTAAAAATTTAACTGATAATAGCTACCTTTTTAAGTAAATTTTTAAGTAAATTTTTTAGTTAAATTTTCACTTATTTTTTTTCGACCGGGTGATTTGTTTGACGTAACATGTAACATGGTTACAATGCAATTGCTACCTTATCACATATGTTCTCATGAGAAAAAAATCTATAAACGAACAAAGGTAGGTCAAACTAAAAAAAAATATGCAGTCTAGGGAAATGATTTATATTTGTAATATGTTAATTCACACATGCAACGAATCAAAGAATTAAAACATCTTAATCCTAAGGAACAAAGAGGCTACCGGTGCTCGATATTTCAAAATGTATATAGAGTTATAAAATAAATAAATTTATTCTACGAATAATCTATTTTTCATAAATGTTTTACTTTAGTACAATTAAATTTACACTCAAAGACTATTTTGTACGCTTTAGAATGCCAACGTAAATTTTTAATAAAATATAAAGGCATGGATATAGAGTATAACGTAACATACAAAAACGTAACATACAAAAACGTAACATACAAAAACACATGTAGAAAAAAGTAAAACTATCATATGATATATGATAAGAGAAGAAACGCATCTCGTATGTACATAAAACAAAGTATAAGGTTTAGAAAATGTTTAATTGTAATTTATTGTATCTTTTTGCAAAAGAAAAAAATAATTATTTTTGTTATTTTAATTGGTATTTAATGAAAAAAAGAAAAGATACATTAATGCTATACAAGCTATCATTAATTTCTGTAAGCTTATAATTTATTTTTTATTAACCAAATGCTAAGACTTAAATTTTAATATTTAAATAAAAAAGTAAGGTGCAACCTCAGCCTACGTATTCGAATTCCCAATATAGACCAAAACCGAAGGAACATTGTAAGCGAACAATCAAATATGGATAGCACACTATACTATACTAAATATGGATACGTATCTATACACAGTATGCTGCCTGGAATAAGCACATGAAAAAAACTGAAAGGTGGTGCGTCTCTTCAACCTGCACAATAGCACACACACATGTAGAATATCCTGTTTATATATCCTACACTGCGAAAAAAAATTTTTTTTATTAAAAAAAAGTTTCATTAATTCAAAGAAATGCATTTCATTTTGAAGTATTTAATTGAACCAAGGAAATGTATCTTTAAGTAGAAGGAATATTTTTATACTTCAAAGAAATGTTTCTTTTGAGGATAATTGTCAAATCTTATATTTGTCGCGTCATGATAGACGCAACGTACACACATGCGCGTACACATACACACACACATACGCACACACACATACGCACACACGTGCGCACGCATTTAATACTCAAAGTAGGATGTCCTCGACAAGACAGGAACCGCCATGAAAAATTCTAGCCAATAACTTAATTAGGACACGCATGACAAAGAACAAATTAATTAAGTAAATGTACAATGTTGTAACCAATTTTGATTGGTCAAGAGGAACCAAAACTCCACCCCAAACCCTTGATATAAATAGGGATGTCGCGCCGGGGGTGTGTGCTCTTGCACTTTAGTCCTTTCTCAAGTAAGGTAAAATCCTGTATCCAAAATTTAACGCGAAATAAAGCAAGAAAATCGAAAGTTATTGTTCAGTATCTTAAAACCTTCAAACACCAGTCATTTTCCTATTCCCTTTAAAATCCCAATTAGTCTATACTGCATTTCTATTGTAAGGGAATCTTTGCATCGAGGATCAACGAGAGCGAGAAAGACAGCCGAGCTGTTGCAGCCACCGGTCAACCATAGATCTCCCGCCCGATAAGGTTGGTTGTTTTCCTTTCCTCGCCTTCACTCATTGTTGCACCTCGGGCTTACCCATGCACGTAAATTTCGGAAGGGTCTATGACCTGTGCTATACCGAGGAGAATTGCCACCCATCCTTGACGCTATACGCTTACTAAATCGGGGAACTTCTATTTTTAATTTAAATTCAGTCCATTTAATTTTTCTACGTTACGTCTACCCTAGGACGTAACAAGTGGGGGCTCGTCCTAAAAATTAAAGAAGGATTAGAGCAATTGTCTTCCTTATTAGCACAGATCATGGGTACCAATGAAAAAGAGAATTCTCGAAATAAAGACGCGGCTTCAATTTTGCTTAAGCAGGCGCTTAAAATAAATCCAGATTTTTGTGTTGAAAATCCGGACAAATCTTTAGCTAGTTTGTTAAAATTTTTTAAAGATAGGCATGATAGCGGGATATATTTGTCAGATGAAGCAGTAGGTCTCGATAAAAATATACCTATAATAATTGACTTGTTAAAGGAATTCGTAGACAAAAAAGATATAATAGAATTTTGCGAAGATAAGTATCTAATTGAAGCTTTAGGCGATTTTATAGAAAAAAGAGTAAATTCAAAATTAATAATCGATTATATTATCGGAAACTTAGAAGCAAAAGCAAAAGTAGAAGTAACTGGGATAGGTTTTAAACCCGAACTAACAGACGATAACACAACCTATTTTTCGGCAGAAAATGCAACAATTAAAAATGCTAAAACTTCAGAACAACAAATGAAACCTGAAATTGTTAAACGGGATAATAATGTCAGATTTACTACAAGCACACCAATTTTACCAAATAACTGTAATAATATTAATTTAGTATCGGAGAGATTGCCAAGATAAAATTCGTATTTAACAAACTCAACCTTAGGGCAAGTGAGGCCCCTTTCTATAAAAGACGTACTTGAATTAATTCCAAAATATAATGGGGTAAATATTCCATTGAGTCAATTTATTGACGGATGTAGGGAAGCTTGCAACATAATACATGAACAATATGAACCGGACCTCGCGAAATTAATTAAAATGAGATTATACAGAGAAGCATTTAAGAGTGCAGAAAAAACAGTTTTGAATCGATTGAAGATATTGCAAATTTTTTTTGATAGTATTTTTGCGTTTGCGAAATCTTATCATCAATTATACGGTGAATTAGCTAATGTAAAACAGAAAAGGGAAGAAAGTGTCGCAGTTTTTTCAAACAGGGTTAGATCCATCGGTCAAGAAATCACTGAAGCAGCTCGAAGAGAAAAAAGGTTAACTAATAATTTCAATCGATCTTTAGAAAATGATTTAGTAAAATTTTTTATTCGCGGTTTACATTAGGTAATAAAAGCACGAATGGGGCAAGTGTGTAAATTGGATGAAGCTACTGCAGAAGCTATAGAAATCGAAAGAGATTTTGCATGCTATGAAGTAGAAGAGCTAAAATGAAACAATTAAAGTCATAACAGAAAATAAAAATCCTATACAAAGAGTCCATTTTGCCGAGACAAAATATACCGATAAATGCCAACTTTGCGGTAGACAGGGCCACCTGGCACCGAAATGCTGGCATTTAGAAAAAATGAGACAACCCCAAGCCAGGGAAAGACGGCCTACGAATGACTGGGCGGAGTCTCGAGAGTCACGCAGACCGCAACAATGGCCAGGCGAAAAATGGACTAATGAATTTAAGCAGCAAGAAAATCAATATGTTCGTCACCAAAATGCAACCTTCCCAAAACAAAATTATACAAATACAGAAAGGATATGCCGATACTGCAAAAAGGAGGGCCATATTATAGAAGAATGTAGAAAACGGGAATTTAATAATCGAAATCGAGAGAACCGATCGGAAAACGAAAATGGACTCGGGCAACAGGGTGCGAGACGAGAGACCGAGTACACGAGGTGCCCGAGATACAAAAATCAGGAACCCACATCATCAAAAGATATGTTCGATTAAGTAAAAATTGCAAGTCGCCAATTATTAAACTTAAAAATCCGAGAAGCAACGAGGAAATAACTCTTATTTTAGATTCAGGAGCAGGTCCCAATTTACTAAAATTACGAAACATACCAAAAGACGAAAATATTAATAAAAATGAAATATTAGAATTAAAAGGAATCACGGAAGAAAGTATTTACACTTTAGGCAAAGTTGACATCAATTTTCCAAAGGTTGACATTGAATTCCATATAATAAATGACAACGTGCCTATAATCGAAGATGGTTTACTGGGAAGCGATTTTTTCTGTCAATTAGGTGCAAAAATTGATTATGCGAAAAAAATGTTAAGAGTTGTAGATGTCTGTATCCCTTTTCTAGAAGAAAACATATTATTGATCGAAACAAAGGAAAGGTATGAAGACCCGACGATTAATGTCATAGAAAAACGTAACAGTATATTGAACGAGAGAACGGGAACGTGTAAGGGAATTTCCGCTAACCCTATGAGTGTCAATGCAAGAGAGGGTGAGGAAGTCTAAAACATATCACACAGGTAATAAAACCACCTAAAAGGAATTCGTTTGGGGAAACAGGAAAAAAAAATTATGCGAATGAAAATTTTCAACGAAGGGAGGTGTCGACCCGAGAGGTCGATCATATTGAAAAAGTATATCTTGTAGAAGAGACGCGGATTCGAGGACATATAAGCCCATCGCGTAAGCAAGAGTCAATTCTAATTAAATCTCAAAGTCAGGACCGACCGGGTAGTCGAAATCAATTAAAAAATCAGAAAGATATTCAAATTCGATCTCAATGCAAAACTAAATCGGAAATACAAGATCCCAAGCGAAATCAGAATCAAATTCCAATTCAAAATCAAATTCTAAATCAAAATTCAAGTTTAAATGAAATTCAAAATCAGATTCTAACTCAAAATTTAAGTTTAAATGAAATTCAAAATCAAATTCTAATTCAAAATTCAAGTTCAAATGAAATTCAAAATCAAATTGTAAATCAAAATTCAAGTTCAAATGAAATTCAAAATCAAATTCAAAATCTAAAATCGAGTTCAAATGTAACTCAATATCGAAGTCTAAATGAAATTCCAAGCCTAAATCAAGTCTTACGTACGAAGGCAGTATGGAAGCCTAATGTATGTAAATTAATCGAACAAGGAAACGAAGAGACAAGTCAAGAAATTAAAATCATTAAGAAATTAGAAACAAATACCAAATCGAACCCAGTAATAAGGGAGAACGATGAAGAATACTTAAATCATGAAATTAACTAAGAAAGATTGCAAAAGCACTCCTCAAATAAAAAAAATCATCTCTTAAATGAACTCGAGAGTGATGAGGCAACTAATAAATCAAGCGCGCACTCAAATCCAAGAAACGAGAACGAAATAAGTAATGAACAATATTCTAATTTTGAGAAAAGATATGGAAGATGTCGATAATAATACAAAAAATAAAAAGGCATTAGCACAAAATGAAAATGTAGACGCACACGAATTCGATGAAGAAAGGTTGTTAATTTCGACACGCATGTTACAAAAAATTCTAGAGGAAGGTTTAATAAATAATGGAATTCTGTGGAATAATAACCAAGACATGGAAATGTTAATAAGTAATCTACTAATGGAAATAAAGTATCATGACAACTCAACAAATAACTCAAAGAAATTAAAACAAAATCTAAATAAATTAGGAAATTATGTAAAACTACATGCATTTGGGGGAGAATCTCATAAAAATGTTATTAAAGATACATTGGAGGGTTTACTTAAATTAAGAATTAATTTAAAAGGAAAAGGCGGAAACGAAATAAAAGGTAGTCATAAAGTTTATCGCTTAGCATGCTTCATACCAAAAGGGAGAGCGGAAAAGGTAAAATCATTACTACGACTTGACCATTTGGCTGCTGATGAAAGAGAAGAAATAGAAAAATTAATTGAGAAATATAGCGACATCTTTTACCTTCCGGGTGAAAAATTAACAGCAACACATATTTTAAAACTAACAATCCCAACAACGGACGATGTACCAATAACTTCAAAACAATACCAATTACCTCCGGTACATAAAGAAGAAATAGCAAGACAAGTGCAAGACTTATTAGAAGACGGCATTATCGAACCATCTACCTCATCGTACTCAAGCTCTTGTTTTCTAGTTCCTAAGAAAGAGGACATACAAGGATGCAAGCAATACAGAATGGTGATCGACTATCGCAAATTAAATGCGAAAACCTAAGACGACCAATTTCCGCTACCGAATATAACTGAAATAATAGACCAATTGGGCGGATCAAAAAAATTCTCAACTTTTGATCTTAAGGCTTCGCATCATCAACTAGAAATTGATGAATGAGACCGTCATAAAACCGCGTTTGTTACAAATGGAGACTTGTACCATTTTAACCGAGGAAGCTTCGGACTACGAACAATGCCGGCTACATTCTCAAGAGCACTTTCAATTGCACTCGCTGGACTTATCAATAAAGAACTTTTTTGCTTTATTGATGATATTATATGTTATTCAGAGACTCTACAAGAGCATATGAAAAGATTAGAGACTTTATTTATTAGATTGGGAAAAGTGGTTTTAAAATTACAACCAGAGAAATGTGAATTTTTTAATAAAACAGTTACATATTTAGGTCATGTTATTAGTGCAGAAGGAATTAAACCAGATTCGCGAAAAATTGAAGCTATACGAAAATTTTCACGCCCTCAAAATGCTATAAATATCAAGCAATTTTTGGGTTTAGCGGGCTACTGTAGAAGATTTATTTATCAATTTTCAAAAATTGCAAAACCTTTAACGGATTTATTAAAAAAGGACGTTCAATTTAAATAGTCAGGAGAAACAGAAAAGGCATTTGAGACATTACGCATTAGTTTATGCGAAAAACCAGTATTAATTTTTCCAAATTTCGAAATTACTTTCAATCTAACGACCGACGCTTCGGGATATGCAATTGCTGGAGTCTTAAGTCAAGGTGAGATAGGGAAGGATCAACCCATTGCATACGTCTCTTGAGTTCTTTCGGATGTTGAAAAACGTTGGGACACGTTTAACAAAGAAGGACTAGCAATAATATTTTGCATTAAGCATTTCCGACCGTATTTATTTGGACGAAAATTTTATCTTATAACAGATCATAAACCACTGGTATGGTTACAAACGCACAAGGACCCGAACTCACGAGTTACGCGATGGCGCCTTATGCTCGCGGAGTACGATTTCGAAATTAAATACAGACCGGGTCGCTTAAATGTAGCAGACGCACTGTCTAGAAACCCCATAGACAAGGTTCTAGTTATTACGAGAAGCAAGGCAATAGCGACAGGTGATGAACCCGAGTCTAGCCTAGTTGAACCACCGCGGGGTATGACCACGAGAGCGAAGGCGGGTCGCCAGGTAGGCCAGCGATATTTAGACGCGATAGAGGCTCTACGACCGCAAAGGGGAAGAAAAAACGAGAGGCGAGCGAACGAACAATCACCGTACCGTGGAGAAGGAATGCACGACGATACGGAGGCGGAAACTTTCGAGCCGGAAGCCCTCGTTCACTCGGAAAATGCGCGGTTACGCTTACACGAAGATCTTGATCATGTTAGTAAATCATTACTTGAAAACGATCCACAATTCAGTCCTGATCAAATAAACGAAGAGACGTCGATCTATGAAGAACAATTTAATCAAATTAACGATAAACAAGTAATTATTACATGCAGAGAAAAATTATTTATGCGTAAGGACAATTATATGTATTTTGTTACTACAACAGGAGAACCATGCGACGATGGGGCTTCGCAATTAAAACTACAGAATAAATTACCAAGGTTCAAGGAAATGCAGGGTGGAATACCAGTTTTGATAAATGTAAATATAAAAATTCATATAGCATTACCGATACGAACAGAATCGTTAATCGGGCTAAGTGGAATTGATAATAACCTAAATTTATTATGCAAAAATCTATATTTAACTTTAGATACAATACAGATAAAATCAATAAGTATAGCGAAACCGATAGAATTGAAAATTTAGAGTGGGAATTAGTTAGCACGGTAAAATTAATTGTTTGTTTAGGTCTAATACGATATCCGACACTAGACAATCGAATTCCGATTATAGAAGAAGCTCACTGTTCGGCTATAGGAGGACATAGAGGTGTCACGAAAACCTATATCCGTATTAAACAAAATTATAACTGGGAGAATTTAAAGATAGAGGTACAAGATTTTATAAGAAAATGTTTGAATTGCTAATTAAAGAAATTGGTTAGGGTTAAAACTAGAGCTCCAATGGTCATTACAAACTCGGGAACGCACGCTATGGATCAAATAAGTATGGATATTGTTGGTTCCTTATGCAAAACCAATCGGGGAAACGAGTACGTTTAAACCTTTCAAGACTTATTAACTAAATTCGCATTAGCTGAGCCTTTGGCGCGAATTTCGGCCACGGATGTAGCGAATGGTTTTATAAGAAAAGTCATATGCATATTTACTGCACCTCGAATAATCCTTACGGATCAAGGTACGAATTTCATGAGTAAATTAATGAAAAGTATAGCAAAAATATTTAGAATTAAACAAACTAAAACCACGGCGTTCCACCCACAATCAAACGGTGGACTAGAACGATCGCACTCAAGTCTCATTGAATACTTGAAATTTTTGTACATAGTAATCGAACAGATTGGGACAATTATCTGAATTTGGCTACCTTTAATTTTAACACGGGAATTAGTGAGTGTTCGGCGGACTGGCACGCACACCCTCGAACACACCGGTCGAAACAGAAGACCTGGCGCCTGCATACGATGGTTATCTTGAAGATTTAGTCAAGCGCCTAAACAGTCTACAAAACATAGCCCAACAAAATCTTTTAAAGGCAAAACTTCGAGCCAAGAAATACTACGATCGAAAGGTAAACGTTTTAACACTACAAATCGGTGATTACGTGTGGCTGCAAAAAGGGCCAAAACCTAAGAAATTTGACGATCAATACTCGGGTCCATTTTTAGTTCTAGACGTTTCCGACAATGGGAATGTAAAAATTCAAATAAATGGAAGTAAAGATAAAATAGTGCACATAAATCGCTTACGCAAATCGCATATTGAAACCGAATAAGCTTGTTGGTATTTAAATTTAAGAGCATGACGAATGTAAATAAAAAAAAATAATAAGCCATGTATATAGCAAAACTCTAACAATGATATGTATTTTCATAAATGCAAAAATGCTAAGGAAATCAATAAAGAATCAGTCAATAGATTCTGATAATTTTAAGAAAAAAAACGGAAAGATAAAACTAAGAATTTTTGCAACGGTTCTATAAATAAAAAAAAGAACGCTTTCATAAACTTATTTAATGTTGCAAATGAGTTGTAAAACACTATTGGCCATCATTTATCGCACAACAATTATACCAAGGAAAATCTATATTAACGCAATCATAGGGTATGACTCTTCGCAGCACGTCTCAAATTTAACAACATTTTCGTTAATTCACGTAGGAGAATGCGATATACCTGTATCTGTAGTAAATACAACAAAAATTTATGTACGACTATTGCAATTATATGATTTTTCAAGCACTCATGTAAAGCTTTGTAAAGTAGAAATAAAAAGATCGGTAACATACTGCGGCGCGTTGTCGCATAGAAAAGACAAAAATAAAGGGGAGGTTCAGTTTATTGATGAAATTTCTAGGGAAGAATGTAATAGAATGCATGTATACCGCGCACACCGAGTACGAGAAGAAGTAATAAGTAACTTAAAACTGAACGGATTGATTGTCCACCCAATGACGTTTGTTGGGAAGGTATATCAAGCAGGAGATTGTAGTAACGCGGGGATGTACGCGGATCCATATGGTATTTTTGACGATGCTATAGTCACGGGCTATGTTACCATTACTTTAAGGGATTACTAAGCACCGGTAAACTTAAATGCTAACGAGGTTATTTTACGATCCGGTACGCGTTGTAAGTTTAATCAAGATGATTGTATTGACGTAGAAGCAGGGTACGCCTTTTGGAATAGGTTACCAGTACAGGCATGCGAACGCAGTAAATACTCAGAATTATACGCGGGTTATGTTAATAAAGTTGTAGAACAAGGCAATGAGCAACATCCGGTATATGCAATGGAATCGAGCGAGATAACCTTTACTTTTACGACTTTAGGACAAATTCCGGTGTGTTCGTATGAATTAATTAGAGCAGAGCACCCAAAATTATTTTTTTAGAAGGACCAATAACAGAAACCTTCCAAGCCGTAAGAAATCCGTCAATAGAAAATCTCGATATTTTTGCATACGTAAACTCTAAATTCGTTTACGTAGAAAAACATATTAAAGGACAATTAAAAACATTATATCGCAATTTAATTTTGCAAAAATGCGAATTGGAAAGAAGAGTTATATCAAATGCATTAAGCATTGCAGTAACAGCACCTGACGTTTTTGCATATCAAATTATGAAAAAAAGTGGTTACATGGGCTTGGTAGCCGGAGAAGTTGTGCACTTAATGAAGTGTGTACAAATTGACGTTCAACGAAGAGAAAAAAGATTATTTTTTGACGCCAAGGACACATATTTTAAAACAATATGCGACCAAAGCTGCCTGCAGTGTTCTGATTCTTCCTATGTTCTTACTAGGGGAAGATTGGTTTACTATTTTACCAAGAGGAACAACTAAGGGAGTAAAACCAGACATTTTAAAACCAACTACTAAAAATAACTGGAATTACACAGAGCCAACCGATCTTGCAAAAAGCGGAATTTACACCGAAGCGGAGATCCAAGCACTAAGACAACACCTTATGTTTCCCGTAGAAAGGCCAGCCATGTTGAACACAATTGCATTAGGAATGACCGGGAAAAAGGTAGATAAAAACGGTATGTCTATTACCCGATTATTCGATGAAGAAGCGTTGAGAGAATTAGCCAATAACATTTGGATGAAAATTTGGGGGCAATTATGTACTTTCGGATCATTTAGCGCAGCTATTATAGGCATTTTTATGATAGGGCGTTTAATAAAATGTTTAGTTGATACCATTTTACATGGTTATGCTTTGTATAGTTTATATGGGTGGTCACTTCATATTATAGGAGCCATTTCGAATTCAGTCACTCAATTATTACTGCACGTCGCAAGGGATAAACCAACGCGTGACGCAAGGAAAAAGAGGGAAGAACAAGCTACGCCTTCGGAAGTAGCGGGCACTCGAGCGGAACATTTTTCGGACACGCACGTACCTTTCGCCCCGCTCGAACCTAGCACCTACACGGCACAGCCTACTGTGGTAAGAGTCAATGAGTCAGGAGGGGGTAAAATAGTAAGTTGCGGAGTTCAAAATAATCTATATACGCAAATATTTATAGAACCGGATATATCTTCTCTACCGCCACACAGAAAACGCAAATTCGATAACGTGTAAATTTTGTTATTTCAACTGCAGGTTTATTAAACAAAAAATAAAAGGTGTCATTTATAAAATAAAAAAAATTGTAAAATGGAATAAAAAAATATATACATTAGCAGAAGTACAAAGATATAATGTTATGAGCGCTTTGATTAGTTTGAAAATTCAAATTACATGGGCATCGCAAAAACGAAACGAAAGCACTTTCCAATTCGGCGCACGAATGGAAAGAATGTTACATAATTATAAAGCACTGGGAGAAATAGCACAAGAAGAATGTAGGGAAATAACCGATTCAAGCCTACAACGCGAAAATCTAGCAATCAGGGCATTTTTAAAGGGGCTTCGACCGGAAGTCAAAAGATACATTTGTAAACCGGAAATCTACATAAATCTGGACAATGCAATTCGTCATGCGCGCAACATTCAATATCATTTAGATGACTTGAGAATGCTTAGAAAACGATGTTCAATTATTCTACAGTAATTAATTTAAATACATAAAATAAATAATCGATTTTTTTTATCCATACAGAATTGAATGGACGATGGTGTAGATCGATTGGAAAATCGAAACCTTTCATGCTACAGGCCAATTCTGCCACATCCAGTTCTTTTCTACGCAAGATTATAGTAACCTTTTGCGATAAAAACTAATGAAATATTATTAGCAAATCTGTCTAAGTACTTTAGGGACAAAAGACTCGATTAATCTTAGGACTAAAAATTAATATTACGTACAATAAGGGAACGTAATATATATATATGGGTGGTTCTCTGTGACATCGAAGATGAAAAAAATAAATATTGCTATAACTGTGGGAATATGTTTTAGAGGTATCCAGTAGTTCTCCTGAATTTTTTCAGATTTTTTCTGGGCCATTATTTTATGTTACAGAGAGTCAAAGTTGACATTTTATCACTTTTTTGCATTATATGCCCATTTTCATGAATTTTTAGCTCCCAGGGGATGCATTTTTCACTAAAAACATAAGTATGACTTTTTTTGTAAAATTTTCCGAACTTTTCATTAAAAATACTTTTAAAGATATAAATGTATGCTGTCACACTCTTGTAAGCCATTTAAACCTTAAATAGTGAAAATCAGCAATTCTGCTCCGGACACTGGTAACCTAATACTGTCTAAAAGATGTCTTTTTATAGTCAGAAACTGCCTAAAAATTTCCAGAGTGGGTCTAAATCATTAAGATCACTTATGGTCAAAATATCCGGGAAAAGTGCCCGAAATATTAATAGAAATGTATATTTGTTGCCTTATAACGATGAATCTATTAGCATGATCATTGCAAAAAAATTTGTGCACTTACCTTGGAGTGGTAGAAAAGTATCTTCACTTGTTTCAGCATCCATTTAATCCCCTGTAAGCTGCTAAAAATACAAATATTATTAGACAAATGTAAAAATTAATTTTTATACATTTATAATGCTGGATTTTTAGTTTTACATCCCTTACAAGAATTATAATACTAATCTGAAGGACTAATATAAAAGTATCAACATTATTATTATTATTATTCAGCAATACATTGTTTAGATTTCACAAACTTGTCACTGTCACGTTATCATATTATTCATTATAATTATATATCCGATTTATTTATATATCTTTTGTATTAAATACGTATATTCAGTTATTGTAATAATGATGTTTATATATTTATAGTAATCCTTCAGATTAGTATTATAATTCTTGTAAGGAATGTTAAACTAAAAATTCAGCATTATAAATGTTTAAAAATTAATTTTTTACATTTGTATAATAATATTTGTATTTTTAGTAGCTTACAGGGGATTAGATGGATACTGAAACAAGTGAAGATACTTTTCTACCACTCCAAGGTAAGTGCACAAATTTTTTTGCAATGATCATGCTAATAGATTCATCGTTATACGTCAACAAATATACATTTCTATTAATATTTCGGGCACTTTTCCCGGATATTTTGACCATAAGTGATCTTAATGATTTAGACCCACTCTGGAAATTTTTAGGCAGTTTTTGACTATAAAAAGACATCTTTTAGACAGTATTAGGTTACCAGAGTCCGGAGCAGAATTGCTGATTTTCACTATTTAAGGTTTAAATGGCTTACGAGAGTGTGACAGCATACATTTATGTCTTTAAAAGTATTTTTAATGAAAAGTTCGGAAAATTTTACAAAAAAAGTCATACTTATGTTTTTAGTGAAAAATGCATCCCCTGGGAGCTAAAAATTCATGAAAATGGGCATATAATGCAAAAAAGTGCTAAAATGTCAACTTTGACTCTCTGTAACTTAAAATAATGGCCCAGAAAAAATCTGATAAAATTCAGGAGAACTACTGGATACCTCTAAAACATTTTCCCACAGTTATAGCAATATTTATTTTTTTCATCTTCGATGTCACAGAGAACCACCCATATATATATATAGTTCATTATTTATTTACTTGCTACTGTTTGTGGTTTGCCTATCGATATAAAGTTTTAATAAAGAATTAAAGATATATATATATGGGGTATTCCACGTGAAGTGGTCCGATCAAAATTTTAAAACGCACCAAATTTTGGGTACACATTGCAAATGTTTTTCAGAAAACAGAAAAAAATTTTTATGTACTGGAATCTATTTGCTCAAAAGTTATTCTAACCTCAAAAAGTGAATTTTTTCTACTTTTTTTCAACACCAGCTGGGTTTACCGCTATTTAACTCAAAATCTATCAACTTTTACTATAAAACATTATATATAACATTCGTTGCTAACTATGTCTAGAATTTATCCTTCTGGGTTAGAATTTCTAATCTCAAGGTTAATGTTACATAAACTACATGTCAATATTCAACTTATAAATAGTGTAAGTGCGCCACAATTGATTTTTTTATCCAAAAGTCTAAAAAAAAGCTTGAAGTAATACCTTTCGAATGGTCTGTAGCATTTTTGGGGCCTTTAATTCTGTGAAAAGTTATGATAATTTAAAGAAAGACATAAAATTCACAAAAATTAACATGGTAATTCCCATTTAAATTTTTAAAAAAATTTCGAGTTTCTTAAAACTAGAGAGTCTATATATGTCGATATATGTTCCAAAAATATATTAGGAAATCAAGAAAAGACAAAGTAGAGTACGTCCCAATGCGACCAGTTGATCCGACAATACAATGGAATTTCTTACCTCGAGAACATGTATATTCAACTCCGAGAACACCACCCAAGACGTATGAACCAGAACCACCTCCGAACACGCCAGTTTTATCCGAGAAAACTAAACCAAGTAACAATGTTTAAGGCACTTAAAAATGACTTATAATTAACAATTACTTATTATAATAAAAAATATAATGTAAACAGTATGCTTGCTTATCATTTAATTATAATTGTTCGTTTATAAATAAATTATAATAACTTTCGAACTTGCGCAATAAGTAAATATATGTATATGAATAGGATATAGATTATAAAAAAACCTTGATTTTATCTATTTCTTTTTATCCAATCCAGGGTTTTCCCTGAATCATAATCAAGTCACGGGGGTGGAGAAAACATAAAAATCCAACAGTACCAGCCTATAAATAGGGGGGTTTCACGCTTGACAATCTATTCTTACTTGTAGCAACAACACGGCCACACGTCAACCCTCACACACCAATATGAGCAACGACAACTGGGATATGGACATAGAACTCGATTCGTCAGTGAGGTGGATGACGGAACGACGAGCTTTAAGATGAACAACAGTCCTGTGGCAGCTTCTAAGTAAATACTTTTCATTATGGGTATACCTGATGAGAGACGGACAAGTACGTCGAACAACTCGTGCCCGCAACAGCAAACACTGCTGATGAAAGAATAGCCAGCCAATGGTGGAACACTCAACACGTACGAGAGAGGATCTGCAATGACTTGGATCCAAATACAGTACGGTACCACCGGCAGAAGTACCGTAGTTTTCGGGAAAATGTAATGGACGGATTACTGAAGCCAGGAATAACAAACCATTGGGACAGCGATCTAAACCTAGAGGGATTATCCCTATTGGATTACGGCAGCACGGAAGAAGTCGAACGACCAGCTCGTTGCGTGGAATGTTGTTTAAGGGTGAAGAACACGCGGCATTATTGCCCGCGATGCGAATTCATTGGCCGATTTGACATTCCCAGACACCAAGGATTGAATTGTTGGTGCATCTGGGAATACGGAGATTTATCACTCCACGTCTGCGATTCATGCAAGGAGGAAGTATACGAGCTCCTCAGAAGATAAAGAAGGATAGTTGGACAAGAATATATTAACAAATGCATAATTTCTTCCTTTCTTTTAGCTTTTCCTTCCTCATGTTTATTCTCTTTTCTCTCCTTTTTGCTCTTTTAGATTTACTAGAATAAATGCACAAAATGAAAGAAAAATAAAAAATATATATTCATATGCATATATGTATTTATAAACAAAATACAATAATATATATATATATATATATATATATACCAATTTATATAGCTTGTAATATCTAGTATTTAAGAAAAAAAACAAACAAAAAAAACAACAACAAACAACAAAAAAACAAACAACCACCAAAATAACAAAACAAGACAACAAACGTGTGGACGTTTACGCCTGGCGTTAAACTTCTCTAAGGGGAGAGCTGTCACGTCACGATAGACGCAACGTATACACATGCGCGTACACATACACACACACATACGCACGCACACATACGCACACACGTGTGCACGCATTTATTACTCAAAGTAGGATGTCCTCGTCAAGACAGGAACCGCCTTGAAAAATTCTAGCCAATAACTTAATTAGGACACGCATGACAAAGAATAAATTAATTAAGTAAATGTACAATGTTGTAACCAAATTTGATTGGTCAAGAGGAACCAAAACTCCACCCTAAACCTTTGATATAAATAGGGATGTCGCGTCGGGGGTGTGTGCTCTTGCTCTTTAGTCCTTTCTCAAGTAAGGTAAAATCCTGTATCCAAAATTTAACGCGAAATAAAGCAAGAAAATCGAAAGTCATTGTTCAGTATCTTTAAACCTTCAAACACCAGCCATTTTCCTATTCCCTTTAAAATCCCAATTAGTCTATACCGCATTTCTATTGTAAGGGAGTCTTTGCATCGAGGATCAACGAGAGCGAGAAAGACAGCCGAGCAGTTGCAGCCACCGGTCAACCGTAGATCTCCCGCCCGATAAGGTTGGTTGTTTTCCTTTCCTCGCCTTCACTCATTGTTGCACCTCGGGCTTACCTATGCACGGAAATTTCGGAAGGGTCTATGACCTGTGCTATATTGAGGAGAATTGCCACTCATCCTTGACGCAGCACGCGTACTGAAACGGGGAACTTCTATTTTTAATTTAAATTCAGTCCATTTAATTTATCTACGTTACGTCTACCCTAGGACGTAACATATTCTTCCAAAATAATATTTGATTGTTTCAACACAACCTTTTTTAAATTTAAGAAACCATTTCATTGCTTTGTAGAAATAATTTCTTTTAAACTGTTCATCAAATATAGTTCATTAAATGAAGAGAACATTTCCTTAAATTTACATTTCATTTTGTTGATTTAAGAAAATATGTTTTCAAACAATATAATATATAAAATTAAAAAAATATTCTGTTGACTCGAACTCATGCATAGTTAAATTAATAACACGGTTTTTTTAAAAACATTAATGAAATGTAAAAAAACTGACCATTAGTTACAACTAAATATTTAATTGATTCAATTACTTTAATTTTTTAATTGAATAAAATATTTATTTATTTCAAAAATATTTTTATCTTTGATTCAACCACAGAAAAATATCCGATCAATATAATGGTTTCATTAAGTCAACAAAATAATTATTTGTTTGTATTAAAATGATTTTTGTACACTTATACATTATTGCTTACAATTTCATACAAATTTCTGCAATTGAAAGAACTGAAATCAAAATGGAATCGACAAGCATTGTGTACCAATCAACAAAACTTTTAGTTTATTTATTATTTTAGGTATTCAGATTAAATTTAAATAACTCGTTTATTCGTTATTTGTGTCTGTAGAAAGTACTTTATAAAACACCTTCGACAAAGGTGTCAAACTTCCGAAGTATGGTTTCCAATCACATATTCAAAAACAATGTCTGATAAAAAAATCTTTAATTCTTGCTCCCATCTATTTTCTACCATTTTTTGTTTTTATAATTAGACATTTTATATATCTGTTTAAACTTCATAAGTAGTTTCTGCTATTGAAAGTACTAAAATCAAAGCGGAATAATCGACAAGTATTCTTTACCATACCATAAATTTGTGTTTTTGTTAAACACATCTTTTTTCTACTTATTTTTGTTTTTATAATGTAACGTACGATCCAAGATCATGTTGGATCTTCGTGTACCGCGCAATACTTCAATTATCGCAGCAAAACCATTCGCGATGGCGCAATAAATAACTGAGCGTCATATTGCATCCGGTCCGATCGACAATGAACATCGTTGACGTCGCGCTGACTCGCGCTGACCGTGCAGCCTTCGCGGAAAGCTAATCGGACGCGATTCGTCCAATAAGCTATAGATACTTGTTGCCAGGCCAATATTGCAACCATAGCAATTTGGGCACTGCCCACGGAGTATCTACGGAAAAACCCCGAATCCACGCAGCAAGGAAACGCTGACACCAGGAGCCTCCCACCACAGGCGGAACGCTCCTCGAGCAGCCGATCCGCCGAAATCGTGGCAGAACAGATCTAGCGCCAAGCCAGGCGGTCACACACGGAGAAGAACCGACGCCCCGACCAGGCAGTCGTAGAACAGATCCAGCACCCAGACTAGGCGGTCACACAGAGAACAAAGCCATAGCCCACACGAGGCGGACGCAGAACAGAACCGACGCCCGCACTAGGCAGTCGCAGAAGAAAGTCATCTCCCAGACGAGGCAGTCACACTCAGAGAATAGAATCAGCATCCAGACCAGACGGGGCAGAACAGATTCAACGTATAGACGAAGCGATCGAACAGGGGAGATCCGTTAACGTACCACGATCGACGCGCGACCAGAGGGACACACACACATGCACACAGAGGCCTTTCTCCTAAATTAGGAAGAATAGAAGGCAATAAAGGAACTTCATCTTTCTTATTCAACCCGATCCTCCAATTGTGCCTACCAGCTTTGGTTGATGGCAAACCGCAACCTGAATCCCACATAATCTCAAGTTACGTACGTAACATAATATTAAATTGGCATCCCTTGTGGGGAGTTGTGAGAAGGATCGTCGAGAGATACAAAAACACATCGAAACTTGAAAGGCCATTCAAGAACACAACTATCAACCGCCTAAGCAACGTAGAAGGTCCATCAGGCAACTAAGAGACAGGAATCAGTCGGTCAACGAATCGCCTACGCACCAAAAAGCGAGCAATTATCGCTCAAATTTAAACAGAGGCCTTATCAGCGTCGTCTGTACTATCATAAAGGGCATCTGCCCCATCTTGAGAGCCTGCTCCTACGAGGGAAAGGGCATCTGCCCCATCGCGAGCGCCTGCTTCACCGAGGGAAAGGGCATCTGCCCCAACACGAAAATCTGTTACACCGTTGGACGAACTTCAACTCAACCCACCGATTCAGCGCCACCCACATCGTTACTCTCCTCACACCAAGTCATCCGTAATCGATGGCTCCGTCAGATCAACGCCACCATCATGATCCACTCTCACAGCATTCTTTTCGTGTTGTAAGTCAATGTATTTTGAAACATTTCGGGAAAAATTCCTTGCCACAAATTTTATTCGTATTTTCGATCGTCATATTTGCGTTAAGCTAAATTAAAGAGCGCTAGCAGCATTGCAATTTCACGTATTACACTGAATTTCACTGATCTATACGCTTATTAATATTACGGCAAATCATACATCTATTACTTATTACACTCATTACAATAAATTATGTCGTTCACCGCAGCTTATCGGGAGATAACGAAAGGTCCAGAAACCGCGGCAGTTCACTGTCCCCCGTACGCGCGAGCCCGAGTATAGATGATTTATTTAACAATCTCAAATAAGACGAATTTCGTAAGATTAATAAAATTTTCGAACGATTAACGGGAGAGAAAAAGACTATATTTTTAGCCAAACACGTTACGGATAATTTACCGCGTCCATTTACACCCTTAGACAAACCAGCCCAAATTGAGCCCTTAGAAACTCCGTTAAAACAGTCACATATTACGGAGAAACGCGACTTATTGAACGAATACTTAAACGCAGAAGCTTCCGGTTTTTCTTTAAATCCTCCCGATGCAAATTGTAACCCCGTAATAAATATGAGCGCCGACACGTGTCAACCTGAGGTCCTAACGGAAGGAACGATATACAATAATAAGTTGAACCCTTAAAGGCGCAAACAGAACCGGTTTCAACTCCCTGGCTAGATCACGCACTACTGAATCAGTCATTGCAACATATTATAGCAGTACAAAAGCAATTATCCGAAATAATGCAAAACTCAGCATCCATCTCGTCTAATCAACCCGCGATAAATCCGAATACTTTAATACATTCCAAACAGCCCGTTGCATCGACACCATATCGCGAATTCCCTTTGACAAACGGAAAGGCTACAGAGAACGCGTTTAGTAACGCCAATAATAATAATGATATCCGCAGCGATCATGTTACTAATAATATAACTGTACCTTCAGCACGCGTGAATCGTCTAACTATATCGCAGACGATAAATCTCATTCCAATTTTTAACGGTTAGCCGGATAATCTAAATTTATTCTGCTCTTCAGTTAGACGAGCTTTGGAATTATTAAGGCCCGAATACGAGGGAGACATTTTACTCGCGCTCGCCGGCAAATTAACGGGCAGAGCAGCGGACGGTTATACCTCTCGATTGACTAGTTATAGAAATTTAGAAACCCTCCTATCAGATCTAACCACGCAGTACACAAACGTAAGGCTGGCAGATCAGGTTATGACCGAGATCAAATTAGTTAACCAATTTCCAGGTGAGAGTGCAGTAGATTTTGGATTAAGGCCAGGTTCTCATTCTCGGGGTCGAAAAAATCCATTTTTTTTTTTGCTTAAAAGTCATCCTTATGGTGTGCAGAATATGTGATCGAAACGATTTTTCGAGATCGAATGTATTTTTCGATTTACAGCTCGTTTCGTGGCCGTGGTCTGTTGGCCGAAAAGCAGGTAATAAACGCGCGCTCGAACCGGCTTGGTAGGGAGTACCTTTATTCATACCTGGCTTTCAAATATACAATAGGCAGCAATTTTGTGACCCTCCGAACGAATTACAACTTTCTAAATCTATTGTAAACACGTGTCTACGCAGGTATACCTCTGTATATCTGTGCAGACACGTATTCTCAGTAGAGCAATCGTTCTTCTTGCAACAACGTCGTCTCTTATGCGTTGATATCGTGTCAAAAATAAAAGTGCCGGAAAAATGCCGAATACGCGTAAATCAGTGGGAAATAAACGTCCTAATCACCCGCGGAAAAAGAGATTCAGTTACGATGCTGAAAAAATGGAAAGCGAAAGAGATTTCGTAAGCACTTCTGCCAAGAAATTGAAAGATAGACGATACGATGATATCGAAATCGACGTTACGCGTAATAATGTTATTCTCGATTTTATAAGTGTTTTTTCATGTTTATCACAGTGTCTGAAATGTATAGAATGTGACGGTGATATAGTATTTACTCGCTCCTGTGAACGTGGACTTGGTTTCAAACTAATCATAAAGTGTAAGTGCAAAAGTGAACGTAGCGTGTCTTCGAGTCCGGTTGTGAATACCGCATACGAAATAAATCGCAGATTGATGTTTGTGATGCGCATGTTGGGACTCGGACTACAATCGATAAACATTTTCTGCTCACTAATGGAATTAAGTGCCGGCTTTTCAAACAACGCTTATTATCCATTTCTTGATAATCTGTTGAACGCTGCGAAGAATACGTTTGAAATTGTTCAGCGCAAAGCTGTTGCTGAAGAAAAGATGAAAAATGTGGAAGCAGGAAACGAAGAAACGCATTTGAGCGTATCTGGCGATGGATCATGGAAAAAGCGAGGATTTTCATCGTTATTTGGTGTCGCGACGTTGATCGGGAAGTACACGCACAAACTTTTAGATTTTTCCGTGAAATCATCTTTTTGTCAAAGTTGCACTAATTGGGCATCTAAAAAAAACACTGTGGAATATGATGATTGGTATGAATCTCACCAAAGTACCTGTAGCATAAATCATAAAGGAAGGGCTGGTGGAATGGAAGTGGAATCGATGAAGCAAATGTTTTGTCGTTCTCACTTGTTGGGTAAAATATGCCAAGTACATCGGCGACGGAGAGACAAAAACTTTTAAAGCTCTCCTTGAATGCAATCCGTACGATGACCTCGAGCTTGAAAAGAAAGAATGCGTAGGTCATGTCCAAAAGCGAATGGGTAAACGACTACGTGATGTCAAGAAAAATCATAAAGGAATCGGAGGCAAAGGTGCAGGGAAGCTGACCGATAAAATTATCAAAGATCTGACTTTATATTTTGGCCTTGCGATAAGAAGACACCCTGATTCGGCCGAAGAAATGAAAAAGGCTGTGTGGGCAACATTTTACCACAAATGCTCCGCCGATGAACATCCAAGGCACGAGTACTGTCCGTCAGGAGAAAGTAGCTGGTGTAAGTGGCGCATCACAGACGTAGAGGGTAAACTCGCCAGTTTCCACCACCCACCTGCCCTTACCGAGGAAGTTCAGAAAGTAATTAAACCTGTATATGACGCTCTTACCAACGACGATTTATTACAAAGATGCACCGGTGGAAATACACAAAATGACAACGAGTGTTTTAATTCTTGCGCGTGGAAACTGGCACCTAAACACCTTCATTGCGGTGCGAAAACCGTTGAAATAGCATCAAATATAGCTGCAGGCGTGTTCAACGAAGGCTATTCATCTGTATTAAAAATTATGAACATGCTAGGAATTGGAGTCGGGCTAAACAGCAAAAATTTCGCCGAGAAAATGGACGAAAAGCGCATCACGGCAGCAGAGAAAACTTTGGCAGAGATTGCTAAAAGGGCTTACGTCGCCCACAATAATAGCTAACATTCATTTTTTTAAAAAGGGACGGCAACCTCCCATTGTGGTTCTAGAAAGTAAAAATACAATAATAAAAAATATAAGATTTTTCGCCGACACTGGCGCTGATATTTCCGTGATTAAACAAGGGCTTTTAAGACCCGAAACATTTATTGATAGGAGTCAGGTTATCGAAGTAAGAGAAGTATACGCTAGGTAAAGCATTATTGAATTTAAACGGTATCACATGCAATGTACATGTTGTATCAGACGATTTCCCTATAAGCACAAACGGATTGCTGGGATGGGATGTAATAAGTGAATTTTCCGGCGTGATAGACGCCGTCGCGATGAATTTAAAATTAGGGAACTAGCGAAACCATTGAGATTCCTCCGCGAATGCGAAGAATAATAAGCGCACAAGTACTTAACATGGAAGTTAAAATAGGTTGGGTACCACTGAGCTTTATAAAAGACGGAGCATTATTTGGAAACTTCGTAGCAGAAAACCACAATGACAGCGTATTTGCCGAGTGCATTAACCTAACGTCCGAATCTATACATATTCCCGTAGCCATAGTAAAATTGCATGAATGTGAAACTGTTAAACATTGGATGACCGAAAATGCTGCCGAGGACGGCCAAGAAAGCGATCGAATATCGCAAGGCGCGTGCATAAGACGCCTAGTAAGCGAAAACCGAGACACTCACACCGAAGTACGCGATTTAAGCGAAATATTATTATACGATGATTGGAAAAGAGCAAAACGAGTAGATAAAATAATGCAATTAGCCGATTTAGATTGGGCTGCAATCGAGAAGAAATGGAACACATAAGAGAAATCATAAACGACTTCCCGCAGCATTCGGCCTTGAAGGAGAACCGCTCCCGGCCACTCATTTAGTAATGCATAAAATACAGCTCTCTACCAATATACCGATAAAAGCAAAAGATACAGATACCCACCCGCGCTAAGAGAACAAATGGAATTAGAAATACAAAATTGATTAATCAAGCGTGTTGAACCGTTCCACCGCGGACTACTCAACGCCTATGTGGATCGTCCCCAAGAAACCGGACGCGCAAGGAAATAAAAACTGGAGATCGTTACGGATTTTAGGCAGCTAAACGAAGCCAACAGTAGGTAGCTGCCCCACTGCCGTTTACTAGCGGTAATAAGTGAATTTTCCGGCGTGATAGACGCCGTCGCGATGAATTTAAATTAGGGAACCTGGTAATACCCTTCGAAGTTAGCGAAACCATTGAGATTCCTCCGCGAATGCGAAGAGTAATAAGCGCACGAGTACTTAACACGGAAGTTAAAATAGGTTGGGTACCACTGACCTTATAAAAGACGGAGTATTATTTGGAAACTTCGTAGCAGAAACCACAATGGCAGCGTATTTGCCGAGTGCATTAACCTAACGTCCGAATCTATACATATTCCCGTACCCATAGTAAAATTGCATGAATGTGAAACTGTTAAACATTGGACGACCGAAAATGCCGCCGAGGACGGCCAAGAAAGCGATCGAATATCGCAAGGCGCGTGCATAAGACGCCTAGTAAGCGAAAACCGAGACACTCACACCGAAGTACGCGATTTAAGCGAAATATTATTATACGATGATTGGAAAAGAGCAAAACGAGTAGATAAAATAATGCAATTAGCCGATTTAGATGGCTGCAATCGAGAAGAAATGGAACACATAAGAGAAATCATAAACGAATTTCCCGCAGCATTCGGCCTTGAAGGAGAACCGCTCCCGGCCACTCATTTAGTAATGCATAAAATACAGCTCTCTACCAATATACCGATAAAAGCAAAAAGATACAGATACCCACCCGCGCTAAGAGAACAAATGGAATTAGAAATACAAAAATTGATTAATCAAGACGTTGTTGAACCGTTCACCGCGGACTACTCAACGCCTATGTGGATCGTCCCCAAGAAACCGGACGCGCAAGGAAATAAAAAATGGAGATTAGTTACGGATTTTAGGCAGCTAAACGAAGCAACAGTAGGTAGCTGCCACCCACTGCCGTTTACTAGCGACATTTTAGAGAGCCTCGCAGCAGCCAATTTTATAACAGTCATGGATTTAAAAAGCATACTACCAGATAGAAATGGACCCCGACTGAGCAGGTTACACCGCGTTTTCAGCACCGCTCGGGAACCACGCACAACAGAACTTACAATATAAACGCATGGCCATGGGGCTAGGCGACGCTACGGCAACCTTTTCATGGGCAATGTCGCTAGCTTTAGCAGGTCTTCAAGGAAGAGAAGTACAGGTATATCTGGACGATCTAATGGTATACGCTCAAACACTGGAAGAACACGGAAAACGATTGAGACAAGTACTCAAACGCTTAGTAGACGCAAACCTCACTATAGAACCAAAGAAATGTCAATTTCTTAAAAACGAGGCAAGCGTATTTGGGCACATAGTAGGGGGAGGAAGCATTAAAACCGGCCCAAAGAAATTGGTCGCAGTCCGAAACTATCCAACACCAACCAACGCCAAGAAGGTAAAACAATGGCTAGGCTTCGTAGGATACTATAGACGGTTTATAAAAAGCTTTGCAAAAATAGTTCAACCACTCTCTAAGCTCTTACGCAAAGACGAGCCATTTGTTTGGGGAAAGGAACAGGAGGAATCTTTTAATATGTTAAAAGATTCACTCTGCAGCGAACCAGTTCTTATCGCCCCCGATCTCGATAAACCATTCATAGTGACTACCGACGCGTCCGATTACGCAATCGGTGCGATTCTCAGCCAAGGTGAGCTTAGAAAGGATCGTCCGTGCGCATATGCGTCTAGGTGCCTCCATGGCAGCGAATTAAGGACTAACTCTACTTACGATAAGGAATTACTAGCAGTAGTTTTCGCAAAAGACCAGTTTTCCCATTATCTATACTCGAAAGCCTTTACCTTGATTACCGACCTCGAACCGCTAAAGCATTTTCATACAACGAAGAAACCGGATCTCAGGTTCAATAGACTGAAAGCCTCGCTTCAGGGCTACCGCTTCACTGTCATATACCGACCAGGCGAGAAAAATTGCAACGCTGACGCATTGTCTCGAAATCCGATCGTCGCAGCAAACGAAATAAACCCGGAACTCCCGCAAGCGCAGTTGTATGAATTAGCAGAGACACAACATCTTGTAACCAACTCAACAATTAATTTTAAGAAACCAGTAGAGATCTTAAAACTAGGATTACGTTCGCAACGTCCCAAACGCACCAGATCCAACACGGACAGTTCAGACAGCGACCATAAACAAGCAAAACGACCGCCGGAAGATTCGCTGAGGTATTATAAAGGCGAAACGCTAGCCGTAAGAAACTTCAAAGGAGGATTCTATTTATGCATAGCATTGCAAAACGCTCACCACGACGATAGCAGACTACGCATACATTGGCTTACTCAAGCGCTACGTAAAACTAGCACTTACACCATGGATTACAAAGATACGTGCTCTTTCGACAGCATTCTCACCAACGTCAAACTGAAACTCAAGGCGAACGAAACCTACCGGCTCGGCTCGCAAAAACGTGCAAGGATCGAAACCATATTGGCCGAATCATTGGCCCGAGATCCACATACTCAATGGTCATCAGGGGTTAAAAATAATCAGACCGAACCTATACTCAGTCAAGGGAGAACAGTCGGAAAACTCGCATATCTGCGGAAAGAGAATAACCTACGAAAGGGCATACAAGCCACCAGCACGCCTCAAATTAACGAGCAACCAACGGATCGCACCGAAGTGTCACAAACACAACTTTTTGGGAAGATCAGGCTATCCCTAACAACCTAGAACCGATTGCTATTGTAGGCGAAGACAATGTTGCAACGTCAGACGTATCAAACGAGCAGTCCGACGCTCCCGAGGTCACTAACACTGGTCACCCTGATAGTATTTCAAACACATTGCATCAACTCTTAAACGGATTACATTCACAATTCATCGTAGACGTCGAAGAAAGTAAAATGGACGGACAAAAAAGCATGCGCATAAGCATCCGAGAAATAAACAAGGAGCACAAAACAGTCGAATTAAAAGGGGAGCGCCCGAAATTCGCGCCCGTTCCAAAAATATACTACCAACTAAATCCGTATTATTTATTATTTCTATTTCATAATAAAAGCTTCCAAACCACTGTTCATCTAAAAATAAACGTCTTCTATTTGGTTTAATAGAAACCTATAAGAAAAGAAATTTATAAAGATCAAAGGAGTGGTCCATTGTCTATATTGTTAATATCAAATATCACCATCAGTCTACTGCAAAAATTAGAGTACATGTATTAATTGTTAATTTTTTGATGATTAAGCAAAATATCCAAAATACTTAAAACAATTTCTGACAAAGGACAATTTGGAGATTTTATAAGGGTTTGTTTTTTGTTGAAGTTTTACAAGAGAAGATTTTTTTTGAATAACGATGAAACAAAAGTTTTAATTTCTTCTTCATAAATGTATAATATTATCTCAGTTAGCTTAATGTTTCATTTTTTTTGGAAAATTGTACTAAGGGAGAAATTATACAATTAAGTTAATAAAAGTATACACTGTATGTATTTGAGAAATAATGAATTTATATTTTATTATTGTGTTTACAATCAAATATTTTTTTAATAATTCACAGTTACAGTTTATACATTAATAAAATTTCTATATTATTAGAGCATAGAATAAATTTTGTATTTATAGTTTTCCTTATATTTTAAAACTTTGTTCTAATTCTTCAGAAATATATATATAGGTAATTGGTATAAAACAGTATGAAAATAGAATTTATATAATAGCTTATGAGCATTTCTTTTCAACATTTCACTTTTACATCACATTTTGCCTTATAATACGGCTTGGCATACATGTTGTATTTTTCAATCTTGCATTTAATTTGTTATCTTTATTTTATCTGTTATTTAATTTATTATTATTTTTGATAGGTAAACAGTTATATGATCTGAAGAGTTTATAAGATTACCAATTTTGTACTTATTTATTGGCAAGTTTTTAAAATAAGTTATAAGCAATATTGTTAACATATTTCAAAATTTCAAGTTTTGCCTGACTGCTATATCTGAAAGAAATAATATGTTATATTTATAAATAATCATAAACGATAACATATATTTAACCATAACCTTTAACTGTTGATTTGTTTTTTTTTTAATTGAATTTCCTCCATATGCTTTTTCTCTTCTGCTTCTCTTAATTCTGTAGCTCTTTGTTCAGCTTGATCAAATTTTTGTCTTAGCTCTGCTATGAGATTCTCAAATTCACATTTTTGTAATCGAAGCTCATCGGCAGCTGCTAGTAGGTCTTCTTTACCTTGTTCAGCCTATAAAATAATAATATATTTTTATATGTAAGTATTTTTATATGAATAGAATATAAATAATAGATAGACTTAAAATAATTGAATTGTAATTTAAATATGCATTATATCCTTGTTACCTGTAAAGCTTTACGCATTCCAAAGGCTATACTACTTTGATATAGAGTTTAGTAAGTAGCTATTGTCATTCGAATTTCATCCCTTATTTTAAGCAAGAGAAGTCCTCGCTCTGCACAATTAATTGTAACTTGTCTTATGATTTCGTCTCTAAATTAAATGAATAATTTCAATTAAATTTGATTTTACTTTAATTTTAACAATAAAATTAAGTCTTACCAAAACACTGAGTGTAAAGTTCTCTTCGAACAGGACAGATACCAGTTTCTCTAGCTTGTCGCTGAGTTAATTTCATATCCAACTGTCCTTGTAAGTTAATCACATCCAACCTAGTAGCTGGTGTACTGGATATCTACATAAATATTTTAATTTTTAATATTACTTATTTTTAAGTAACTAATTTTACAATACCTGTTGTTTCCAAATTTGTCCATTTTCTTCCCATTCTTTTGGTGGTAATATTCCATTCAGCTTCTTGAGCAGAGCCTGACTGAAATTCTATCACAAAAGATTGAAATCTATCGCAGAAATCATCTAAATCTATTTCCTTTTTTGAATTGTTCTAAAAAATATGTTCAATTGTTAATATGCAATATTAAAAAAAATTTAAATATCAAATTTGACTTTAAACTAAACTGTACCATTTGGAAAAGATTTATAAAACTTTCTTCTAAAGATAAAACTGGCTTTGATTTTTCTTGTAATTGTTTTTTTAGATACTCCTCCAATTTCTCCAAACCAAGAAAGGCCAATATTCTTTCCAAGTCAATTCTCTAATAGAAATACATTTGAAAATAATTATTATTGAAAAATATGTAAAGACGCTATAAATTAAAAAAAAATTTCTAGAAGATAACAAATGTATTACATACAGACTTTATGCTTTTAGTTTATTACCCATGAAAAATGCAAATAGAAAGACATCTTTTTCAATTTCAGATGGTATAAAAATCTACAATGGTTACTTATCTTTCAATTAAATATATACAAGGTTAATTAAGGTTGGACTTTTTTTTGAAAATACAATAAGAAAAAAGATGACTGGCGGGGCGCCTGAGACGCACGTGGATTCCCTCTGCAATCGAATTTTTTTCATTTTATAATTAATTCATTACACAGCATTATCATTATTCATTAATTAAGGTATATTTCCATTTTCTCTCATCATTATCATTTTAATTTCTCATATCTTCCGTTCTTTTCACTTCCAATTCTATTATTAACTATATAACCTCAAAAAAAAAAGGAAGAAGGTTAATACAAGTCAAGAGGGGAACCGCTCGGCTCTACCTCAATATGGCTCTTGAGAATGTCAACTCAAATGATAAAAATCATAAGAGATCATCATCTCCACCAACACAAACAAATTAAAAAAAAAATCAACACAAATTCATACAGACACACAAGTTCAAGAATATTCGCGAAACAGCTATGAGTCTCAAACTCAACAATCACTACCACCTAAATTGTCTCAACTCCCAGAAATTCAATTCTACAGTGAAGATATTCCTCCCCCGTACAAAATCATTGTTAGATCTGATATTGAGCAAGCCTCTGCTATTAGTCCATCAGCTACATTATCTCCAATCAGCCTAGCTAGAAAACTGGTACCGCTGTACCCAGATAATTCATTTGAGAAATTCAAGAAATCCGGCAGGGATAAAGTAATTATAATAAAAGACAAATTGCCAATGAAATTCTTAACCACAACCTTCTAGAGGAAAAAAATCTAAAAGCGTTTATACCTAGCTCGTACGTGTACAAAAAAGGTATTATTAAAAATGTACCAGAAGACATGACTGAGAAAGAATTCCTAGACAACGTTCAACTTCAATCACCGGTTTCAAACCTTAAAATTGTCTCTATGCAACGCTTTCACAGAAAAGTTATCAACAATAACAGCAAATTTGATCTTATTCCAACTAGAACAATCCAAATCACCTTTTTAGAACAAGTTCTACCTCAATATGCTTTACTGTACAGAGTTCGTTACCCAGTAGAACTATATATCCCCAACGTTAGATTTTGCTCAAACTGCTACAGATTTGGACACTCTAAATTAATATGCAGATCCAAAACAAAGTGCATTCACTGTGGTAACATTAATCACTCCAGCAACGACTGTGACCCTAATAAAATACAAGCTCCTCTCTGCATTAATTGTCATGAAAATCACCTCCCGACTAGTAAAGATTGTAAAACTAGACGAATAGAGCAAAAAATTCTTGACATGTCTATTCGCAAACAAAAAACTGTTCAAGAAGTTCGCTCAAAACTTAAGGACCAAAATCACAAAAGATTTCGAGACTCGGACTTTCCAGAACTCTCTCAAACATTTTCTCCTCAAGAAATTCTCGATCCTACAACTCCATCTTCTCGCAAAGACCCGAACAGATACACTCAATACACTGAAGATCTAATAAAGAAACATACACAAAATCATCTTAACTCTACCTCTATCCTTACAGACCAACACAAAAAACTGCTTGTCTCTCCAAATGGAGACTATAAGCTCAATCTAAAAATATCCAACAATACAGAAACACGACTCTCACCCTCTCAAACACAAACTGAGTCCTTTCTGGAATCCTCCTCCTCTCATCTCCATCCGTCTATTGTTCTCAACTGCCCACAAATTCAAACTCTCAAAATTAATGATACCGAAATCACATACGAACAAATCACACAAATACACCAACAACTTTTAACCTACCCTGAATATAAAAACTACCTTGAATCACTCAAACAAATCGCCAATACTCCATCTGACTCAGAAATGGAAACTTAAAAAAAAATTATAATAAAAAATAAATAAATCAATAAATAAAAAAAATCCATTATTTTATAACATTAACACAAATACATCACTCATTTCATTTCATTATTTAAACAAACATACAAACACACTACTTTCTAAATAAATAAAAAAATAAAAATTATAGTCTGTATCATCTTTTCTTCTTTATCCTCCCCAACATGTCTAATTTAACAAATTTAAAAAATTTTCAATGGAACTGTCATTCTCTTAATAATAAGCAACCAGCACTACGTGACATCATAGATGACTACGACATAATAATCTTACAAGAAACTTGGCTATCCGACGATTCCATCATAAACATCCCTAACTACTACGTTCTACGCAGACTGCTATCTGATCATGGGGGACTTGCTATCCTCATTAAGCAAAACATCACATTTTATATACAGAAACAGACATTTACCATTCTAAAAACTACTTAGAATCATTAGCTATCTCCATCCCCTTATTGCCATCAGAGAACAAAGAAGATAAAATTCTAATAATCAATACTTACCGTCCTCCGTCTCAATCGACCTACACTGCAGATTGGAATAAGCTCTTTGATTTTACAAAAAACTTCAAATACTCTCTTATTGGCGGAGACTTTAACGCACACCATACAGCATGGGGATCACATAAAATATGTAAATCTGGCAAAAATCTCATTGACTCCCTAACCAACTATAATCTAATTACACACTGAACGATGGATCACGCACATACTTTTATAATAATACGTCTTCCTCTTCAAATGCTATCTCCTCACCGCTAGACTGAACTATTAGCTCATGCAATTTACATCATCTTTCTAAATGGTCTGTGCTCACAGATAGAATGTTCAGTGACCACTTTACCATAGAATGCGTAATTAATCTAAAACCTTCTACACTCCCTCCATTTCTCACTCACAAACTGAACTATAAAAACATAAATTTCCAACTATACTCAGTTATAATCGACCAATATATTGAATCCAAAATAACAGAAATTAATAATCTGAATCCAACAGACAAATACAACATGCTTATAAATCTATTCATTTCATCTATCAAACAATTGTCTAAAACTTCAAGAAAAAATAAATCACAAGCAAATGTTCAACCCCCTCAAGCTACTACACTACCAGACTTATCTGACCTGACGCAAACCCATACTATTTCTACAAAAGACACCTTCTTAAACAGACCTTCCAAAGTTATATGGTGGGACGACGAATGTACCACCCTAACACATGAAAGAAGATTAGTCAGCAAAAACTTTTTAAAAAATCCTACCTAACAAAACATTGCATTACTTAACTCCACCGAATCCCAGACAGGGAAAAAACTTAAAAAAATTAAAACGACCAAATTTAGACAATTTGTAGAAGAAAAATTTACAGTAGACTCTGATGACACCTTTATATGGAAAACAATAAGACGTTTCAAAAATTCAAATAGTTCCAATAACCTATTTCTTAATAATAATTTAAATATTATCAATAACTCCCTAAAATTTTGCGACGAGACGTCGTTGCAATAAAATAAAATAATATTGAATCTAAAATATTATTTCGCGTATATAATATATTACATCGTGAAATCTCGCACATTGTTATTGTTTCGTGCGTTGCCTCTTCAAGGCCACGAAACACGTGTTTATGTCTACGAGCGAGGATGTGTGCGAGCATCCATATACTCTATTGTTATTGTGTGTGTGTGTTAGATACTTTTCGGGAATGCGACAATTCCCGAAAAGCTCAGTACGCTGCCGGTCTTGATCGCGACAGCACCCTTTGACACCTCGTCACGTTAGTTTCGCGCGCTACGGGAAGTACCGGACCGGTTCGTCCGTACTCCGGGAAGCCGTACGTGAGTGCTAGTGAGATTGTGAAAGTGCAGTGCGAAGGACCATACACCTCGGGTTGAGTATTCCCCGAGGTAGGCGAATCGCCGCGGCATCAGGCCGCACCTGCAGATCACCGTCGAGGACGACGGGAAACCGGGCCGACTCCACTGACCAGCAGACGTCGGGGCGCCGACGTACACCAGGGCCAATGGACCAGCCAGCCCGGTAAGTACCCGACATTGGTCGGTATATATTAGAGTGTGTTGAGAGTGCGTGCATGAATGTTTGTTCGGTAGCACACCGGTGCTACCGAAACCGAATAGGTATTGCGCGGGGCGAGCACGGGGGCAGCCCCTGCTTGCCGCGTATATACCACGCGACCGGGAGAACGCCCCGTTAATTATTGTCGAGCACCTCCGTGTAAATTCAGTATAAATAAATATTGTTTATTTGTTTTTAATACAACGGTCGCGTTATCATTTAATTATAAATTAACCCGCAATTAATCATTCCGATTCCCGATTTTCCCGCCACGTGTGTCGGTACGTAGGAGATCGTCCTATCTCCGCTACCGTGTCCCGGCGGGTTAACTTGTTAACCCACGGAGACGACAAAGACGCGTTCTTCGGGGCCGTCGTCCCTGTTTAAATTAATAAATAACTCGTAACTGGTATTAGGACGAAATACCACGTTACAATTTATAGACAATCATTGCCCACAAACTAACATTTTTTCAAAACACCCATCTCCCATATTCAACCTCTTTAAACCACCGAACCCAACTTCTGCCTTTTTGGACGACCCCTTTAATCTCACTGAATTTAATCTAGCGCTCGATTCCATGAACACTAAATCTTCTCCAGGCCTAGACCAAATAGACTACTGTTACGTCCTAGGGTAGACGTAACGTAGAAAAATTAAATAGACTGAATTTGAATTAAAAATAGAAGTTCCCCGTTTTAGTACGCGTATAGCGTCAATGATGGGTGGCAATTCTCCTCGGTATAGCACAGGTCATAGACCCTTCCAAAATTTACGTGCATGGGTAAGCCCGAGGTGCAACAATGAGTGAAGGCGAGGAAAGGAAAACAACCAACCTTATCGGGCGGGAGATCTACGGTTGACCGGTGGCTGCACCTGCTCGGCTGTCTTTCTCGCTCTCGTTGATCCTCGATACAGAGACTCCCTTACAATAGAAATGCGGTGTAGACTATTTTGGATTTTAAAGGGAATAGGAAAACGACTGTTGTTTGAAGGTTTAAAGATACTGAACAATGACTTTCGATATTCTTGCATTATTTCGCGTTAAATTTTGGATACAGGAGTTTACCTTACTTGAGAAAAGACTAAAGAGCAAGAGCGCACACCCCTGCGCGACATCCCTATTTATATCAAGGGTTTGGGGTGGAGTTTTGGTTCCTCTTGACCAATCAAATATTGTACATTTACTTAATTAATTTATTCTTTGTCATGCGTGACCTAATTAAGTTATTGGCTAGAATTTTTCAAGGCGGTTCGTGTCTTTGACGAGGACATCCTACTTTACGTATTAAATGTGTGCGCACGTGTGTGCGTATGTGTGTGTGCATATGTGTGTGTATATGTGTGTGTATGTGTACGCGCCTGTGTGTACGTTGCGTCTATCATGACGCGACACCTCTCCCCTTAGAAAACTTTAACGCCAGGCGTAAACGTCCACACGTTTGTTGTCTTGTTTGTTTTTTTTTTTTTTTGTTTGTTGTTTTTTTTTTGTTTATTTGTTTGTTTATTTTTTTGTTTGTTTATTATTTATTTTTTTATTTTTTTTTTTCTTAAAAACTAGATATTACAATTATCGCTACATAAATTGGTATATATATATATATATTATTGTATTTTGTTTATAAATACATATATGCATATGATTATTTTTTTTTTATTTTTCTTTCATTTGTGCATTTATTCTAGTAAATCTTAAAAGAGGAAGAAGGAGAGAAATGAGAATAAACATGAGGAAGGAAAAGCTAAAGGCAAAAATCATGCATTTGTTAATACTCTTGTCCAGCTATCCTACTTTGTCTTCTGAGGAGGTCGTATACTTCCTCCTTGCATGAGTCACAGACGTGGAGTGATAAGTCTCCGTATTCCCAGATGCACCAACAATTCAATCCTTGGTATCTGGGGATGTCGAATCGGCCAATGAATTCGCATCGCGGGCAATAATGCCGCGTGTTCTTCACCCTCAAACCGCATTCCACGCAACGAGCCGGTCGTTCGACTTCTTCCGTGCTGCCGTAATCCAAGAGGGATAATCCCTCTAGGATTAGATCGCTGTCCCAATGGTTTGTTACTCCTGGCTCCAGTAATCCGTCCATTACCTTTTCCAGAAAACTACGGTACTTCTGCCTGTGGTACCGTACCGTATTTAGATCCAAGTCATTGCAGATCCTCTCTTGTACATGTTGTGTATGCCACCATTGGCTGGCTATTCTCTCATCAGCAGTGTATGCTGGGTAGTGGTGTCCGGCTATTCCTATCCGGGCACGAGTGGTTCGTCGTACTTGACCGTCTCTCATTAAGTATACCCATAAAGAAAAATATTTTCTTAGAAACTGCCACAGGACTGTCGTTTTTCTTAAAGCACGTCGTTCCGTCATCCATCCCACTGACGAATCGAGTTCTATTTCCATATCCCAGTTGTCGTTGCTCATCTTGGTGTGTGAGGGTTGACGTGTGGCCGTGTTGTTGCTACAAGTAGAATAGATTGTCAAGCGTGAAACCCCCCTCTTTATAGGCTGGTACTGTTGGATTTTATGTTTTCTCCACCCCCGTGACTTAATTATGATTCAGGGAAAGCCCTGGATTGGATAAAAAGAAATAGATAAAATCAAGGGTTTTTTTTATAATCTATATCCTATTCATATACATATATTTACTTATTGCGCAAGTTCGAAAGTTATTATAATTTATTTATAAACAAATATTTATATTTATATTTAAATGATAAGCGAGCATACTGTTTACATTATATATTTTATTATAATAAGTAATTGTTAATTATAAGTCATTTTTAAATGCCTTAAACATTGTTACTTGGTTCAGTTTTCTCGGATAAAACTGGCGTGTTCGGAGGTGGTTCTGGTTCATACGTCTTGGGTGGTGTTCTCGGAGTTGCATATACGTGTTCTCGAGGTAAGAAATTCCATTGTATTGTCGGATCAACTGGTCGCATTGGGACGTACTCTACTTTGTCTTTTTTTGATTTCCTAATACATTTTTGGAAAATATATCGACATAGTATTAAGCATCCGGCAAAAAGCATAAGTATAATAACCATTCCATGTAAGTAAGCATCAGTTATTTGATTTTCAATTTTAACATTAATAGTTTTATCCGGTTTTAAATCGCTCGGAAGGTTTTTTCCTGCTCCGATCAACTGCAATGGTGGTAAATAGTACGTCCTTTTCTCTTACCAGCAGCTCTGAAGCGTAGTAGATGTTATCGTGAACCTTAAAGTGGCAGCCCGCTGAGAGGAAATCGTTCCTACTTGTTGAAAAGTGTATGTCTCCTCGAATCCTGGACAAAATACATTTACAAGTGTAGACTTTGCGACTGAGTAAACATAGTGTCTTGGATGAGCAGTTTTAATGATGTATAAGTTCTTGCCTTTCATAAAATTAATTCTACATGAACTAAAAGTTGCATAGTCTTGTTCCATTAATAATTTGCATTCACACTCTCGTTGGAGATGCACAGGGTTTTCCCTTACGCATATATAATTCCTTTGTAATTTAATGCATCTCGACAGCTGCGTTGTACTTAAAAAGGTGTGTTTTTCCCCGTTGGGAAGAGATGCTATAAAATCGTTCCTGGGTTGAATGTACGCTGCATTATGGATTAAATCCCCTTGTTGGAAAACTGGCACTGGAAGCATTTTGTACAAAGTGTGCGTTTCCTTTTCTATCATTGGTATTATTATTTGCATAATTATGTGATATTTATAAATTGTTAATTCTCTTGGAGCGAACTCGGCAATTATTGCCGCATTTATTTGTTCAATTTTTACCGGACTCTTGGTTTCGGATACTTTTTCTATCATTTTTAAAATAATTCTTAAATTTCTTGTAGCGCCGGAAAACTTTGTTGTTGACAATAAACTTGTTATCGTGTTGGCTATATCCAAGTAACTATCCAAATTTTGTAATGCTAGATTGATTGTTTCCTCAACTCTTGATTTGTCAATATCTATTACTCCTTTTTCTCCTTGTAGTATTTGTAATATCGCTTCCAGTTGCTTCATTTCTACAGACATTTTTTCTAAAGTTTGCATGATTTCATTATCTATGTATGCCTTTGCTGTACCTCTTCCTAACATTGCTTCTCGAGAGTGATGTCTCATTGCGTAATAATTGATACTATAGCTAGTGATGAATTTTTTTGTAATGGCTCGACAGCTGCGTTGTACTTAAAAAGGTGTGTTTTTCCCCGTTGGGAAGAGAGGCTATAAAATCGTCCTGGGTTGAATGTACGCTGCATTATGGATTAAATCCCCTTGTTGGAAAACTGGCACTGGAAGCATTTTGTACAAAGTGTGCGTTTCCTTTTCTACCATTGGTATTATTATTTGCATAATTATGTGATATTTATAAATTGTTAATTCTCTTGGAGCGAACTCGGCAATTATTGCCGCATTTATTTGTTCAATTTTTACCGGACTCTTGGTTTCGGATACTTTTTCTATCATTTTTAAAATAATTCTTAAATTTCTTGTAGCGCCGGAAAACTTTGTTGTTGACAATAAACTTGTTATCGTGTTGGCTATATCCAAGTAACTATCCAAATTTTGTAATGCTAGATTGATTGTTTCCTCAACTCTTGATTTGTCAATATCTATTACTCCTTTTTCTCCTTGTAGTATTTGTAATATCGCTTCCAGTTGCTTCATTTCTACAGACATTTTTTCTAAAGTTTGCATGATTTCATTATCTATGTATGCCTTTGCTGTACCTCTTCCTAACATTGCTTCTCGAGAGTGATGTCTCATTTGCGTAATAATTGATACTATAGCTAGTGATGAATTTTTTGTAAATGCGTTTTCGTCCCCCCCCCTTATCTAAAACTTCGTCTCCTGACGAATATGAAGTCGCTGAAGTGATATAAGCGTCTCTTATTCTAGAGAACTCGCGCATTTTTTCTTGTAATAAATAAATTCTGCTTATCGTTACCGCGTCCTTTAGCCTTGTATACGTGTCGGATTGTACAATATCTTGTATTATTTTTGTAAAATTTTCTTGGATTCCGAAAACTTTCTGCGTGTCAATTGTAGTTATTATACACCATTCTTGTTTAATAAAGTCTATTTTTTGCAATCGATTAAAAATGATTCCGGGGTTATTTCGTTCTGTTACAATTGCCTTATTTTGAGTCGTCGCAATCACAACGTGAATCACGATGGAAAATGCGCACATAATCTTCTCCATTTTGTCTGTAACATAATAATAAAAAAAAAACCTTATTATGTCCAATATATTGTTCCTTTATTTATGTGCGTTGTATATAAATTTTTTCTTTTTAACATATTTTTCCTATGCGTTCCAATTTATCGTATTATGTTAATTACACATATTTTTATGTTTCTCTGAGATTTATTTCCATATGCGCTTAATGTCATAGGTATACGCATAATTTCTTTCATTCAGCTTTATTTCCTTTTTTATCTCTTGAATCTTTGGATTTGTTGATTCTGCTCTACTGGTTTCTGTATGTTGGTCGATTCCTTTAGTGCTTCGTTTACATAATACTTTTGTGCTCTCTTCGAATAGAATACTATTTTGTTTATTTACTCGCGCTGGAGTCAAGAAATTCCATTTAAGTTGTTCTCGAGGTTGTAATTGCGATGTTATACATTCGTGTAGTCCGCCATTTACGCGCGTTAATACATATCCATTACATTTAACTTCTTGCTCGATAAGACAACTTTTGAAAGGAATTGGGAGTCCGCAACAAAAACATTTTAGATCAGTAAAAGTACAAATTAATTCGCGTATCGTTCGTGTAGCACTTAATGAAAACCGAATTTTTTCTATGTGTGATAATTTCGTCGTATAACAATAGTGACACAAGTATGTATTATGACAAAAATAGCAAAGTCGCTCCCAATTTCTTACTAAAACTGACATTTTTTTTTATTAATATAGTATACTGTTTAAACTTATAGAATATTCCTATACTGTCTAAATATAGGTATTATGTATATGGGGTATTCCACGTGAAGTGGTCCGATCAAAATTTTAAAATGCACCAAATTTTGGGTACACTTTGCAAATGTTTTTCAGAATACAGAAAAATATTTTTAGGTACTGGAATCTATTTGCTCAAAAGTTAATCTAACCTCAAAAAGTGAATTTTTCCATATTTTTTTCAACACCAGCTGGGTTTACCGCTATATAACTCAAAATCTATCAACTTTTACTATAGAACATTATATGTAACATTCGTTGCTAATTATATCTAGAATTTATTCTTCTGGGTTAGAATTTCTAATCTCAAGGTCAATGATACATAAACTACATGTCAATATTCAACTTGAAAAAAGTGCAAGTGCGCCACCTTTGATTTTTTCATCCAAAAGTCTAAAAGAAAGCTTGGAGCAATACCTTTCAAATGGTCTGTAGCATTTTTATGGCCTCCAATTCTGTAAAAAGTTATGACAATTTAAAGAAACACGAATATTTTTTAACAATTTAAATGGGAATTACCATGTTAAATTTTGTGAATTTTTTGTCTTTCTTTAAATTGTCATAACTTTTTACAGAATTGGAGGCCATAAAAATGCTACAGACCATTTGAAAGGTATTGCTCCAAGCTTTCTGTTAGACTTTTGGATGAAAAAATCAAATGTGGCGCACTTGCACTTTTTTTAAGTTGAATATTGACATGTAGTTTATGTAACATTGACCTTGAGATTAGAAATTCTAACCCTGAAGAATAAATTCTAGATATAATTAGCAACGAATGTTACATATAATGTTCTATAGTAAAAGTTGATAGATTTTGAGTTATATAGCGGTAAACCCAGCTGGTGTTGAAAAAAATATGGAAAAATTCACTTTTTGAGGTTAGAATAACTTTTGAGCATATAGATTCCAGTACCTAAAAAATTTTTTTCTGTATTCTGAAAAACATTTGCAAAGTATACCCAAAATTTGGTGCATTTTAAAATTTTGATCGGACCACTTCACGTGGAATACCCTATATATATATATCTTTAATTCTTAATTAAAACTTTATATCGATAGGCAAACCACAAACAGTAGCAAGTAAATAAATAATTAACTATATATATATATATTACGTTCCCTTATTGTACGTAATATTAATTTTTAGTCCTAAGATTAATTGAGTCTTTTGTCCCTAAAGTACTTAGACAGATTTGCTAATAATATTTCATTAGTCTTTATCGCAAAAGGTTACTATAATCTTGCGTAGAAAAGAACTGGATGCGGCAGAATTGGCCTGTAGCATGAAAGGTTTCGATTTTCCCATCGATTTACACCATCGTCCATTCAATTCTGTATGGATAAAAAAAAAGTGGATTATTTATTTTATGTATTTAAATTAATTACTGTAGAATAATCGAACATCGTTTTCTAAACATTCTCAAGTCATCTAAATGATATTGAATGTTGCGCGCATGACGAATTGCATGGTCCAGATTTGTGTAGATTTCCGGTTTACAAATGTATCTTTTGACTTCCGGTCGAAGCCCCTTTAAAAATGCCCTAAGTGCTAGATTTTCGCGTTGTAGGCATGAATCGGTTATTTCCCTGCATTCTTCTTGTGCTATTTCTCCCAATGTTTTATAATTATGTAACATTCTTTCCATTCGTGCGCCGAATTGGAAAGTGCTTTCGTTTCGTTTTTGCGATGCCCATGTAATTTGAATTCTCAAATTAATCAAAGCGCTCATAACATTATATCTTTGTACTTCTGCTAATGTATATATTTTTTTTCCATTTTACAATTTTTTTTATTTTATAAATGACACCTTTTATTTTTTTTTGTTTAAAAAAAAACCTGTAGTTGAAATAGCAAAATTTACACGTTATCGAATTTGCGTTTTCTGCGTGGCGGTAGAGAAGATATATCCGGTTCTATAAATATTTGCGGATATAGATTATTTTGAGCTCCGCAACTTACTATTTTACCCCCTCTTGACTCATTGACTCTTACCACAGTGGGTTGTGCCGTGTAGGTGCTAGGTTCGGGCGGGGCGAAAGGTACGTGCGAGTCCGAAAAATGTTCCGCTCGAGTGCCCGCTACTTCCGAAGGCGTAGCTTGTTCTTCCCTCTTTTTCCTTGCGTCACGCGTTGGTTTATCCCTTGCGACGTGCAGTAATAATTGAGTGACTGAATTCCAAATGGCTCCTATAATATGAAGTGACCACCCATATAAACTATACAAAGCATAACCATGTAAAGTGGTATCAACTAAAAATTTTATTAAACGCCCTATCATAAAAATGCCTATAATAGCTGCGCTAAATGATCCGAAAGTACATAATTGCCCCCAAATTTTCATCCAAGTGTTATTGGCTAATTCTGTCAACGCTTCTTCATCGAATAATCGGGTAATAGACATACCGTTTTTATCTACCTTTTTCCCGGTCATTCCTAATGCAATTGTGTTCAACATGGCTGGCCTTTCTACGGGAAACATAAGGTGTTGTCTTAGTGCTTGGATCTCCGCTTGGGTGTAAATTCCGCTTTTTGCAAGTTCGGTTGGCTCTGTGTAATTCCAGTTATTTTTCGTAGTTGGTTTTAAAATGTCTAGTTTTACTCCCTTAGTTGTTCCTCTTGGTAAAATAGTAAACCAATCTTCCCCTAGTAAGAACATAGGAGGAATCAGAACACTGCAGGCAGCTTCGGTTCCATATTGTTTTAAAATATGTGTCCTTGGCGTCAAAAATAATCTTTGCCGTCTTTGGTTACTGGTAACTCTTGGTAACATTTTGTAGTTTCTCTTCGTTGAACGTCAGTTTGTACGCACTTCATTAAGTGCACAACTTCTCCGGCTACCAAGCCCATGTAACCACTTTTTTTCATGATTTGATATGCAAAAACGTCAGGTGCTGTTGCTGCAATGCTTAATGCATTTGATATAACTCTTCTTTCCAATTCGCATTTTTGCAAAATTAAATTGCGATATAATGTTTTTAATTGTCCTTTAATATGTTTTTCTACGTAAACGAATTTAGAGTTTACGTATGCAAAAATGTCGAGATTTTCTATTGACGGATTTCTTACGGCTTGGAAGGTTTCTGTTATTGGTCCTTCTAGAAAAAATAATTTTGGGTGCTCTGTTCTAATTAATTCATACGAACACACCGGAATTTGTCCTAAAGTCGTAAAAGCAAAGGTTATCTCGCTCGATTCCATTACATATACCGGATGTTGCTCATTGCCTTGTTCTACAACTTTATTAACATAACCCGCGTATAATTCTGAGTATTTACTGCGTTCGCATGCCTGTACTGGTAACCTATCCCAAAAGGCGTACCCTGCTTCTACGTCAATACAATCATCTTGATTAAACTTACAGCGCGTACCGGATCGTAAAATAACCTCGTTAGCATTTAAGTTTACTGGTGCATAGTAATCCCTTAAAGTAATGGTAACATAGCCCGTGACTATAGCATCGTCAAAAATACCATATGGATCCGCGTACATTCCTGCGTTACTATAATCTCTTGCTTGATCTACCTTTCCAACAAACGTCATTGGGTGGACAATCGATCCGTTCAGTTTTAAGTTACTTATTACTTCGTCTCGTACTCGGTGTGCGCGGTATACATGCATTCTATTACATTCTTCCCTAGAAATTTCATCAATAAACTGAACCTCCCCTCTGTTTTTGTCTTTGCTATGCGAAAACGCGCCGCAGTATGTTACCGATCTTTTTATTTCTACTTTACAAAGCTTTACATGAGTGCTTGAAAAATCATTTAATTGCAACAGTCGTACATAAATTTTTGTTGTATTTACTACCGGTTCAGGTATGTCGCATTCTCCTACGTGAATTAACGAAAACGTTGTTAAATTTGAGACGTGCTGCGAACAGTCGTACCCTATGATTGCGTTAATATAGATTTTCCTTGGTATAATAGTTGTGAGATAAATGATGACCAATAGTGTTTTACAACTCATCTGCAACATTAAATAAGTTCATGAAAGCGTTCTTTTTTTATTTATTTATAGAACCGTTGCAAAAATGCTTAGTTTTATCTTCCCGTTTTTTTTTCTTAAATTATCAGAATCTATTGACTGATTCTTTATTGATTTCCTTAGCATTTTTGCATTTGTGAAAATACATATCATTGTTAGAGTTTTGCTATATACATGGCTTATTTTTTTTATTTACATTCGTCATGCTCTTAAATTTAAATACCAACAAGCTTATTCGGTTTCAATATGCGATTTGCGTAAGCGATTTATGTGCACTATTTTATTTTTATTTCCATTTATTTGAATTTTTACATTCCCATTGTCGGAAACGTCTAGAACTAAAAATGGACCCGAGTATTGATCGTCAAATTTCTTAGGTTTTGGCCCCTTTTGCAGCCATACGTAATCACCGATTTGTAGTGTTAAAACGTTTACCTTACGATCGTAGTATTTCTTGGCTCAAAGTTTTGCCTTTAATAGGTTTTGTTGGGCTATGTTTTGTAGACTGTTTAGGCGCTTGACTAAATCTTCAAGATAACCATCGTATGTAGGCGCCAGATCTTCTGTTTCGACCGGTGCGTTCGAGGGTGTGCGTGCCAGTCGGCCGAACACGAGTTCAAACGGCGTATGCCATGTAGACTCACTAATTCCCGTGTTAAAATTAAAGGTAGCCAAATCCAGATAATCGTCCCAATCTGTTCGATTACTATGTACAAAAAATTTCAAGTATTCAATGAGACTTGAGTGCGATCGTTCAAGTCCACCGTTTGATTGTGGGTGGAACGCCGTGGTTTTAGTTTGTTTAATTCTAAATATTTTTGTTATTCTTTTCATTAATTTACTCATGAAATTCGTAACTTGATCCGTAAGGATTATCCGAGGTGCGCCAAATATGCATATGACTTTTCTTATTAAACCATCCGCTACATCCATGGCCGAAATTCGCGCCAAAGGCTCAGCTAATGCGAATTTAGTTAATAAGTCTTGGAATGTTAAAATGTACTCGTTTCCCCTATTGGTTTTGCATAAGGGACCAACAATATCCATACTTATTCGGTCCATAGCGTGCGTTCCCGAGTTTGTAATAACCATTGGAGCTCTAGTTTTAACCCTAACCAATTTTTTTAATTGGCAATTCAAACATTTTCTTATAAAATCTTGTACCTCTATCTTTAAATTCTCCCAGTTATAATTTTGTTTAATACGGTTATAGGTTTTGGTGACACCTCTATGTCCTCCTATAGCCGAACAATGAGCTTCTTCTATAATCGGAATTCGATCGTCTAGTGTCGGATATCGTAGTAGACCTAAACAAACAGTTAATTTTACCGTGCTTTGACTAAAAACTCCTTTTAGTTTTCCTAAAACTAATTCCCACTCTAAATTTTCAATTCTATCGGTTTTCGCTATACTTATTGATTTTATCTGCATTGTATCTAAAGTTAAATACAGATTTTCGCATAATAGATTTAGGTTATTATCAATTCCACTTAGCCCGATTAACGATTCTGTTCGTATCGGTAATGCTATATGAATTTTTGTATTTACATTTATCAAAACTGGTATTCCAACCTGCATTTCCTTGAATCTTGGTAATTTATTCTGTAGTTTTAATTGCGAAGCCCCATCGTCGCATGGTTCTCCTGTTGTAGTGACAAAATACATATAATTGTCCTTACGCATAAATAATTTTTCTCTGCATGTAATAATTACTTGTTTATCGTTAATTTGATTAAATTGTTCTTCATAGATCGACGTCTCTTCGTTTATTTGATCAGGACTGAATTGCGGATCGTTTTCAAGTAATGATTCATTAACATGATCAAAATCTTCGTGTAAGCGTAATCGCGCATTTTCCGAGTGAACGAGGGGTTCCGGCTCGAAAGCTTCCACCTCCGTATCGTCGTGCGTTCCTTCTCCACGGTCCGGTGATTGTTCGTTCGCTCGCCTATCGTTTTTTCTTCCCCTTTGCGGGCGTAGAGCCTCTATCGCGTCTAAATATCGCCGGCCTACCTGGCGACCCGCCTTCGCTCTCGTGGTCATACCCCGCGGTGGTTCAACTAGGCTAGACTCGGGCTCATCACCTGCCGCTATTGCCTTGCTTCTCGTCATAACTAGGACCTTGTCTATGGGGTTTCTAGCCAGTGCGTCTGCTACATTTAAACGACCCGGTCTGTATTTAATTTCGAAATCGTACTCCGCGAGCATAAGACGCCATCGCGTAACTCGTGAGTTCGGGTCCTTATGCGTTTGTAACCATACCAGTGGTTTATGATCTGTTATAAGATAAAATTTTCGTCCAAATAAATACGGTCGGAAATGCTTAATGCAAAATATTATTGCTAGTCCTTCTTTGTTAAACGTGTCCCAACGTTTTTCAACATCCGAAAGCACTCGAGAGACGTATGCAACGGGTTGATCTTTCCCTATCTCACCCTGACTTAAGACTCCAGCAATTGCATATCCCGAAGCGTCGGTCGTTAGATTGAAAGTAATTTCGAAATTTGGAAAAATTAATACCGGTTTTTCGCATAAACTAATGCGTAATGTCTCAAATGCCTTTTCTGTTTCTTCTGACCATTTAAATTGAACGTCCTTTTTTAATAAATCCGTTAAAGGTTTTGCAATTTTTGAAAATTGATAAATAAATCTTCTATAGTAGCCCGCTAAACCCAAAAATTGCTTGATATTTTTAGCATTTTGAGGGCGAGGAAATTTTCGTACAGCTTCAATTTTCCGCGAATATGGTTTAATTCCTTCTGCACTAATAACATGACCTAAATATGTAACTGTTTTTTTAAAAAATTCACATTTCTCTGGTTGTAATTTTAAAACCGCTTTTCGCAATCTAAGAAATAAATTCTCTAATCTTTTAATATGCTCTTGTAGAGTCTCCGAATAACATATAATATCATCAATAAAGCAAAAAAGTTCTTTATTGATAAGTCCAGCGAGTGCAATTGAAAGTGCTCTTGAGAATGTAGCCGGCATTGTTCGTAGTCCAAAGCTTCCTCGGTTAAAATGGTACAAATCTCCGTTTGTAACAAACGCGGTTTTGTGACGGTCTCGTTCGTCAATTTCTATTTGATGATACGAAGCCTTAAGATCAAAAGTTGAGAATTTTTTTGATCCGCCCAATTGGTCTATTATTTCAGTTATATTCGGTAGCGGAAATTGGTCGTCTAAAGTTTTCGCATTTAATTTGCGATAGTCGATCACCATTCTGTATTGCTTACGTCCGTGTATGTCCTCTTTCTTAGGAACTAGAAAACAAGGGCTTGAGTACGATGAGGTAGATGGTTCGATAATGCCGTCTTTTAATAAGTCTTGCACTTGTCTTGCTATTTCTTCTTTATGTACCGGAGGTAATCGGTATTGTTTTGAAGTTATTGGTACATCATCAGTTGTTGGGATTGTTAGTTTTAAAATATGTGTTGCTGTTAATTTTTCACCCGGAAGGTAAAAGATGTCGCTATATTTCTCAATTAATTTTTCTATTTCTTCTCTTTCATCAGCAGCCAAATGGTCAAGTCGTAGTAATGATTTTACCTTTTCCACTCTCCCTTTTGGTATGACACATGCTAAGCGATAAACTTTATGACTACCTTTTAGTTTCTTTCCGCCTTTTCCTTTTAAATTAATTCTTAATTTAAGTAAACCCTCTAATGTATCTTTAATAACATTTTTATGAGATTCTCCCCCAAAGGCATGTAGTTTTACATAATTTCCTAATTTATTTAGATTTTCTCTTAATTCCTTTGAGATATTTGTTGAGTTGTCATGATACTTTATTTCCATTAGTAGATTACTTATTAACATTTCCATGTCTTGGTTATTATTCCACAGAATTCCATTATTCATTAAACCTTCCTCTAGAATTTTTTGTAACATGCGTGTCGAAATTAACAACCTTTCTTCATCGAATTCGTTTGCGTCTACATTTTCATTTTGTGCTAATGCCTTTTTATTTTTTGTATTATTATCGAGACCTACCATATCTTTTCTCTTTATCTCAAAATTAGAATATTTTTCATTACTTATTTCGTTCTCGTTTCTTGGATTTGGGTGCGCGCTTGATTTATTAGTTGCTTCATCACTTTCGAGTTCATTTAAGAGATTATTTTTTTTATTTGAGGAGTGCTTTTGCAATCTTTGTTTATTAGTTTCATGATTAAAGTATTCTTCATCGTTCTCCCTTATTACTGGGTTCGATTTGGTATTTGTTTCTAATTTCTTAATGATTTTAATTTCTTGACTTGTCTCTTCGTTTCCTTGTTCGATTAATTTACGTACATTAGGCTTACATACTGCCTTCGTACGTAAGACTTGATTTAGGCTTGGAATTTCATTTAGACTTCGATATTGAGTTACCTTTGAACTCCATTTTAGATTTTGAATTTGATTTTGACTTTCATTTGAATTTGAATTTTGATTTAGAATTTGATTTTGAATTAAATTTGAACTTGAATTATGATTTTGATTTTGAATTTCATTTGAATTTGCATTTTGATTTAGAATTTGATTTTGAATTTCATTTGAATTTGAATTTTGATTTAGAATTTGATTTTGAATTTCATTTGAATTTGAATTTTGATTTAGAATTTGATTTTGAATTTCATTTGAATTTGAATTTTGATTTAGAATTTGATTTTGAATTTCATTTGAATTTGAATTTTGATTTAGAATTTGATTTTGAATTTCATTTGAATTTGAATTTTGATTTAGAATTTGATTTTGAATTTCATTTGAATTTGAATTTTGATTTAGAATTTGATTTTGAATTTCATTTGAATAACTTGTACGCGCGGAGAAAATTTTAATTCTATCAAATAAAAAATATTTTTGTAATTTTTATAAAATATTATGTGAAATGTCATGTTTATAAAATATATTATAAAAAATATTCTTTTTTGATTATTTTTAACACATTCATTAAGTAAAATATTAAAATATTATCAAAAATAGGCTTAAAACAGGTGCAAATACAAAAAACTCCTTGCAGGATAAAAGTTGTCGAAGGGCTTTAATTCAAGAAAATTTAAATTTATATGCATATAAACTTCAACTTTACACAGCGAATTTGGTGTATCTATAAAAATGCAATTTCTGCCTTGATAAACCCAATTGGTTTACTAATTATTTAAAAAATGTAATGTTTTTCATTTAAAAAATGAACATAAAAATGTCACATTTAACTTTAAAGAAAAAAGGCTGTGTAACTATTTTACATATACTCATCTAAAATAAGCACGATCAAAATACACCAAGTGAGCGTTAGCGAGCGAGGTATCTGTTGCTAGTATTTCTATTATAGTGACTGATATACATAAATCTTTTTATAAAAAGAAAAGTCTTACTGCCTTATTTTTGGATATCAAAGGTGCTTTTGACAATGTTATCTAGAATTTATTACTCAAGGATTTAAAAGAACTTAATCTATCCAATAAATTTATTGCGTTCATTAAGAATTTAACCTTTGAATGAAAACTGCTACCTTTGAATATCGAAAATGATGTAAATTATATAGTTAAGAAGGGTTTGCCTCACGGTAGTGTGTTAAGTCCTATTTTATTTTCTATTTACACAGGTCAATTAGAAAACATTTTGGACAATAATGTTAAAATTTTGCAATTTGCAGACGATATCGTTATATATATATAAAAGGTAATGTTTTGTTGGAATCTAATAGAATTATTGAAATTGAAGTTAATAAATTCAAAAATTTTTTATATATTAAGGATTTAGATTTAGCGCCGGATAAGTATCAGCTAATTATCTTTAACAAACATAATATTATGACCAGGCATTTGGTTATAAATATTGACCAAACTCAGATTGAGCCTTCAAATTGTGTAAAATTTTTAGGTTGTTTAGATAAAACCTTAACTTGGAAACAGCATATTGATTATGTATGTTTCCATAGTTGTGACGTGTGATAAACACACGCACTAGTATTGCGTAAAATTATTTTATAAATTGTTAATTTACTATAATTATCCGAGACCTGTCACCAATAGGGATGTATAATAATATTTACAATTAATTAATAAACTTTGTTTATATAATAATAATAAGTACGTAGTATATTAAGATAGCTTCGCGATAGACACGTGCCGCTAAACGCAAGTTCAACGACCGCGCTATAAATAGATTAGAGTCATTGACCGCCTCCCCACTACTGTGCCTACTCGCCAGTTCATTGGCCCCGTCCGGAGTGGGGGAACAGGCGTTATACGCATGCGCGCTCTCGTAGAATCGGGTATATAAGGCGCACCGAAACCACCAGTAGGCAGTCTGCAACTGGACGTCAGATCGGACAGGCCGTGAGCACACGACCAGCCCCTTTCTCCGACCTAGTGCAGTCCCCGTGGATACGTTCGTGAGCACACGTTCGTAAACACGAGTTACCGTATACCGTACCGACCGTTACCGTAACCGCATCCTACCGTAGTCACCTCGTGAGCACACGTGGTGTCTAATCCTGTCCGTATCCTCGTGAGCACACGTAGATTATCCCGACCGTACCCTCGTGAGCACACGACGTGGGTTATCCCGACCGTATCCTCGTGAGCACACGTGGATTATTTCCCGACCGTATCTTCGTGAGCACACGTAGATTATCCCGACCGTATCCTCGTGAGCACACGTGGGTTATCCCGACCGTATCCTCGTGAGCACACGTGGGTCATCCCGACCGTATCTTCGTGAACACACGTAGATTATCCCGACCGTATCCTCGTGAGTATTTCCGTGCGAGCATACACTATAACCGTTAGTTGCGTCTGTTTAGGAAACTAGTTATAAGATAGCATTGTAAAGTTCGTAGGTCGCGTAATAATTAAGTATTTTGTCTTGATTTGAGTACAGACTAGTTAACTACTTCACCCGACCAAGACTAGGCGGGCTGGCAACATTTGCATTATATCTTTAGTTCTTTTGTATATTTGTACATAGTCTTAATATAATTAACCTTTATTATAAATAGTGGTACTTTATTTCAAATTCCTTAAAACCTGATTCCTGGAATCTGAGCAAGGTCCGGCAAAGATTCACTCCGTTACATAGTAAATTCCCTGTAAGCATTTTAAGTTGTTTAGGAAAAACATGGTGGGATAATGATTAATTGTGCTTTATAAAGCTATGATAAGATCAAAGATTGAATTTAATACTGCGGTTTTTTTATTTCACCTTGCTCTAAAACATCGTTTAGTATTTTACAAAAAATACAAAATTCCTGCATTAGATTAATAATGGTTTATAAAAGGAGTACTCCTATTAATGTTATGTTGGGATAATCTAGATTACCGTATTTGCAATTTAGGTTTAAGAGTCTGGGATATACATATATTTTAAAATGCGTCTTTTATGAAAATAATATTCTGATTCAAAAGCTTGAACAGTTCCCTATCAGACCGCAATGTCTTAAAAACGTTTAAATTACGTTGCGGCTAAAACCTTTAAACGTTAGAATTTAATACTTGAAAAACGTTTCAACTACGTTTAAATTTGGTTAAACTGTCCTCTTGAATTTTAGGAAAGTAATATTTTTTAACGTATTTCAAACGTACCTTTAACTTTGGAAAAACAAAATTATTCAATTTATATTATTATGGAGCATGCGCAGTTGATACATATCAATCGTAGCTATGTGCAAATACTTTTTGTATATTTATTTATTAATATAAATTAATATATATTGTGACGGAAATCGTCACACAATCTATTCACGACGAATAGAGTATTTAATTCGCGAATTGTAAGTCGTCGGAGCCTTTCGTATGTCAAGGCTAACCGACGACACTTGTTTACTTTTCTACGAGTGTAGAAATTACACGTGCGACTATACGTAGGGATGGGATCGCGAAAGAGTGTGTGAGTTTTCCCACTCCCATCCCTTTTTCGAGGCGATCGTCTAATCAGTGTATAATGATCCGTCGATCGGGATGGATTATTATATTGCATACCCGAATTGTACTGCTCGTGAGTGCCGACTCGGCACTGCCGAGAGTACATTCCACCCATCTCTGTAGTAAGCTCTGTGAACGGTTGTTCCGGAGCAGAGCTAAGTGCGGAGACTCGGGTGGACACACGCGTGTCCCGTGTAGTTTTGTGTGTGTTTGTGTGTGTGTGTATCAAGGACGGGGTCGTGCGCGTGTGATACCGCGGATCGCGACTCACTCGCCGCGGCAAGGGCCGCCTTCACCACCTCAATCACCGGTCGCCCCCTTGTCAAGGAGGTCGACCAGTCGCCGAGGATCGGCTGGGCCATCCCCGAGGAGCGTCACCGGTAAGTGTTTAAATTTACTATCGTGACCCTCCCCCTCCCTTGTGTGTGTGTGTACATCGGGAGTGTGTTCGAGTACAACGGTACTCGAACAGCGGTTCCTGGGAGTGAAACCTATCGCAGGCGAGGATCTCGATCCGACAGGTTTCCCGGGACTTCCGCCCGCGCGAATCAACAGTTGCCGCGGCACACGGCCTGAGTGGCCATTTTGTTAATATAGATATTAAAATAAATATTATTTTTTTTTTTAATTTTAATCTCAGTGTGTAATTATTGTGTTCTCCCCGCTCCCGCCGACTATTCCTTTATTTTTTATATCGTGTCGAGGAAAGGAGGATTGCCCGAATCCTCCACACCGATCGTCCCAGCGAACTCGTGTTCCTGGCGACAGCCCGCAGTTCGCGATAATAAAATAATTAATTGTGTGCGCGGTATTGGGCAACGCGGCCCAACGGTCTTTATTAATTATAAAAATTAATTAATTCGATCGGGTACGCGAATACCACGTCACAATATAAATATAAATTATTTATATGTGCAAAAATGACAATTGCGCATAGCTATAATTGATAAGTAAGAACTGCGCATGCTCCATGATAATATACATTGGATAATTTTGTTTATCCAACGTTGAAAATACGTTTGAAATACGTTAAAAAATATTAATTTCCTACAATTAAATTCTACTATGGATTTTAATTTTAAGAAATCTTCGCTTACAGAATGTTTTGAAAATACTTGGTTTCACAATTATACTATTATAAAATCAGAAAATTTTTATTTATATATAATTATCCTTTTTCTAATGGTTTTTATGTAGGCAACATAGATGTAAAATCAGACAGAGAAATTATGGAAAATAATAAGAAAAATAATTTAAATTCGATTTTTGATAATAAGTTTAAAAATGATAATAGGATTCATTATAAAGAGAGGGTAATAACCAATCATTTGTGGGCTTTCCCATTTGGTCAAATAATGAATTTTATAATGAATCATGCAAGATATCAGGTTGGGCATCCATTTTTTCTGCTGAATGTACAGCACTCATTCATGCCTTAAAAAATATAAATAAGAATCATGATACAAATTTCACGATCTTTACTGATTCTGAGAGTGTGTTCGAAGAATTTGAAGAATTTGCATTGCTCAGGAAAACTTTCACCTTTGATTGTACAGTTGAAAAATGAGTTAATTTTGGCAAGGGATAGGAATAATGATGTTATCCTTACCTGGATTCCATCGCATAGAGGTATAGTTGGCAGTGATAATGGTGATTTTGCTGCAAAGAATGATAGCTTTATAAAGGTAACTTGAATTGGGAGGGGGAGATCTCTTTTTCAGATCTTTTTGAGAATTATAATTATATATGTTGCAATGATAAATGAATTAGAATTGACTATTGATGAGAGGAAAGGAAAAAGAATTTTTGATTGTTATTATAAAAAGGGTAGGAATTGATTTTTCTGAATTATCTAGAAAAGCTATAGTTACTATAAATCGCATTCGCTGTGATCATACTTCGTTAAATAGTAGTCTTTTTAGACATAATATTGTAAATAATAATCTTTGTATTTGCAAAAAAGAAATTGATTGTATATAGAGCATATTTTTTGGGATTGTGAGATTTTTGTCAACCAAAGAAAAATTTTATTGAAAGAAATACGTAGTAAACATCAGCGTTATGGTCCTTATTCCATAGTACAAATGTTAAGTATTTAGATAAAAAAATTGTAACTGCGATATCAAAATTTATAGACAAAATCAATATTAACATTTAGTTGACTGACTAAGTTATATAATTGTCACCGAATTTTAAGATATAATATAAGATCCCGAAATAAAAAATTTTTTTTATTTTTGTATTGTTCTATTTCTTAAAATGAATATAATTTATATATTTTTATTATCAAAAGAAAAAAAATGTTAAACTGTAATACTTGATTTGTAATATTGATGTATCGCGATTTTTACGCGTTCGTTACTGTAGGTCTGTTCGCGATTTTACGTGTGTTCGTATAATAATACGTCCCGAGGAACAAGTATGTTCGAACTAAAGTCACGCAGGATAAAGGAAATTTGTGCACTTGGAATAAATACATGATAAAATAGGTAAAAATCAACTCTATATTCAACAGAAAAGTTACAATGGAAAAATACAATGGAAAATATGAAGTGAACGCAAAGAGCTTCGAAATCGGTCTACCCTCCCACGCTCTTGCGATGCAGCTCTGCGCTTAACAATTTTCGATTTTTGCGTGGTGGAGGAAAGGTACGACCCTTTTTGGGGTGGAGAAAATAACGAAGGGCCAATCCGCGCTTATTTTACCTCGACGCTTGGGTTTCTCCCGTTTGCTTACTTCTCGCTCTGACTGCGCGCACATGTGTTGTCGAGGAAAAAATGTACTGTTGTCGGCCTCGGGGAAATACTCCTAATCCTTTTTATTACTTTATGAAGGTCTTGTTAGTCGTGTTGTTCGTATATGCGCGTGTTTATTGTTCCTTCTCTCTGGCATTGTACGCTTATTTTATTTTGATATGCGTTTACACGTTTTTACATCGTAGTATTACTTATTTATTTCTTATTCAATTTGAAATTCGCGCTTAGAATTTGGGTTGCGACACGACAATATTATATGACAGCGACATCTATGCGTATGGCGATGTAACCTAGAAGTTGATCAGATATTCAGATGATGGTCGATGGATGAAAATTCTATTAAACTGCATCTATATCGCCCATGTGTTTTTAGTATACAAGTAACTTATGTAATACCATTATACTCAATTCTAATTTCATTTTATTGCCAATCAGACTATTACCTACTAATATATGCTGATTTATGTAAAGATTAAATAGAAATAATTCCTTGACCTTGTGTTTACTAAGTTAATATTATCAAATCTAAACTATTGCTAAATTATTTACAACTTTTTATAAATTATGCCATCGATTGGGAGGAAGCACATTGAAGTTGCTGTAAAGTGGTGTGTAATTTAAAACTACTTATATATTAAAACTATTATATACTATAATGTATGTATTTAATTCATTTCCTATTTTTTTTCTGTGTTTTTCGGAAAATGTAATATTTGAATATATGTGAATTTTTACAATAATTTAATTTAATTATATTTTGCATAATCTGTAACTATAATTGTAACTATGTGTGTATATATTATAAGTTTATTTACGTTCAATTGACATATAATTAAATAATTGAACATAATATGCTTTGCTTAACAGAAAGTCTAAATAAAATTGATTAAAAATTTAATGAATTAGTAAAACTATAGTAATGTGATGGCAATAGAAAGTATTCAGTGTATTTAAAAGTCTAGCCATAAGCTATTGCAACAGAAACTACTGAATTCTTAAGATTAGTGTTTTATTTTTTAACTACAGTATTAAAATTATAATGAAATCATAATTATTTTATGTTACCTTAATAATATTGTGGAAATAATAATTTAATATAGTTGTTATTATTATATTTTTTGTCGAAAGTTCTTTTGGAACCAATTGCTCAATCTACTATAGATTATATTTATAAGGTTAATCTTTATATTATATAACTAGCAACAATTCCTCTATCACTAACGTTCCCTTGGTCAAAATTACACTAAATATATATTTATATTTTATATATTTTTTTTAACTTTATAATTTTAAAATTTAATTGAATAAAAATGTAAAATATAATATAATATGTAATTAATTAACCTAGTATTCAGTTATAAACAATTTTTTTTAATCAAAATAAAAACAATAGCGTATTAAATTTACAACATTGTATATACTTATTTAATCTTAGTCAATTACACAAGAGTTTAAAGATACTGAACATATTTCAACATAATACTGAATCCATTAAAAAAAATTAAAAATAATCTACATGACAAAACTTACACTGGAGTAATGAATTTTAATTTTAATTTTCAATATGTAATAACACATATATCATTACTTACAATATTTCCACACTTTTCCTGTAAGGAGCTACATGAATCTAGTAACAAATGTGTTATTTTTCTACCAGAATAATATTTTCAACAAAACTTAGAATATAAAATTATTCTGACCATTTTACATATATTTCATGCGTTTTCATGATGTTTCAAAAATTTTATACAAAATTACTAAACTCAGCTAATGCATTCTATGTATTCAATTATTCTTTCAAACAAATACTTATTCATAATAATTGAATTTATAAAATTTTTTTTCAGATTAAAATTGTGGCTAAAAGATCTATTTTCACATTTTATTAATTTTGTTTTATATTCAAAAATCTTTTATAAAAAAAAATTGTATTAATTGCAACCAAAAAATATAAATGTTATTATACAATTACAATAATAAAAAATTGAAAATTAATTATAAAAGTTATTCTAATATTACATTTGGTATTACATTTAAAAAAATGAAAGAAAAATAATATTTCCCTGTCAAAAATATACCAGTTATAAATGTAACATAGAAAAACAGGTAAAAATCCATGTAATGGTATAGGTGTATTGGTCTGGATTCGTATGGATTTATTAATTGGATTCATAAGGTGACTTGTCCAGTTATCGATACCTTTGTAAGAAAGTATTAAAAAAATGTTATTTAAGACGTCTTTTTAATGTAAAATTGCAGATATTTCGATTATATACATTAATTTATATCTTAATTTGACTAAAAATGTAAATTAGAAACTTTAAATGCAAACAAAATTGTTTTATTTAGTGAATTCCGTAACTATTCTATGAGAGCAGTTATTGATAGCTATTTTTTTAATAAGAGCAATTATCGATAGCCGCTTAGCCTAGTTATCGATAGCCATTACAAATTGAGGTTATTCATTTGCAGGTTCGTTCTTTCTTTAATTTTAGTAAATAAATTAACGCTATTTCAATATTTCGAATTTAATTGCATATTATTTATTAATTTATTAACATTAAATATAATATTACATAAATTCTTACATATGAAAAAAGTGTTTTACTCAATCATCTTTAGAAAACAAAATAATAATTTTTTGATTTGTAGTTAATGTTTTATTTATAACTTTACTTATTTACCACTCTTATTGGTTGCTTAAAATTAGTTTGTGAATCTTTATAATTTTTTTCTTCTTGAATAATAAAATTCTTTTTCTTAGATATTTCTTCTTTTAACAGTACATCTTTTTTTATTAAGTCTTTTAATTATTAATTTCGTTTGCTAAAGATGAATCAGATTCCTCAAATTGTTTGCTTTTGAATTGAATTTTTAATAATTTCTGTTTTGATTTGTTTTCTTGGAGCCTTAATTGAACTTCTTTCAAAGAATTTTGAACATTCTGTCTATCATGCTTAAACTTTTTCAAATTTTCATCTATTTCTTGTTAAATTTTTAATTTTTTTTCCTTCAACATTTTGTTAGCAGCCTTTTTCTGTTCTTCATCATCTTTCTCTTTTTCTTTTTTTTTGTAGGTAAGCTCTGTACCGTGGACTTGTAATAGTAGGAATCAACGACTCTGCATCTTTTCTAATTTTTTTAGGTTTCTTTTTGTGTTTTTCGGGATAAAGTAGGTATTGCTAAATGGAACCACCATCTAATACTCCCAGTCATCACAAAACGTCTTAAAGATGTTTCTAGACGTTTTTAAAACGCTTAATAACCCTGCTGAAAATGGGTTTTTCAAATTTATTAAAATTTATTGACCTAAAATTTAATGAAATTTTATAAATTTGAAAGACGCTTTATGTAAGCGAAATTCCTTATTTAAAATTTTTAAAATGTATAGAATCCATTAAAATACATTAAAATTTATTAAAAATTATTACATAATTTTCATTAAAAGCAATTGAAATTATTTATAGTGCTTTTGTAAATAATTTTGAATGATGATTTTTATCATTAAAATATATCATTTTCAATCGCTTCTTCCCTGGTGGAAATACGTAAAATTTTTTACCGATAAAATAGGAATTTTTTATAGTGTATTACCAATTTTAATTAATTTTTATAATTTTGTCATATTTTTTGAGCATTTTATGCTAATTAGTGATTTTCCACTTAAAAATCGTTTCATTTGTACATAGAATTTGAATTGGGATTGGTTTTTAAAATATTTTTCATAGTATAGCTACCTGTATAGTTTACCTAAAAATTATTTGCATTATGGAATACATAAATAATTAATGTAGAAATCAAAAATATTTATATATGATCAAAAAAAAAAGTTAAAAAAGAATTTTTTCTTCTAAACCTAACTATTATTACTATTATTATTTTTAACTAATTCATATTTTTTAATTAATTATTTATATTTTACTTATATTAGCACTAATTACACACATTTATCGAAGAAAAACACTTAAAAAATTTTCGCCCTAACCGGGAATCGAACCCCGCATCGCAAGTACCAAACGCAAACGCTCTAACCACTACGCTATCGTAACGCTTACAATACAAATATTTGGAACTCGTATATGTAGATCATGCAGATGTATTAATATCTTATAATAATTGTTATTTATTATTTGATCTATACAAAACCTGTTAGAAAATAATAATTAACTTTAAACTTATGGGTGTCTGTGTTTTAACGATAATTTACTAAAAGAATCTTCATTTTTTCTATATTTTTATAATTTCTTAAAAGCATATATAAATACTTTTATAATATTATATTATTTTTTCATCCACCATTTATATCTTAAAACATAATATATTATTATTTTGTTACTATGCAAAAGAGCACCCTACCAGTATAAATTTAAAAATAAATAAATATATATAAAACTAATTTTTAATTTTTACTTTTAATCCATTATTGTACTTAGTTTCTACCTATTTAAAATAGTGTTTGCGTATAAGAAAAAATTTTAAATAAGTAAATGTGATTATACATTAAATATATATATATTATGCAGTACACGTTTTTAATATTTTGAACGTTAAAAATTAAATTTGAAGGTATTTTCTGTATCTATTTTTTATACCTTTTTTATAGTTATAAATAGCAGTGCCAATTTTAATAGTATATTTTGTGTATTTTTTAGCTATGTAAAATTGGATAAATTATTTTATACCAATAAAATAGGTATTTAAATGGCATTTTCTACGAAATATTATGCTCTCTATATTTCATACCTATAAACTACTTTGGTGACTATAAAATATTTTCGTATTTCTACCAGGGGTATTACATAATATTTAAGTTTATATATTGAAAGCATTTTTGTTGCTGATCCTTTAAAGCAATTTAAATTCCTTAAATTAATTTCTTTTGTTTCTTTTATTTTTATTTACCCAAAAGAATTACACAGAGACCAACATATTATTTATTAAATTATAAATTTTAATTAGAAATATTAATTTATTTATTTATTAAGCCAACAAATATTTACAAAACATTACAAAAATGCAGTAAAAACCTATAGAGATAAAATTAATTTATCTGTACATAGGGTGGCATAAAACTTAATTCTATAGTTTAAAAACTAAAATAAAACTAAATAAAACTAAATAAAACTTAAAACTAAAAGTAATGTATAAAGCCCTACACTGGGCCAGTATCACCAGTATACTGGACAGTGCTTGACCTTATACCCAATATCTTATTAACATTGATCTAGCTGTTGTAAAACTTTCAGTGGACGCATTCATATTTCTAGCAAAAGCAATTTTTTCTATACTGTTTAATCTAGCAGGACATGTTAACCCTACCGCACAAGTATCTCTAAAGTGAGGAAACATTTCTTTGTGCTGTTTCGATGAGTCACATTTACATGTAGATGTAAAAACAATATCATCAACTACAACAATGTCTTTATAAACTGGTTGCCGCTTTAGTGGATACATAGAATTAGTAAAAATTTGTTTACCTCTAATACCTCTGTCAAAATACAAAATAGCTTTATTATTTCCTATGTAATTTAGGTCACCATACGACATCCTAATTTGATTATGTTGAGGTATCTTATTCTCTTTTGTACGTGGAGGAATCATTTTCTTACCATTTTCAAATACCATATCATCTATTTTGCTAAATACGTTTTCAATAGGTTCATATTTATCATTAGAAATATCAGCATTGTGTGTTATTGATTCTTTCACAAAATTTATTTGCCTAAATTTTGAAAAATAATTATTTATGTTTACATTATTTACATTATTTACACTGTTGCAGTTGTGATGTATATCCTGTTCCTCACTTTTATTTTTCAGATTCGAAGTTGTATTCCTATAGTCCCCTTCAAGCTTATGCATTTTTACTCATTTTTCCCCAATTTCAGTTACAATAAATATGTATTCTTTTGTATTCACATTAATCATTTTGTTCGCATTATAATTCGAGATACGTCTATGAGAACGATTACCATTTGTTAAGCAAAAACCCTTGAAGCAAATATATGTTCTTATGTCCAAAAGTAACTGTTTTCTTACTACAGAGTCCTGCAGGACTTCCAATGCAGAACTTGATATTTCTTCAATTGATTTAGGCATTTTTCGTTTTTTAAGTTTGAATTTTTCTACTTCGGTTACTAGCTTAATAAAATAGCTTTGAAATTTATCACAGTTTAGTTTCCCTAATATATTTTTGTTCATACAAAATTATTATAAATTTAATTGAATCCAATTCTTAAGTTTTTTTCTAATGTTTTTTACTAGTCGTTAAAATTTTTAAATTATTAGGAATTTCATTATATATCCGTATTGCAACAATATAACTATTCTTATTACTTACTGATTTAGATATTTTAGGTATTGGTATACTTTTGTTTCTTGTATTTGTAATTCTATTTTTATGAATGTTATGTAATTTCATGTAATGAAAAGTAATAAATTCAAGCGCAAATGTTTGTTCAACGGTTAGTGGGTAATTATTAATTAAAAATTTATTTTTGCTTATGATTTTAAGCAATCTGGCTTGCGTACTTGATAATAACTTCAGATTATTTTTATAAGCACCCCCCCATGAAATAATGCCATACGTTACTATACTATGAAAAAGTGCATAATATAAAATAATTAGAGTTTCGGTTTTTAGGAGCTTCGAGAATTTAGCAAATACATATGTTAAGTACTTAGTTCTATTTACAATATATTCTATGTGTTCTTTCCATTTCAAATTGAAATCAATTATAATCCCAAGATATTTGCAGCTGTTAACTCTATTTAAGGTATTATTATTAATTTTAATATTAACATTTGTAGGTACACTGTCACAATAATTTCCAAAAGTTATGTATACAGTTTTGTTAACATTTAACGATAGTTTATTGAAAGATAGCCATCTAAAAACATGGTCAAGATATTTATTCATTGCATTTTCAGCTAACTCCCATGTATTCTCAGTAGCTAACACTACAGTATCATCTGCATAAGCAATCATGTTTTCTGAATATAAATTTAGTAGCAAATCATTAATATATAGTAGAAATAATAATGGACCTAATATAGTACCTTGCGGTACCCCAGTAGTTAGAACAAGAGTTTCACTTTTTGTTTGGTTTATTTTAACTACTTGTTCCCGATTTGAAAGATAACTATTAAGTAAATTTAAGGCATTTCCTCTGATACCATAGTTATATAGTTTATTTAAGAGAATAGAATGATTAACGGTATCGAATGCTTTGGCAAGATCTAAAAATGTTGCTATTATTGGTTTACTTTTATCTAGACAATTATAAATTATGTTAGTTAAATAATTTAAAGCATCTTTTGTGCCTTTGTTTTTAATAAAACCAAATTGATTTGATGCTAGTAAGTTATGTTTTGTTACAAAGTTATAAATTCTATTATGTATTACTTTTTCAAAAATTTTTGCAATATTAGAGATTAGTGAAATTGGTCTATAATTTGTAGTTTTACTCTTTTATATTAATTAAAGTAATAATAAATTTATGAAAATAATTTTATAATAATTATAAATTAATGATAAATTTATTTGAATTTATTATTAAACATATATAATTATAACACCTATATTTATTACAATATTATTTCAATAATATTTTGTTTCATTAAAAGCGATTAAAGTTTACTCGTATTAAACATTTTAAAAATTGATTCATCACAATTGCTATTTATATATATATATATATATATATATAAGTTAAATGTACTATATGTATTTTGATTAAATATTATTAAAGTACATTGATTAATATTAATATTGATTATCATATTACAAGTGATTGAAGAGAACTTAAATTTAAGAAAATAATAATATTTTACATTGGAAATAATTAAAAATATTTATTTACTTTATTTATTAAATATCATTAAAGTCACTTCATTCTCAATGATAATTCTAATATATAAAATCATTAAAAATTCATAAACTATCAACTATGTTTGTTATCATTAGAAGTGATTGAAAAGAAGTCTAATTAAATTTAAATAAATAATAATATTTTGCATTGAAAATACTAAATATTTATTTATATTAAATATAATTAAAAAATATTAGTTATAATTTAACGTTTATAATATTTTTCTTCATATAAAGCAATTAAATATTATTTGTATTAAATATTATTTAAGTTGATTAATTGTTAATGATAATTCTTTAATTTGAAGTTATTTAAATAGTTGACTATTTAAAGCGATTTAAATTTCTTGAATCGAATTACAAAAATGCCATTAAAAATTCATTAATTTACTTACTCGTTTTAATTTTTTTAAAATTTATAAAAATATATTCAATTTATAAAATAATTTCTCATTTAAAATTATTTAACTTGCATTATTACATAAATATCATTAAAATTTGTTAAAATTTATTAAAAGTTTTTTATTAAAAATTGAATGCCGATTATCTTTATAAAACTTTATTAAACTTTATTAAATTTAATGTATTTTAATAAATTTTAAAAACCCATTTTCAGCAGGGAACGTTTTAAAATCGTCTCCGAGACGGACAGTGCTACCTGGGCTGCTTGTACACTAAAATTTATAGACATAAATTAAGAAATATTAAGTGTAAAGCATTTATTAGTCAATAATAATAAGTATAATTGTTTACTCACCATTGCGAACACCATTGATATTTTTATTTGGTAAGTTACTGGAGTCCTTTAGAACAACTTCCAGGATTTCATCTCGTTTCTGAACATTGTTTTTCGTATTAGGGTAAGTGTAGGTGTTACTGTGGTTTTTTCAGTCAGCCTAGCTTTAAACCCATATAAAAATGGACCTTAAAAAAAAATTAATATTTTTTTTTATGATCGTGAAATATAAGCTTATAGAATGTTAAAAAAAAATACCGTGACGAAATGTAATTATATAATTAATAAAAACAATTATTTTATACAGCCGTTATAATGTTACTATTAATGCGGCTATGTGACAATTACTGCGCTACAATTATTGCTGTGTTGGTGTTATTGCGTAATACTGCTGTATATAAAAATATAATAATTTATTTATTAATCTATTAAATTACGAAAATAATTACATTGAATCTTGAAACAGTTATCATACAACAATAATATAATAAATAATTAAGACAAGTTTAATTAAATTTAAAATAAATTGAAAAAATTAATTATGTACATTTGATGTAACAGGAACTGTAGAGACTGTTGAGCTCGATGAGCTTCTATGGACATTTCTTACGGTTTCACCAGATTGTGTGAGAATGTCTACATCAGGGTTGCAAATATCTAGATAAAGAAAATTATCTAAATCGTATTTAAATCATAGATAAAATTTTAGTTATGATTTACATGGGCTACGAATAATAGATAAAATTTTAGTTATGATTTACATGGGCTACGAATAATAGATAAAATTTTATTTATGATTTACATCGGCTACGAATAATAGATAAAATTTTATTTATGATTTATATGGGCTACGAATAATAGATAAAATTTTATTTATGATTTACATGGGCTACGAATAATAGATAAAGTTTTATTTATGACAATAAATAATACATAATAAATAATAATAATCTATCTACTATTAGATTAAAATTCATCACGTCCAGCGTCCGTCCGACCAAAATTGAAAATCCTTTTTTATTAATTTTTATACACATGCGCATTCCCATACATGTTCACACCTACAGTACACACCCCTCGCTCCTCCAAACACATGTGTCCATAAACTGACATTTTCATTTTTTTAATGCATTTGTTAAATGCATTCATATTATTAACTTCATATTTATTTATTATTTTTTTTAACTTCATTAGTTATTTATGATTTGTTTTATTAACATTGATAAAAATTTTTTGAATGCACTCAGATGTACTTGCTGGTGCATTTGTATGCACTTTATAAACATTTTTTTATTAATCATTTTCTTGTTTTAAATATTGATAAAAAACTTTTGAATGCACTCAGATGCACTTTCAGGTGTATTTGTATGCACTTCAAAAAATTTTTTGATTCTGATTCTTTTTGAAAAACTTAGGTACTAGTTTGATGACTCCCACTACCTTTGGATATTATTAGATTAATTTTCTTCTTGGTCGGCGTGGTGTCGCGTGGGTGGATGGTTCAAGGTCAAATTCGTAGTATACGTTACATTTACTTGAAAATTGCATACGAGGGATTTTCAGAGGCGCAGATTCTTAATTTAATGTTACTGTGCCGATTATTATTCAGTATTTATGTTATAATTACTGAATGCTTGATCTATGAAATAATGTTCATCATTTATTTGTTTTTCTTACTTACCAAACATATATGCTTTTACATAGGTTACCAATAAGTTGTATATACAATAATAAATACTTTTCAAATTTATAAAAACTTTTATTTTTTATTTACAGACGTGAAACATTTTTAACATTTTACAAGTATTGGTGATTACTCGACCATGAACGAAAAAGTATCAGAGTTTACAAAATGGTTTTATAACACAATAATTTTTGATAACCAACATGGCGATAACTCGTCCAAATTAAATAAATTTTGTATAATTTTATACATTTTAATAATTGTTAAAGTTATAATTTCTTAAGTCGCGATAACTCGTACATAACAAAACAATTTATTAACTACATACAATTTTCAAGTTATTCAAGTTAATAACTTTTTAGAATGATTTGTGATAACCCGTCCATATTAAATGAATAAAATAATACTTTCTAATAATATATCCTTATAAATTTTGTATTCTAATTTGTGGCGAAAACTGGACCATAAATAGCTTTCACATATTTACAAATACATTGGAACATTTACTTATGAATAAAGTTTCTTCAAGTTCGTCTTGTAAAGCACTCGCTTCTCAAACTGTTCGTCCTTAATTCTATTAAATTTGGGCAAATTCTGCATTGTTACTACAGAAAAAAGTCTTTCAACTGGTGCAGATGATGGCAATGGTGTATTATATTTTAAGAATAGTTTTTTCACAACTGGAAAATCATTTAGCAGATTCATGGAGGTTGATTTTTGACCCAGATATCTCATCATTTCATTTTCTTCATTTCCACAAAGCGAATTATTTGGAACGACTGAATCATCACGATCAAAGTCAAAAAAATTATCTTTGTTATCAGAAGATGATGTTTTTTTAGCAGTTTCTGGTCTTCTCAAAAGTGATAATACTAAATTTTTTACCATTTCACGAGGACCTTCTTCCAAAGCAGTTATCCAATTTAATTTGAATTTAGGATGCGTTACAGATGCTATTGCAGCAAATTTTCCATCATGAGCAATATTGAAAAACATTTTAAATCTAGTTTCTAAATTGTCAATTAATTTAGAAATTATTAATTTGTTATACTTATAACTATTATCTGCTAATATCGATCTCCATTTTTTCCTTATAATCAATATTGTTGGTAAGAGATAACCATAGTGGCAATATTCTTCGCCTTGCAGAATATCTATTGCCTTTGCAAGTGGTGAACACCAATGAAGATATTCTGCAATATAATCAAAGTCTTTTTGTCGAAAAAGAGCATTAGTTATTAACTTAGTCTCTGTTTTTAATAACTTATCTTGTAAGGAATGAATTTGCTGAAGAGCATCGTACATCGAATTCCACCTTGTCGGTACGGGTCTTTTAATGTTACATTTCAGAATTCTTTCAAGCTCTTCTCTTTTTTTTGGAGAATTCATGTTTTTCCATAAAACGTTACAATAATCCATTGCATTATCGTGAGCTACTTTGACCGTTGCATTCCCATTAATAGCTTTAATTGCATCTACTGTTGCAATTAAGCTCAATGTATGACTTGCACAACGAAGATGATGTGGTAATTGATAATCAATCACTATATCTTCATAATTCTCATCATCTTCTATAGTAATATCATCACTTTCTATGCCAGATTCTTCATTATTAGTATCCATTACTAACTCCTGATTACTACTTTCACCGCTGGATTGACTCATTAATTCCGAAGATTCTAAAATAAGTATTTTGAAAAAAATTTGAATTAATAAATAAAACAATAAAATAAGTGTTAAAATTGTAATATTCTTTCATACCTTTCTCAATATTAAATTCCGTTACTCCAAATACCTTGAAAGCCTTGCTAAAATTTGATCCGTTATCTGTCACTGTAGCTACAACTTTATTCGGATCTAGATTATATTGTTCGTTTATAGCATTTAGAATCTCCGCTATACGGTCATAAGAATGTGTTCCAACAAAACACCTACATGCCAAAGCTGCAGATTTTCGCTTGAGTGTACTCTCATCAATCTAATTTAGAAAACATAGATTCATTTGATTATGATTTAATAAAGATTGCTATAAATATTTATAATAATTTATTATTACATAATAAACATACCCAGTGTGCTGTTACACCTAAAAACCGTCTTTTACCACCAGTCCATATATCAGCTGTTGTACACACATATGACACGTTTTCCAGCTGCAGTTTTATCTGTTCAATTTGTTGACTAAACAACTGATTCAGATTCTTCTCTACTTTATAACGTGTCATATGAACCATGCCAGTTGTTCCACACTTAATTTTAAAATCTACAAGTTGCAAAAATGTATCAAACAATTACCGAGTTTTATTAGTTCATTGATTATTAAAAATAATATATTTTCGTATATTAATAAAAAAAACTGTTAATATTCAAGTTACCATCAAAAATTTTTCGAAAAGCCTTATTTTCAACGAGCTGAAACGCTAATTGATTCTTAATTATGCAGTTCGTAACATTTTGCTCAAAAGTATCTTGGGAAAAGCTGCAGGTGACCCGCCGATGCACATCTGCCTTATCAGTTTTCGATTTTTTTATCACTTTGTACTGCTCGTACTCCTTGAAATAATCTGGATGTTTTCTCTAAAATACAATTAATACTTTTTATTGAACAATTTCAACTATAATTATGTGTATAAAAATTGAAGAATTGTCAAATCTTGTAAATCAAAATGCAATTTTTACTGAACATTTGTTGTAAGCTTTAATTTGACATTAAAAATTTGATATAATGTTGTAAAGATTGATAATATTTCAAATTTGAAAGATTTGTTTGAAGATTTTTTAGTTTAACATATTTTCTCAGGTTTTAATGAATTTCGTTAAAGCAATATATTATTAAAATGTTAAACTTACTTTCAAATGGCGTACAAAATTAGTAGAAGAACTAATCATTCCTTTCACCGTATCATTGCAACAAACACATGCAGCTTCAATTTTGCCATTTAAGGTTGAATTTTTTTCAACCACAGTAAAAAACTTTCCATCTAAATATGAATATTTGCTGCAAGTTTCGATCAATTCGTTTGAGTTATTACTGTTGCTGGCGGCTGCACTATTATTATCTTCTGTTATGGATGGTGTTACGGAATGTGTTTGATTACTAATTGATGCGTTATTAGGTGTAGAACCATCTTCTTCTAAAACAATTTGTTCGTTAGCTTCATGAACATTTTGTTCAGTCGCATCATTTGCTGCATTTGTTCCTGTAGTCTTACTCATGTTTTTCTATGAAATGTAAGTAAAAATTCAATTACATTATTCTAAATGAATTTCTAAATTAGTACAATTATGAACTATATAATTTGTTCTTAACTGTTAAGAACTACTAGAAAAAGATTTCAGTATTGACATTGAAACAACTGTTTTTTATTTAGAAAATCTATACTATTAATAATTTATGATATCGCGATAAATACTTTTTAAAACAATTAAGAATACAATTTACTCAAAAAAAAATTTGGAATTATTGAAAATATTAACTACAGTCATCTATATTAAAATAATTGTTATTGTGAGAGGGCCTCAGAGAGGCTTAACGAATTTAAAGTTTTTTCAACAAAACAGAAAAAGTTTGTTTTCTTTTAGTCACCGTTAATTTTTTCTGTACAATATTTTTTTCTGTATGCATTTTTTAGATTTTCCAAAAAATTAAAAAATCCATAAAATATAAAAATGCTTCAAATTTTTCCGGGAAAAATTTTACGTATTTGTTTCAAAAGCTCAGGGGCTAAAAATCGCTTTAAATACGTTTATTTGGTACTTCTTTTAATAAAGTTAGAAAAGCCCAAATATACGATTTTAAAATTAATTTCTTGTTTAAGTTATAAATAATAATATAAATATATGTATAAATATAAATGTTGATCTAAAAAAAATTTACTTACCTTTTTAAGAAATAATTTTTATGAATATTATATATACACACTTATACATCTGATGTACTCTACGCGAAATAAAAATAGAAATTTTGACATTGAATGTGAGAACACATAAACTATTGTTTACATTCCAACAAAGTCAGTAGTAGCATGAGTCTTTAAAGTGAAAAATACAACAGTAAAAACCATATAATATTGAATGTAACAGAGAGTAGGGGATCACCTTTCTTATGTTTACTGAACGATCTACGTGCAATTGCGCATGCGCGAATTTCGCACACTAGTCCGTGAATGTGGTATTTCGCACACGCTGCATAGGCATTAAAAATGGCATTTCGCACACAGTGTTTCAAAAATTAATTTTCCTAACTCCGTGCGCGAAATTCGATTTTGCGCACGCGTTTAAGTGCGCAAAATAGTACTTTCCCGCACTAGTGCGCAAAACGTTTTATTTTGCACACTAGTGATGAAAATGTTTTATTTTGCGCACTAGTCCGGGAATAGTACATTTCGATACAAGTGCGAGAATATGGTTTCTTCTCCGCGGGACGATTTGCGCACACGAGTATCGAATACTATTTTTTAACACGACGTGAGAGAAATTCGATTTAGCGTGCAGGATTTTGAGTGAGCGTGCGCGAAATCGCGTTTCGCACACGCAGTGTTAAAAATAATATTAGAATAGGTATCGTATAGATTATATATTTTTTAACAATTATATAATATAAGTTCAAATTGTTTGTTACACGCGATCAACGCATTTCGAGATACATATTAATTTTTCTCCGAATTTACGTATTTGTATCTTTATTTACATATTAAAAGGGAAGGAGACGTAAAAGGTCAGAAAGAAAAAAAGATAGAAGGTAAATAAACATTACCTGACCTTCGCGCGCGATAAATCATAGTTCGACGTTCTTTTTAAGGGCGAAAAACAAACCCCCCCCCCCCGGTGGCTACACCCCCACCAGGGGCTCTGCCCCTGGACCCCCTCTTCCCCCTTCACCGCCTACTTCTCTACTCTATTTTCAACTATTGTTAACAATATTTAAATCTTTACTTCATTAGTTAACGTGAAACCACCCATATATAGTTATCGAATTTTGCGCAGTTCGTTAGGAAAAATAGTATACGATACACGTGCGCATAGGTGACTCCCTCACTCGTCTTTTGCCACCGTCGCTTCGCTCGGGCGGCAAATCCGCCTCGTGTGGAAATCACCTTTTTTGCGCACTTGTATCGTAATGTACTATTTCATTTTCAATAAACATAAATAAATGTATATATAAGGTGTTTTTAATTGCCAAGTCAAAATATGCAATAAATAGTTTTTACTAAAAAATATAAATTATTCACTGAATACAAATATAACTGCAAGTGCATCTGAGTGCATTCAAAATTTTTTTATCAAAGTTAATAAAACATAAATCATAAATACCTAATGAAGTTAAAAAAAATAAATAAATATGAAGTTAATAAAAATGAAGTTAGTTCATATGAATGTATTTAACAAATACATTAAAAAAATGCTAATGTCAGTTCATGGACACATGTGTTTGGAGGAGCGAGGGGTGTGTACTGTAGGTGTGGACATGTATGGGAATGCGCATGTGTATAAAAATTAATAAAAAAGGATTTTCCATTTTGGTCGGACGGACGCCGGACATGATGAATTTTAATCTAATAGTAGAAAGATTATTATTTTTTATTACGTATTATTTATTGTCATAAATAAAATTTTATCTATTATTCGTAGCCCATGTAAATCATAAATAAAATTTTATCTATTATTCGTAGCCCATATAAATCATAAATAAAATTTTATCTATTATTCGTAGCCGATGTAAATCATAAATAAAATTTTATCTATTATTCGTAGCCCATGTAAATCATAAATGAAATAAAATTTTATCTATTATTCGTAGCCTGTAAATCATAAATAAAATTTTATCTATTATTCGTAGCCCATGTAAATCATAAATAAAATTTTATCTATTATTCGTAGCCCATGTAAATCATAAATAAAATTTTATCTATTATTCGTAGCCCATGTAAATCATAAATAAAATTTTATCTATTATTCGTAGCCCATGTAAATCATAAATAAAATTTTATCTATTATTCGTAGCCCATGTAAATCATAAATAAAATTTTATCTATTATTCGTAGCCGATGTAAATCATAAATAAAATTTTATCTATTATTCGTAGCCCATGTAAATCATAAATAAAATTTTATCTATTATTCGTAGCCCATGTAAATCATAAATAAAATTTTATCTATTATTCGTAGCCCATATAAATCATAAATAAAATTTTATCTATTATTCGTAGCCGATGTAAATCATAAATAAAATTTTATCTATTATTTAGCCCATGTAAATCATAAATAAAATTTTATCTATTATTCGTAGCCCATGTAAATCATAAATAAATTTTATCTATTATTCGTAGCCCATGTAAATCATAAATAAAATTTTATCTATTATTCGTTAGCCCATATAAATCATAAATAAAATTTTATCTATTATTCGTAGCCGATTGTAAATCATAAATAAAATTTTATCTATTATTTGTAGCCCATGTAAATCATAAATAAAATTTTTATCTATTATTCGTAGCCCATGTAAATCATAAATAAAATTTTATCTATTATTCGTAGCCCATGTAAATCTCTTCGTAGCCGATGTAAATCATAAATAAAATTTTATCCTATTATTCGTAGCCATGTAAATCATAAATAAAATTTTATCTATTATTCGTAGCCATGTAAATCATAATAAAATTTATCTATTATTCGTAGCCCATATAAATCATAAATAAAATTTTATCTATTTATTCGTAGCCGATGTAAATCATAAATAAAATTTTATCTATTATTTGTAGCCCATGTAAATCATAAATAAAATTTTATCTATTATTCGTAGCCCATGTAAATCATAAATAAAATTTTATCTATTATTCGTAGCCCATGTAAATCATAAATAATATTTTATCTATTATTCGTAGTCCATTCTAAATAAATATTTTGCAACGCTGGTCTACATGATGTTGATTAGAATTTCCCCGAAAAGTTTTATGCATTATGAATATAATATTCAAAAAATTAATGAATATACATTTTTTAATTTAATTCAAGTTATTTTTGCATGCGTATACATGAATTATTGATATAAGAATATTTAAAAAAACTCTAAATGAAGTGCATTCCTTTGGTTGGTTGAGAGAGATGATACCAAATTTCAAATAAACTTTTATCTTCTGTAAGACCGTACCAAGTTGGATTAGAATTCAACTTAAACCGTTCTAATTTTTCACTGCATAATAATTTTTCAAGTGATTTGAGTTTTTCTGCATCCCTTCGCTCAGTCTCAGCAATAATATCATTATCTTCAAGTACATCTGTATGTGCAATACGACGAATAACTTTGTTATATTCTATTGCATTTGCATTGAAAGGCCATAAACCACATTTTTTAAAACCATTACTTAAAATGCTCTTGATATCCATTGCATCAAGGGCCTTCTTAAATACTGGTGCAAATTGATTAAAATAATATCACTGTCCGAACAAAATTTGCTTAAATGTAATGACATGTGGGATATATGACCAGCAATGTATAGTGTGACAGGCCGTGCAATTTGTTTCTCAGTTCGCCCAAGGTTCAAGTACATTTGCAACATACTCATAAAAATTCTTTGACGTCATCTACCCATGTTCAGAAAATCCAAAAGTAAATTCAAAAGGAGCAAATTTTGCAGCATTGTCGGGTAATGATTTTCCTTTGAAAAGAACAAAAGTTGGAGCTAATTCTCCTGCAGCGTTGCCTGTTACTAATACTGCTATATACTCCTTCTTGTAATTGCTTACAATATTCATTACATTTTTACAGCCTTTTGGAGCGAGCACTGAACTTGGTTTTGGATTCAACGATATACCTGAAATCGAACAATAGTTTTATTAATAAAAACAGAACAGTAAATACGAACAATAGTTAAACAAAACTGTCATACCCGACTCATCTGTATCGAATTCTGTTCTAATCCTGTTCGCTTCTATCTCCATCAATCCATTATCTTTCAAATAATTTTGAACTTTTTCAATCCACTTGCGTAGACTGGCTTCGCTTACTTTCACTCTGCTTAAAGAAACATTTTCAGACATTCGCTTAGAAATCTCTGGATGTCTCTTTAAAAACCCTTCATACCAAAATCTGCCAGGCATATTATTTGTAAGCTTTCACACAGTTGAAGTTTTGTGACTGGAAAGCCTTTATTGCAGCATTTTATTTTATTTTTATTTTATTTAAAAAATCCAATTAACCAGATCTTGCTCTTCTTGAACATTTAAAGTTGTTGCAGGTCCAGGTTTTTTTGTCAAGAGGACATACTCCCGTTTTCTTCGCTCCCACACAGCACAGAATATTACATCAATATTACGGAAATATTTCATATTAAGATTTGGAATATTACAATAATATTAGAATGAAAGATTACTGAAATATTGTTATGTCCGCGAATTTCTTACTTTGTAATATTTCAGTGTAATATTTTAAGAAATATTTATGAAAAATTGATGAAATGTTTCAAACACACACGTAGATATCCACGTGATAATCACGTGATATATGAAAATTTTTGTTTTTTTATAAATGTAATCTTAGACACGGAGTTCATGGGATTCAATTTCACAGAAACTAAACTGACCATTCGGTTTTGACAAAAAAAATCCTTTATTCGCTACGTTATAAATATATGAGGCAAAGTAAAGGCATACAATATGATCAAAGTCGCTTTTACCTTCCTACTTTGCCTCCATATAAGCCTCACGCACACGCTAATCTATAGCGGGTAACTGGCAGCCACCTATAGGTCGAATGGCCAGTTTAGTTTCTGTGAAATTGAATCCCATGAACTCCGTGTCTAAGATTACATTTATAAAAAAACAAAAATTTTCATATATCACGTGATTATCACGTGGATATCTACGTGATAATCACGTAGAAAAATAGTCGAATATCTCACGTGATTATCACGTGGATATCCATAAATAAATATAGTCAAAAAATCATATTTTTTTTATTTTCATGAAATATAAATCGTACTGCTATAATAATTGCTTTAATAATTGTAATAAATACAGTTTTATACTATAATTTCATTATGTAATGTATGATGCATGTCTGTCATTTAAAATCATATTGTCAGGCATGATGGTGTGACTTATGTTTGTAAAGAGGTGTCGACTGATCGATTGAAAATGTAGTTATCGAAACGGTGTGTCGCGCGCGGCCGATATATCAGACTAGAAATTTAATAATTATTGGTGGCTATTCATTGTAACGAAATTCAGAAAGCTCATTCGATATTTATAATTATTAGGAAAAGCCGTGCATAGCTGAAAAAATTCATCTTACCCAAATCATCCTGAAGACCACTTTATTTGACAATTACAATAATTTAATAATGTTTTTATAGAATTAAATGCAATCAAACGTGTTTGTCTGCGTATTGATTTAATGTTAATTACAATATTTTTTGTCTTCATGAATTCTGTTTAGTGATACAATGAAAAATGTACATTAATTGTGTATTATTTATTTTATATTATAATTTTGATAAAGTAAATCAATATGGAAAGGAAAAAGTGAGTACGGAAAGATAAAGTACTTTATCTCCCCCGAGAAATAAAATGCAACTTTTTTCCCTCCGTAGAGGTCAATAAAGTGGACCTTTTGGGTGGTTTCGGTGCAAAAATTGATTAAGAGATGAAATTTTATTTGTATAATGTTTTTGGGGAGAGGGAGGAGGAGTTACTTCGACGATTCCAAACAATAGGAAAATTATCAATCATCCCATTTCCTAGACAAAACAATATTTTTAAAAAAATTTGGATATTGTTATCGTTAAATATTGGTAACATGATCCCTGATAGAAAGTTGACGATACTATATAGTCACGTCAATTATATTACATTTTTTTCTTTATAATATACTTTTCCTTTAACAATTTTACAACTATATTAAAGCCACCTTAAATCCACTATATAGTTAATATAAAATGTAAAGAAAGCTTCAGTTTAATAAATTATATACTCTTATATTTATATTTTAATTTTTTCCGCGTTTCATTAGTTCATATTTCCCGCACAGAAATAATGTAGAAATACTGATTTCTATATACTTTGTTAGACAACTATATATAATGTAAACATAATTTCAACTATTTAAATGATATTAAACAAAACAGCCATTCGTTCACGTTTCAGAATTTTTTTTCTGCTCACTGAGAGAATTTTAGGACTCCTGTCGTACAATAAAAAATTGTTTCGGACACAACAAATAGTTGCGCAAATCATACCCACGATGATGCGCGGTAGAGAAAGACAACCTCTTCTTGTATTGCGTCGACTACCGCGCAGCATCGTGCGAAGGTTTGGTGCATCTTTTTCGTTCTTTCGAGTACCCCTTGTCATTTAGCACGACTCCTGACCGATAAATCATACTTCCGTTGCCCGAAACGAAATGTTGCGTAACTGTGCAGTTGATCGTACAGCACTAAGTATCTAAGCCATTTTCTTATTATTCAACGAGAGTCCCGAAATTCTCTCAGTGGACATTAGTTATATATCTGTCTTTCAATCATGAAAAGGAAACAAAAACAGCGCTATCTATAATCTGCAAATTGTATAACAATAATGTAACATCTATTATAGTTGATTTATAGAATTAATTTATAAAATCACTATATTTGCTCTATAATATATCAATAAAGCGTTACGGAATAGGCAGATATTGCCGCACTAATAAAGTCCATAAAGCAGCTATATTTCGAAAAAATAATCGCATCATAGTTATAACAAAGTCAACTTTCTCTGAGGATTATTGAGATAATGGAATGGCCACACATATATGTATAAATATATAAGTATATACATTACTTTTTTCTCTCTTTATATTATATATGATACTGTTAACTTCTTCCGTGAGGTAATGATTTTGATTTTCAATTAATTGTAAGAATTCATTTGAACCTTTATCATATCCTTGTATTTTTCGCAAATAATAACATAAAGCTCCTGTAAAAATATGATTATCTTTTAATAATATTGATTACAAATATATAATATAAAATGCAGTTTTTATTATACTTTGTTGACAAACATTAAAGGAAAACCTTTTTGCAAAAAATATTGTTTAATCTAAATGCAATGATGTAAAAGAAACTTTAAATATTACTAGCCAAAAACGCTCGCTTCGCTCGCGATTAAAACAAGATTTCGGTCACAATATTGAAAAAAATACAATATCGAAAGAAAATGTAATATAAGAATCTCAAAATTATAAAGAAGAATTAAAAACAAAGATACTGTAAAAATAAGTATTGACAGAAAACAAAAACAAGAAATTGTCAACAAAAATTATATTGAAGACAAAAATATTAATATATTAAAACAAGGTATTAAAATAAAAAATATCCAGGAAATCCCGTAATTAGTGGAGTCTTTCTGAAATATTTCAGAAATTTCCGATATATACAGGAAATTCCGTGATTAGTAGATTCAAAATTTCTAGGAAATCCCGTAACTTGTAGCGTCATCCCGAAATACCTCATAAATTCCCGAAATATCCTGGAAATTCCACAATTAGTGGAGACATTTCGAAATACCTCAGAAATTCCCGAAATAACCAGGAAATCCCTTAATTTGTAGAGTTATCCAAAAATACCACATAAATTCCCGAAATATCCAGGAAATACCATAATTAGTGGAGTTTTTTTTTAAATACCACAGCAATTACCGAAAGATCTAGGAAATCCCGTAATTGGTAGAGGCATCACAAATTTACTCAGATATTCTCGAAATATCAAGGAAATCCCGTAATTAGTAGAGTTATCCTGAAATATCTCAGAAATTCCCGAAATATCCAGGAAATCCCTTAATTTGTAGAGTTATCCAGAAATTCCTCAGAAATTCCCGAAATATCCAGGAAATCCAGTAATTAGTGGAGTCTCTCTGAAATATTTCAGAAATTCCCGAAATATCCAGGAAATTCCGTAATTAGTAGATTCAGTAGAAATCCCGTAATTGGTAGAATCATCCCGAAGTACCTCGGAATTCCCAAAAGATCCAGGAAATCCCGTAATTGGTAGATTTATCCCGAATTTCCTCAGATATTCCCGAAATATACAGGAAATACCATAATTAGTGGAGTCTTTCAGAAATATTTCAGAAATTCCCGAAATATCCAGGAAATCCCTTATTTAGTAGAGTTATCCAGAAATACCTCAGAAATTCCCGAAATATCCAGGAAATCCCGTAATTAGTGGAGTCTTTCTGAAATATTTCAGAAATTCCCGAATTATACAGGAAATTCCGTAATTAGTAGATTCATTCCGAATTTCCACAGAAATTCGCGTAATATCCAGGAAATCCCGTAATTGGGAGAATCATCCCGAAATACCTCGGAATTCCCAAAAGATCCAGAAAATCCTGTAATTCGTAAATTCATCCCGAATTTCCTCAGATATTCCCGAAATATCCAGGAAATACCATAAATAGTGGAGTCTTTCTGAATATTTCAGAAATTCCCGAAATATCCAGGAAATCTTTTATTTAGTAGAGTTATAGAGAAATACCTCAGAAATTCCCGCAATATCCAGGAAATTCCGTTATTATTGGTGTTATCCCGCATTTCCTCAGAAATTCCCGAAAGATCCAGGAAATCCCGTAATTGGTAGAGTCATCACGAATTTCCTCAGATATTCCCGAAATATCAAGGAAATCCCGTAATTAGAAGCGTCATTCCAAAATATCTCAGAAATTCCCAAAATATCCTGGAAATCCCGTAATTAGTAGCGTCATTCCACAATATCTCAGAAATTCCCGAAATATCCTGGAAATCCCGTAATTAGTAGAGTTATCCAGAAATTCCTCAGAAATTCCTGAAATATCCAGGAAATCCCGTAATTAGTGGAGTCTCTCTGAAATATTTCAGAAATTCCCGAAATATCCAGGAAATCCCTTAATTTGTAGAGTTATCCAAAAATACCACAGAAATTCCCGAAATATCCAGGAAATACCATAATTAGTGGAGTTTTTTTTTAAATACCTCAGCAATTACCGAAAGATCCAGGAAATCCCGTAATTGGTAGAGTCATCACGAATTTCCTCAGATATTCCCGAAATATCAAGGAAATCCCGTAATTAGTAGAGTTATCCAGAAATATCTCAGAAATTCCCGAAATATCCAGGAAATCCCTTAATTTGTAGAGTTATCCAGAAATTCCTCAGAAATTCCCGAAATATCCAGGAAATTCCGTTATTATTGGTGTTATCCCGAATTTCCTCAGAAATTCCCGAAAGATCCAGGAAATCCCGTAATTGGTAGAGTCATCACGAATTTCCTCAGATATTCCCGAAATATCAAGGAAATCCTGTAATTAGTAGCGTCATTCCGAAATATCTCAGAAATTCTCGAAATATCCAGGAAATCCCGTAATTAGTGGAGTCTCTCTGAAATATTTCAGAAATTCCCGAAATATCCAGGAAATCCCTTAATTTGTAGAGTTATCCAAAAATACGACAGAAATTCCTGGAATATCCAGGAAATACCATAATTAGTAGAGTTTTTTTTTAAATACGTCAGCAATTACCGATAGATCCAGGAAATTCCGTAATTTGTATACTCATTTCGAATTTCCTCAGAAATTCCCGAAATATCCAGGAAATCCCGTAATTTGTAGAGTTATCCAAAAATACGATAGAAATTCCTGGAATATCCAGGAAATACCATAATTAGTAGAGTTTTTTTTTAAATACGTCAGCAATTACCGATAGATCCAGGAAATTCCGTAATTTGTATACTCATTTCGAATTTCCTCAGAAATTCCCGAAATATCCAGGAAATCCCGTAATTAGTAACGTCATCCCGAAATTAATCAGAAATTTCTGAAATATCCAGGAAATACCACTATTAGTGGAGACATTTCGAAATACCTTAGAAATTTTCGAAATATCCAGGAAATCCCTTAATTTGTAAAGTTATCCAGAAATTCCTCAGTAATTCCCGAAATATCCAGGAAATCCCTTAATTTGTAGAGTTATCCAAAAATACCACAGAAATTCCTGAAATATCCAGGAAATACCATAATTAGTGGAGTTATTTTTTTAAATACCTCAGCAATTACCGAAATATCCAGGAAATCTCGTAATTGGTAGAATCATCACGAAATTCCTCAGATATTCCCGAAATATCCAGAAAATCCCGTAATTAGTGGAGTCTTTCTGAAATATTTCAGAAATTCCCGAAATATCCAGGAAATACCACAATTAGTGGAGACATTTCGAAATACCTCAGAAATTCCCGAAATAACCAGGAAATCCCTTAATTTGTAGAGTTATCCAAAAATACCACATAAATTCCCGAAATATCCAGGAAATACCATAATTAGTGGAGTTTTTTTTTAAATACCTCAGCAATTACCGAAAGATCCAGGAAATCCCGTAATTGGTAGAGGCATCACAAATTTACTCAGATATTCTCGAAATATCAAGGAAATCCCGTAATTAGTAGAGTTATCCTGAAATATCTCAGAAATTCCCGAAATATCCAGGAAATCCCTTATTTAGTAGAGTTATCCAGAAATACCTCAGAAATTCCCGAAATATCCAGGAAATCCCGTAATTAGTGGAGTCTTTCTGAAATATTTCAGAAATTCCCGAATTATACAGGAAATTCCGTAATTAGTAGATTCATTCCGAATTTCCACAGAAATTCGCGTAATATCCAGGAAATCCCGTAATTGGGAGAATCATCCCGAAATACCTCGGAATTCCCAAAAGATCCAGAAAATCCTGTAATTCGTAAATTCATCCCGAATTTCCTCAGATATTCCCGAAATATCCAGGAAATACCATAAATAGTGGAGTCTTTCTGAATATTTCAGAAATTCCCGAAATATCCAGGAAATCTTTTATTTAGTAGAGTTATAGAGAAATACCTCAGAAATTCCCGCAATATCCAGGAAATTCCGTTATTATTGGTGTTATCCCGCATTTCCTCAGAAATTCCCGAAAGATCCAGGAAATCCCGTAATTGGTAGAGTCATCACGAATTTCCTCAGATATTCCCGAAATATCAAGGAAATCCCGTAATTAGAAGCGTCATTCCAAAATATCTCAGAAATTCCCAAAATATCCTGGAAATCCCGTAATTAGTAGCGTCATTCCACAATATCTCGGAAATTCCCGAAATATCCTGGAAATCCCGTAATTAGTAGAGTTATCCAGAAATTCCTCAGAAATTCCTGAAATATCCAGGAAATCCCGTAATTAGTGGAGTCTCTCTGAAATATTTCAGAAATTCCCGAATTATACAGGAAATTCCGTAATTAGTAGATTCATTCCGAATTTCCACAGAAATTCGCGTAATATCCAGGAAATCCCGTAATTGGGAGAATCATCCCGAAATACCTCGGAATTCCCAAAAGATCCAGAAAATCCTGTAATTCGTAAATTCATCCCGAATTTCCTCAGATATTCCCGAAATATCCAGGAAATACCATAAATAGTGGAGTCTTTCTGAATATTTCAGAAATTCCCGAAATATCCAGGAAATCTTTTATTTAGTAGAGTTATAGAGAAATACCTCAGAAATTCCCGCAATATCCAGGAAATTCCGTTATTATTGGTGTTATCCCGCATTTCCTCAGAAATTCCCGAAAGATCCAGGAAATCCCGTAATTGGTAGAGTCATCACGAATTTCCTCAGATATTCCCGAAATATCAAGGAAATCCCATAATTAGAAGCGTCATTCCAAAATATCTCAGAAATTCCCAAAATATCCTGGAAATCCCGTAATTAGTAGCGTCATTCCACAATATCTCAGAAATTCCCGAAATATCCTGGAAATCCCGTAATTAGTAGAGTTATCCAGAAATTCCTCAGAAATTCCCGAAATATCCAGGAAATCCCGTAATTAGTGGAGTCTCTCTGAAATATTTCAGAAATTCCCGAAATATCCAGGAAATCCCTTAATTTGTAGAGTTATCCAAAAATACCACAGAAATTCCCGAAATATCCAGGAAATACGATAATTAGTGGAGTTTTTTTTAAATACCTCAGCAATTACCGAAAGATCCAGGAAATCCCGTAATTGGTAGAGTCATCACGAATTTCCTCAGATATTCCCGAAATATCAAGGAAATCCCGTAATTAGTAGAGTTATCCAGAAATATCTCAGAAATTCCCGAAATATCCAGGAAATCCTTAATTTGTAGAGTTATCCAGAAATTCCTCAGAAATTCCCGAAATATCCAGGAAATTCCGTTATTATTGGTGTTATCCCGAATTTCCTCAGAAATTCCCGAAAGATCCAGGAAATCCCGTAATTGGTAGAGTCATCACGAATTTCCTTAGATATTCCCGAAATATCAAGGAAATCCCGTAATTAGTAGCGTCATTCCGAAATATCTCAGAAATTCTCGAAATATCCAGGAAATCCCGTAATTAGTGGAGTCTCTCTGAATATTTCAGAAATTCCCGAAATATCCAGGAAATCCCTTAATTTGTAGAGTTATCCAAAAATACGACAGAAATTCCTGGAATATCCAGGAAATACCATAATTAGTAGAGTTTTTAAATACGTCAGCAATTACCGATAGATCCAGGAAATTCCGTAATTTGTATACTCATTTCGAATTTCCTCAGAAATTCCCGAAATATCCAGGAAATCCCGTAATTAGTAACGTCATCCCGAAATTAATCAGAAATTTCTGAAATATCCAGGAAATACCACTATTAGTGGAGACATTTCGAAATACCTTAGAAATTTTCGAATATCCAGGAAATCCCTTAATTTGTAAAGTTATCCAGAAATTCCTCAGTAATTCCCGAAATATCCAGGAAATCCCTTAATTTGTAGAGTTATCCAAAAATACCACAGAAATTCCTGAAATATCCAGGAAATACCATAATTAGTGGAGTTATTTTTTTAAATACCTCAGCAATTACTGAAATATCCAGGAAATCTCGTAATTGGTAGAATCATCACGAAATTCCTCAGATATTCCCGAAATATCCAGAAAATCCCGTAATTAGTGGAGTCTTTCTGAATATTTCAGAAATTCCCGAAATATCCAGGAAATACCACAATTAGTGGAGACATTTCGAAATACCTCAGAAATTCCCGAAATAACCAGGAAATCCCTTAATTTGTAGAGTTATCCAAAAATACCACATAAATTCCCGAAATATCCAGGAAATACCATAATTAGTGGAGTTTTTTTTTAAATACCTCAGCAATTACCGAAAGATCCAGGAAATCCCGTAATTGGTAGAGGCATCACAAATTTACTCAGATATTCTCGAAATATCAAGGAAATCCCGTAATTAGTAGAGTTATCCAGAAATATCTCAGAAATTCCCGAAATATCCAGGAAATCCCTTATTTAGTAGAGTTATCCAGAAATACCTCAGAAATTCCCGAAATATCCAGGAAATCCCGTAATTAGTGGAGTCTTTCTGAATATTTCAGAAATTCCCGAATTATACAGGAAATTCCGTAATTAGTAGAGTTATCCAGAAATACCTCTGAAATACCCGAAATATCCAGGAATTCCCTTAATTTGTAGAGTTATCCAAAAATACCACAGAAATTCCCGAGATATCCCGGAAATACCATAATTAGTGAGTTTTTTTTAAATACCTCAGCAATTACCGAAAGATCCAGGAAAATCCCGTAATTGGTAGAATCATCACGAAATACCTCAGATATTCCCGAAATTTCCAGAAAATCCCGCAATTAGTGGAGTCTTTCTGAAATATTTCAGAAATTCCCGAAAATATCCGGAAAATTCCGTTATTATTGGTTGATATCCCGAATTTCCTCATAATTCCCGAAAGATCCAGGAAATCCCGTAATTGGTAAAGTCATCGCGAATTTCCTCAGATATTCCCGAATATCAAGAAATCCCCGTAATTAGTAGCGCCATTCCAAAATATCTCAGAAAATTCCGAAATATCCTGGAAATCCCGTAATTAGTAGCGTCATTCCACAATATCTCAGAAATTCCCGAAATATCCTGGAAATCCCGTAATTAGTAGAGTTATCCAGAAATTCCTCAGAAATTCCTGAAATATCCAGGAAATCCCGTAATTAGTGGAGTCTCTCTGAAATATTTCAGAAATTCCCGAATTATACAGGAAATTCCGTAATTAGTAGATTCATTCCGAATTTCCACAGAAATTCGCGTAATATCCAGGAAATCCCGTAATTGGGAGAATCATCCCGAAATACCTCGGAATTCCCAAAAGATCCAGAAAATCCTGTAATTCGTAAATTCATCCCGAATTTCCTCAGATATTCCCGAAATATCCAGGAAATACCATAAATAGTGGAGTCTTTCTGAATATTTCAGAAATTCCCGAAATATCCAGGAAATCTTTTATTTAGTAGAGTTATAGAGAAATACCTCAGAAATTCCCGCAATATCCAGGAAATTCCGTTATTATTGGTGTTATCCCGCATTTCCTCAGAAATTCCCGAAAGATCCAGGAAATCCCGTAATTGGTAGAGTCATCACGAATTTCCTCAGATATTCCCGAAATATCAAGGAAATCCCATAATTAGAAGCGTCATTCCAAAATATCTCAGAAATTCCCAAAATATCCTGGAAATCCCGTAATTAGTAGCGTCATTCCACAATATCTCAGAAATTCCCGAAATATCCTGGAAATCCCGTAATTAGTAGAGTTATCCAGAAATTCCTCAGAAATTCCCGAAATATCCAGGAAATCCCGTAATTAGTGGAGTCTCTCTGAAATATTTCAGAAATTCCCGAAATATCCAGGAAATCCCTTAATTTGTAGAGTTATCCAAAAATACCACAGAAATTCCCGAAATATCCAGGAAATACGATAATTAGTGGAGTTTTTTTTTAAATACCTCAGCAATTACCGAAAGATCCAGGAAATCCCGTAATTGGTAGAGTCATCACGAATTTCCTCAGATATTCCCGAAATATCAAGGAAATCCCGTAATTAGTAGAGTTATCCAGAAATATCTCAGAAATTCCCGAAATATCCAGGAAATCCTTTAATTTGTAGAGTTATCCAGAAATTCCTCAGAAATTCCCGAAATATCCAGGAAATTCCGTTATTATTGGTGTTATCCCGAATTTCCTCAGAAATTCCCGAAAGATCCAGGAAATCCCGTAATTGGTAGAGTCATCACGAATTTCCTTAGATATTCCCGAAATATCAAGGAAATCCCGTAATTAGTAGCGTCATTCCGAAATATCTCAGAAATTCTCGAAATATCCAGGAAATCCCGTAATTAGTGGAGTCTCTCTGAAATATTTCAGAAATTCCCGAAATATCCAGAAATCCCGTAATTTGTAGAGTTATCCAAAAATACGATAGAAATTCCTGGAATATCCAGGAAATACCATAATTAGTAGAGTTTTTTTTTAAATACGTCAGCAATTACCGATAGATCCAGGAAATTCCGTAATTTGTATACTCATTTCGAATTTCCTCAGAAATTCCCGAAATATCCAGGAAATCCCGTAATTAGTAACGTCATCCCGAAATTAATCAGAAATTTCTGAAATATCCAGGAAATACCACTATTAGTGGAGACATTTCGAAATACCTTAGAAATTTTCGAAATATCCAGGAAATCCCTTAATTTGTAAAGTTATCCAGAAATTCCTCAGTAATTCCCGAAATATCCAGGAAATCCCTTAATTTGTAGAGTTATCCAAAAATACCACAGAAATTCCTGAAATATCCAGGAAATACCATAATTAGTGGAGTTATTTTTTTAAATACCTCAGCAATTACCGAAATATCCAGGAAATCTCGTAATTGGTAGAATCATCACGAAATTCCTCAGATATTCCCGAAATATCCAGAAAATCCCGTAATTAGTGGAGTCTTTCTGAAATATTTCAGAAATTCCCGAAATATCCAGGAAATACCACAATTAGTGGAGACATTTCGAAATACCTCAGAAATTCCCGAAATAACCAGGAAATCCCTTAATTTGTAGAGTTATCCAAAAATACCACATAAATTCCCGAAATATCCAGGAAATACCATAATTAGTGGAGTTTTTTTTTAAATACCTCAGCAATTACCGAAAGATCCAGGAAATCCCGTAATTGGTAGAGGCATCACAAATTTACTCAGATATTCTCGAAATATCAAGGAAATCCCGTAATTAGTAGAGTTATCCTGAAATATCTCAGAAATTCCCGAAATATCCAGGAAATCCCTTATTTAGTAGAGTTATCCAGAAATACCTCAGAAATTCCCGAAATATCCAGGAAATCCCGTAATTAGTGGAGTCTTTCTGAAATATTTCAGAAATTCCCGAATTATACAGGAAATTCCGTAATTAGTAGATTCATTCCGAATTTCCACAGAAATTCGCGTAATATCCAGGAAATCCCGTAATTGGGAGAATCATCCCGAAATACCTCGGAATTCCCAAAAGATCCAGAAAATCCTGTAATTCGTAAATTCATCCCGAATTTCCTCAGATATTCCCGAAATATCCAGGAAATACCATAAATAGTGGAGTCTTTCTGAATATTTCAGAAATTCCCGAAATATCCAGGAAATCTTTTATTTAGTAGAGTTATAGAGAAATACCTCAGAAATTCCCGCAATATCCAGGAAATTCCGTTATTATTGGTGTTATCCCGAATTTCCTCAGAAATTCCCGAAAGATCCAGGAAATCCCGTAATTGGTAGAGTCATCACGAATTTCCTCAGATATTCCCGAAATATCAAGGAAATCCCGTAATTAGTAGCGTCATTCCGAAATATCTCAGAAATTCCCGAAATATCCTGGAAATCCCGTAATTAGTAGCGTCATTCCACAATATCTCAGAAATTCCCGAAATATCCAGGAAATCCCGTAATTAGTAGAGTTATCCAGAAATACCTCAGAAATTCCCGAAATATCCAGGAAATCCCGTAATTAGTGGAGTCTTTCTGAAATATTTCAGAAATTCCCGAAATATACAGGAAATTCCGTAATTAGTAGATTCATTCCGAATTTCCACAGAAATTCGCGTAATATCCAGGAAATCCCGTAATTGGGAGAATCATCCCGAAATACCTCGGAATTCCCAAAAGATCCAGAAAATCCTGTAATTCGTAAATTCATCCCGAATTTCCTCAGATATTCCCGAAATATCCAGGAAATACCATAAATAGTGGAGTCTTTCTGAATATTCAGAAATTCCCGAAATATCCAGGAAATCTTTTATTTAGTAGAGTTATAGAGAAATACCTCAGAAATTCCCGCAATATCCAGGAAATTCCGTTATTATTGGTGTTATCCCGCATTTCCTCAGAAATTCCCGAAAGATCCAGGAAATCCCGTAATTGGTAGAGTCATCACGAATTTCCTCAGATATTCCCGAAATATCAAGGAAATCCCGTAATTAGAAGCGTCATTCCAAAATATCTCAGAAATTCCCAAAATATCCTGGAAATCCCGTAATTAGTAGCGTCATTCCACAATATCTCGGAAATTCCCGAAATATCCTGGAAATCCCGTAATTAGTAGAGTTATCCAGAAATTCCTCAGAAATTCCTGAAATATCCAGGAAATCCCGTAATTAGTGGAGTCTCTCTGAAATATTTCAGAAATTCCCGAATTATACAGGAAATTCCGTAATTAGTAGATTCATTCCGAATTTCCACAGAAATTCGCGTAATATCCAGGAAATCCCGTAATTGGGAGAATCATCCCGAAATACCTCGGAATTCCCAAAAGATCCAGAAAATCCTGTAATTCGTAAATTCATCCCGAATTTCCTCAGATATTCCCGAAATATCCAGGAAATACCATAAATAGTGGAGTCTTTCTGAATATTTCAGAAATTCCCGAAATATCCAGGAAATCTTTTATTTAGTAGAGTTATAGAGAAATACCTCAGAAATTCCCGCAATATCCAGGAAATTCCGTTATTATTGGTGTTATCCCGCATTTCCTCAGAAATTCCCGAAAGATCCAGGAAATCCCGTAATGGTAGAGTCATCACGAATTTCCTCAGATATTCCCGAAATATCAAGGAAATCCCATAATTAGAAGCGTCATTCCAAAATATCTCAGAAATTCCCAAAATATCCTGGAAATCCCGTAATTAGTAGCGTCATTCCACAATATCTCAGAAATTCCCGAAATATCCTGGAAATCCCGTAATTAGTAGAGTTATCCAGAAATTCCTCAGAAATTCCCGAAATATCCAGGAAATCCCGTAATTAGTGGAGTCTCTCTGAAATATTTCAGAAATTCCCGAAATATCCAGGAAATCCCTTAATTTGTAGAGTTATCCAAAAATACCACAGAAATTCCCGAAATATCCAGGAAATACGATAATTAGTGGAGTTTTTTTTTAAATACCTCAGAAATTCCCGAAAGATCCAGGAAATCCCGTAATTGGTAGAGTCATCACGAATTTCCTCAGATATTCCCGAAATATCAAGGAAATCCCATAATTAGAAGCGTCATTCCAAAATATCTCAGAAATTCCCAAAATATCCTGGAAATCCCGTAATTAGTAGCGTCATTCCACAATATCTCAGAAATTCCCGAAATATCCTGGAAATCCCGTAATTAGTAGAGTTATCCAGAAATTCCTCAGAAATTCCCGAAATATCCAGGAAATCCCGTAATTAGTGGAGTCTCTCTGAAATATTTCAGAAATTCCCGAAATATCCAGGAAATCCCTTAATTGTAGAGTTATCCAAAAATACCACAGAAATTCCCGAAATATCCAGGAAATACGATAATTAGTGGAGTTTTTTTTTAAATACCTCAGCAATTACCGAAAGATCCAGGAAATCCCGTAATTGGTAGAGTCATCACGAATTTCCTCAGATATTCCCGAAATATCAAGGAAATCCCGTAATTAGTAGAGTTATCCAGAAATATCTCAGAAATTCCCGAAATATCCAGGAAATCCTTTAATTTGTAGAGTTATCCAGAAATTCCTCAGAAATTCCCGAAATATCCAGGAAATTCCGTTATTATTGGTGTTATCCCGAATTTCCTCAGAAATTCCCGAAAGATCCAGGAAATCCCGTAATTGGTAGAGTCATCACGAATTTCCTTAGATATTCCCGAAATATCAAGGAAATCCCGTAATTAGTAGCGTCATTCCGAAATATCTCAGAAATTCTCGAAATATCCAGGAAATCCCGTAATTAGTGGAGTCTCTCTGAAATATTTCAGAAATTCCCGAAATATCCAGGAAATCCCTTAATTTGTAGAGTTATCCAAAAATACGACAGAAATTCCTGGAATATCCAGGAAATACCATAATTAGTAGAGTTTTTTTTTAAATACGTCAGCAATTACCGATAGATCCAGGAAATTCCGTAATTTGTATACTCATTTCGAATTTCCTCAGAAATTCCCGAAATATCCAGGAAATCCCGTAATTAGTAACGTCATCCCGAAATTAATCAGAATATTCTGAAATATCCAGGAAACTACCACTATTAGTGGAGACATTTCGAAATACCTTAGAAATTTTCGAAATATCCAGGAAATCCCTTAATTTGTAAAGTTATCCAGAAATTCCTCAGTAATTCCCGAAATATCCAGGAAATCCCTTAATTTGTAGAGTTATCCAAAAATACCACAGAAATTCCTGAAATATCCAGGAAATACCATAATTAGTGGAGTTATTTTTTTAAATACCTCAGCAATTACTGAAATATCCAGGAAATCTCGTAATTGGTAGAATCATCACGAAATTCCTCAGATATTCCCGAAATATCCAGAAAATCCCGTAATTAGTGGAGTCTTTCTGAAATATTTCAGAAATTCCCGAAATATCCAGGAAATACCACAATTAGTGGAGACATTTCGAAATACCTCAGAAATTCCCGAAATATCCAGGAAATCCCATAAGTAGTGGAGTCTTTCTGAAATATTTCAGAAATTCCCGAAATATACAGGAAGCTCCGTAATTAGTAGATTCATTCCGAATTTCCACAGAAATTCGCGTAATATCCAGGAAATCCCGTAATTGGGAGAATCATCCCGAAATACCTCGGAATTCCCAAAAGATCCAGGAAATCCCGTAATTGGTAGATTCATCCCGAATTCCCTCAGATATTCCCGAAATATCCAGGAAATACCATAAATAGTGGAGTCTTTCTGAAATATTTCAGAAATTCCCGAAATATCCAGGAAATCCCTTATTTAGTAGAGTTATCCAGAAATACCTCAGAAATTCCCGAAATATCCAGGAAATTCCGTTATTATTGGTGTTATCCTGAATTTCCTCGGAAATTCCCGAAAGATCCAGGAAATCCCGTAATTGGTAGCGTCATTCCACAATATCTCAGAAATTCCCGAAATATCCTGGAAATCCCGTAATTAGTAGAGTTATCCAGAAATACCTCTGAAATACCCGAAATATCCAGGAATTCCCTTAATTTGTAGAGTTATCCAAAAATACCACAGAAATTCCCGAGATATCCCGGAAATACCATAATTAGTGGAGTTTTTTTTTAAATACCTCAGCAATTACCGAAAGATCCAGGAAATCCCGTAATTGGTAGAATCATCACGAAATACCTCAGATATTCCCGAAATTTCCAGAAAATCCCGCAATTAGTGGAGTCTTTCTGAAATATTTCAGAAATTCCCGAAATATCCAGGAAATTCCGTTATTATTGGTGATATCCCGAATTTCCTCATAAATTCCCGAAAGATCCAGGAAATCCCGTAATTGGTAAAGTCATCGCGAATTTCCTCAGATATTCCCGAAATATCAAGGAAATCCCGTAATTAGTAGCGCCATTCCAAAATATCTCAGAAATTCCCGAAATATCCTGGAAATCCCGTAATTAGTAGCGTCATTCCACAATATCTCAGAAATTCCCGAAATATCCTGGAAATCCCGTAATTTGTAGAGTTATCCAGAAATACCTCAGAAATTCCCGAAATATCCAGGAAATCCCTTAATTTGTAGAGTTATCCAAAAATACCACAGAAATTCCCGAAATATCCAGGAAATACCATAATTAGTGGAGATTTTTTTTAAATACCTCAGCAATTACCGAAATATCGAGGAAATCCCGTAATTGGTAGAATCATCAAGAAATTCCTCAGATATTCCCGAAATATCCAGAAAATCCCGTAATTAGTGGAGTCTTTCTGAAATATTTCAGAAATTCCCGAAATATCCAGGAAAGCCCTTATTTAGTAGAGTTATCCAGAATACCTCAGAAATTCCCGAAATATTGAGGAAATTCCGTTATTATTGGTGTTACCCCGAATATCCTCAGAAATTCCCGAAATATCCAGGAAATCCCTTAATTTGTAGAGTTATCCAAAAATACCACAGAAATTCCCGAAATATCCAGAAAATACCTTAATTAGTGGAGTTTTTTTTTAAATACCTCAGCAATTACCGAAATATCCAGGAAATCTCGTAATTGGTAGAATCATCACGAAATTCCTCAGATATTCCCGAAATATCCAGAAAATCCCGTAATTAGTGGAGTCTTTCTGAAATATTTCAGAAATTCCCGAAATATCCAGGAAATCCCTTATTTAGTAGAGTTATCCAGAAATACCTCAGAAATTCCCGAAATATCCAGGAAATTCCGTTATTATTGGTGATATCCCGAATTTCCTCATAAATTCCCCGAAATATCCAGGAATCCCTTAATTTGTAGAGTTATCCAAAAATACCACAGACATTCCCGAAATATCCAGGAAAATACCATAATTAGTGGAGTTTTTTTTTAATACCTCAGCAATTACCGAAATATCCAGGAAATCCCGTATTTGGTAGAGTCATCACGAAATTTCCTCAGATATTCCCGAAATATCAAGGAAATCCGCGTAATTAGTAGCGTCCATTCCACAATATCTCAGAAATTCCCGAAATATCCTGGAAATCCCGTAATGTGTAGAGTTATCCAAAAATACCACAGAAATTCCCGAAATATCCAGGAAATACCATAATTAGTGGAGATTTTTTTTTAAATACCTCATCAATTACCGAATTATCGAGGAAATCCCGTAATTGGTAGAATCATCAAGAAATTCCTCAGATATTCCCGAAATATCCAGAAAATCCCGTAATTAGTGGAGTCTTTCTGAAATATTTCAGAAATTCCCGAAATATCCAGGAAAGCCCTTATTTAGTAGAGTTATCCAGAAATACCTCAGAAATTCCCGAAATATTGAGGAAATTCCGTTATTATTGGTGTTACCCCGAATATCCTCAGAAATTCCCGAAATATCCAGGAAATCCCTTAATTTGTAGAGTTATCCAAAAATACCACAGAAATTCCCGAAATATCCAGGAAATACCATAATTAGTGGAGTTTTTTTTTAAATACCTCAGCAATTACCGAAATATCCAGGAAATCTCGTAATTGGTAGAATCATCACGAAATTCCTCAGATATTCCCGAAATATCCAGAAAATCCCGTAATTAGGGGAGTCTTTCTGAAATATTTCAGAAATTCCGAAATATCCAGGAAATCCCTTATTAGTAGAGTTATCCAGAAATACCTCAGAAATTCCCGAAATATCCAGGAAATTCCGTTATTATTTGTGTTACCCCGAATTTCCTCAGAAATTCTCGAAAGATCCAGGAAATCCCGTATTTGGTAGAGTCATCACGAATTTCCTCAGATATTCCGAAAGATCATGGAAATCCCGTAATTGGTAGAATCATCCCGAAGTACCTCGGAATTCCCAAAAGATCCAGGAAATCCCGTAATTGGTAGATTCATCCCGAATTTCCTTAGATATTCCCGAAATATCCAGGAATACCATAATTAGTGGAGCCTTTCTGAAATATTTCAGAAATTCCCGAAATATCCAGGAAATTCCGTTATTATTGGTGATATCCCGAATTTCCTCATAAATTCCCGAAAGATCCAGGAAATCCCGTAATTGGTAAAGTCATCGCGAATTTCCTCAGATATTCCCGAAATATCAAGGAAATCCCGTAATTAGTAGCGCCATTCCAAATATCTCAGAAATTCCCGAAATATCCTGGAAATCCCGTAATTAGTAGCGTCATTCCACAATATCTCAGAAATTCCCGAAATATCCTGGAAATCCCGTAATTTTGTAGAGTTATCCAGAACTACCTCAGAAATTCCCGAAATATCCAGGAAATCCCTTAATTTGTTAGAGTTATCCAAAAATACCACAGAAATTCCCGAAATATCCCAGGAAATACCATAATTAGTGGAGATTTTTTTTTAAATACCTCAGCAATTACCGAAATATCCAGGAAATCTCGTAATTGGTAGAATCATCACGAAATTCCTCAGATATTCCCGAAATATCCAGAAATCCCGTAATTAGTGGAGTCTTTCTTAAATATTTCAGGAAATTCCCGAAATATCCAGGAAAGCCCTTATTAGTAGAGTTATCCGAAATACCTCAGAAATTCCCGAATATTGAGGAAATTCCGTTATTATTGGTGTTACCCCGAATATCCTCAGAAATTCCCGAAATATCCAGGAAACCCTTAATTGTAGAGTTATCCAAAAATACCACAGAAATTCCCGAAATATCCAGGAAATACCATAATTAGTGGAGTTTTTTTTTAAATACCTCAGCAATTACCGAAATATCAGGAAATCTCGTAATTGGTAGAATCATCACGAAATTCCTCAGATATTCCCGAATATCCAGAAAATCCCGTAATTAGTGGAGTCTTTCTGAAATATTTCAGAAATTCCCGAAATATCCAGGAAATCCCTTATTTAGTAGAGTTATCCAGAAATACCTCAGAAATTCCCGAAATATCCAGGAAATCCCGTATTTGGTAGAGTCATCACGAATTTCCTCAGATATTCGCGAAAGATCATGGAAATCCCGTAATTGGTAGAATCATCCCGAAGTACCTCGGAATTCCCAAAAGATCCAGGAAATCCCGTAATTGGTAGATTCATCCGAATTTCCTTAGATATTCCCGAAATATCCAGGAAATACCATAATTAGTGGAGCCTTTCTGAAATATTTCAGAAATTCCCGAATATCCAGGAAATCCCTTATTTAGTAGAATTATCCAGAAATACCTCAGAAATTCCCGAAAGATCCAGGAAATCCCGTAATTGGTAAAGTCATCGCGAATTTCCTCAGATATTCCCGAAATATCAAGGAAATCCCGTAATTAGTAGCGTCATCCCGAAATACCTCAGAAATTCCCGAAAGATCCAGGAATTCCTGTAATTGGTAGAGTCATCACGAATTTCCTCATATTCCCGAAATATCCAGAAAATTCCGTCATTAGTGCAGTCTTTCTGAAATATTTCAAAAATTCCGAAATTTCAAGAAATCCCGTAATTAGTAGATTTATCCAGAAATACCTCAGAAATTCCCGAAATACCAGGAATTCCCTTAAGTTGTAGAGTTATCCAAAAATACCACAGAAATTCCCGAGATATCCGGAAATACCATAATTAGTGGAGTTTTTTTTTAAATACCTCAGCAATTACCGAAAGATCCAGGAAATCCCGTAATTGGTAGAATCATCACGAAATACCTCAGATATTCCCGAAATTTCAGAAAATCCGTAATTAGTGGAGTCTTTCTGAAATATTCAGAAATTCCCGAAATATCCAGGAAATTGCGTTATTATTGGTGATTCCCGAATTCCTCATAAATTCCCGAAAGATCCAGGAAATCCCGTAATTGGTAAAGTCATCGCGAATTTCCTCAGATATTCCCGAAATATCAAGGAAATCCGTAATTAGTAGCGCCATTCCAAAATATCTCAGAAATTCCCGAAATATCCTGGAAATCCGTAATTAGTAGCGTCATTCCACAATATCTCAGAAATTCCCGAAATATCCTGGAAATCCCGAATTTGTAGAGTTATCCAAAAATACCACAGAAATTCCCGAAATATCAGGAATACCATAATTAGTGGAGATTTTTTTTAAATACCTCAGCAATTACCGAAATATCGAGGAAATCCCGTAATTGGTAGAATCATCAAGAAATTCCTCAGATATTCCCGAAATATCCAGAAAATCCGTAATTAGTGGAGTCTTTCGAAATATTCAGAAATTCCCGAAATATCCAGGAAAGCCTTATTTAGTAGAGTTATCCAGAAATACCTCAGAAATTCCCGAAATATTGAGGAAATTCCGTTATTATTGGTGTTCCCGAATATCCTCGAAATTCCCGAAATATCCAGGAAATCCCTTAATTTGTAGAGTTATCCAAAAATACCACAGAAATTCCGAAATATCCAGGAAAACCATAATTAGTGGAGTCTCTTGAAATATTTCAGAAATTCCCGAATTATACAGGAAATTCCGTAATAGTAGATTCATTCCGAATTTCACAGAAATTCGCGTAATATCCAGGAAATCCCGTAATTGGGAGAATCATCCCGAAATACCTCGGAATTCCCAAAAGATCCAGAAAATCCTGTAATTCGTAAATTCATCCCGAATTTCCTCAGATTCCGAAATATCCAGGAAATCCATAAATAGTGGTTCTTTCTGAATATTCAGAAATTCCCGAATATCCAGGAAATCTTTTATTTAGTAGAGTTATAGAGAAATACCTCAGAAATTCGCAATATCCAGGAAATTCCGTTATTATTGGTGTATCCCGCATTTCCTCAGAAATTCCCGAAGATCCAGGAAAGCCGTAATTGGTAGAGTCATCACGAATTTCCTCAGATATTCCCGAAATATCAAGAAATCCATAATTAGAAGCGTCATTCCAAAATATCTCAGAAATTCCCAAAATATCCGGAAATCCCCGTATTAGTAGCGTCATTCCACAATATCTCAAAATTCCGAAATATCTGGAAATCCCGGTAATTAGTAGAGTTATCAGAAATCCTCAGAAATTCCCGAAATATCCAGGAATCCCGTAATTAGTGGAGTCTCTCTGAAATATTTCAGAAATTCCGAAATATCCAGGAAATCCCTTAATTTGTAGAGTTATCCAAAATACCACAGAAATTCCCGAAATATCCAGGAAATACGATAATTAGTGGAGTTTTTTTTTAAATACCTCAGCAATTACCCGAAAGATCCAGGAAATCCCGTAATTGGTAGAGGTCATCACGAATTTCCTCAGATATTCCCGAAATATCAAGGAAATCCCGTAATTAGTAGAGTATCCAGAATATCTCCGAAATTCCCGAAATATCCAGGAAATCCTTTAATTTGTAGAGTTATCCAGAAATTCCTCAGAAATTCCCGGAAATATCCAGGAAATTCCGTTATTATTGGTGTTATCCCGAATTTCCTCAGAAATTTCCCGAAAGATCCAGGAAATCCCGTAATTGGTAGAGTCATCACGAATTTCCTTAGATATTCCCGAAATATCAAGGAAATCCGTAATTAGTAGCGTCATTCCGAAATATCTCAGAAATTCTCGAAATATCCAGGAAATCCCGTAATTAGTGGAGTCTCTCTGAAATATTTCAGAAATTCCCGAAATATCCAGGAAATCCCTTAATTTGTAGAGTTATCCAAAAATACGACAGAAATTCCGGAATATCCAGGAAATACCATAATTAGTAGAGTTTTTTTTTAAATACGTCAGCAATTACCGATAGATCCAGGAAATTCCGTAATTTGTATACTCATTCGAATTTCCTCAGAAATTCCCGAAATATCCAGGAAATCCGTAATTAGTAACGTCATCCCGAAATTAATCAGAAATTTCTGAAATATACAGGAAATACCACTATTAGTGGAGACATTCGAAATACCTTAGAAATTTTCGAAATATCAGGAAATCCCTAATTTGTAAGTTATCCAGAAATTCCTCAGTAATTCCCGAAATATCCAGGAAATCCCTTAATTTGTAGAGTTATCCAAAAATACCACAGAAATTCCTGAAATATCCAGGAAATACCATATTAGTGGAGTTATTTTTTTAAATACCTCAGCAATTACTGAAATATCCAGGAAATCTCGGAATTGGTAGAATCATCACGAAATTCCTCAGATATTCCCGAAATATCCAGAAAATCCGTAATTAGTGGAGTCTTCTGAAATATTTCAGAAATTCCCGAAATATCCAGGAAATACCACCAATTAGTGGACATTTCGAAATACCTCAGAAATTCCCGAAATATCCAGGAAATCCCATAAGTAGTGGAGTCTTTCTGAAATATTTCAGAAATTCCCGAAATACAGGAAGCTCCGTAATTAGTAGATTCATTCGAATTTCCACAGAAATTCGCGTAATATCCAGGAAATCCCGTAATTGGGAGAATCATCCCGAAATACCTCGGAATTCCCAAAAGATCAGGAAATCCCGTAATTGGTAGATTCATCCCGAATTCCCTCAGATATTCCCGAAATATCCAGGAAATACCATAAATAGTGGAGTCTTTCTGAATATTTCAAATTCCCGAAATATCCAGGAAATCCCTTATTAGTAGAGTTATCCAGAAATACCTCAGAAATTCCCGAAATATCCAGGAAATTCCGTTATTATTGGTGTTATCCTGAATTTCCTCGGAAATTCCCGAAAGATCCAGGAAATCCGTAATTGGTAGCGTCATTCCACAATATCTCAGAAATTCCCGAAATATCCTGGAAACCCGTAATTAGTAGAGTTATCCAGAAATACCTCTGAAATACCCGAAATATCAGGAATTCCCTTAATTGTAGAGTTATCCAAAAATACCACAGAAATTCCCGAGATATCCGGAAATACCATAATTAGTGGAGTTTTTTTTTAAATACCTCAGCAATTACGAAAGATCCAGGAAATCCCGTAATGGTAGATCATCACGAAATACCTCAGATATTCCCGAAATTTCCAGAAAATCCCGCAATTAGTGGAGTCTTTCTGAAATATTCAGAAATTCCCGAAATATCCAGGAAATTCCGTTATTATTGGTGATATCCCGAATTCTCATAAATTCCCGAAAGATCAGGAAACCCGTAATTGGTAAAGTCATCGCGAATTTCTCGATATTCCCGAAATATCAAGGAAATCCCGTAATTAGTAGCGCCATTCCAAAATATCTCAGAAATTCCGAAATATCCTGGAAATCCCGTAATTAGTAGCGTCATTCCACAATCTCAGAAATTCCCGAAATATCCTGGAAATCCCGTAATTTGTAGAGTTATCCAGAAATACCTCAGAAATTCCCGAAATATCCAGGAAATCCCTTAATTTGTAGAGTTATCCAAAAATACCACAGAAATTCCCGAAATATCCAGGAAATACCATAATTAGTGGAGATTTTTTTTAAATACCTCAGCAATTACCGAAATATCGAGGAAATCCCGTAATTGGTAGAATCATCAAGAAATTCCTCAGATATTCCCGAAATATCCAGAAAATCCCGTAATTAGTGGAGTCTTTCTGAAATATTTCAGAAATTCCCGAAATATCCAGGAAAGCCCTTATTTAGTAGAGTTATCCAGAAATACCTCAGAAATTCCCGAAATATTGAGGAAATTCCGTTATTATTGGTGTTACCCCGAATATCCTCAGAAATTCCCGAAATATCCAGGAAATCCCTTAATTTGTAGAGTTATCCAAAAATACCACAGAAATTCCCGAAATATCCAGAAAATACCTTAATTAGTGGAGTTTTTTTTTAAATACCTCAGCAATTACCGAAATATCCAGGAAATCTCGTAATTGGTAGAATCATCACGAAATTCCTCAGATATTCCCGAAATATCCAGAAAATCCCGTAATTAGTGGAGTCTTTCTGAAATATTTCAGAAATTCCCGAAATATCCAGGAAATCCCTTATTTAGTAGAGTTATCCAGAAATACCTCAGAAATTCCCGAAATATCCAGGAAATTCCGTTATTATTGGTGATATCCCGAATTTCCTCATAAATTCCCGAAATATCCAGGAAATCCCTTAATTTGTAGAGTTATCCAAAAATACCACAGAAATTCCCGAAATATCCAGAAAATACCATAATTAGTGGAGTTTTTTTTTAAATACCTCAGCAATTACCGAAATATCCAGGAAATCCCGTATTTGGTAGAGTCATCACGAATTTCCTCAGATATTCCCGAAATATCAAGGAAATCCCGTAATTAGTAGCGTCATTCCACAATATCTCAGAAATTCCCGAAATATCCTGGAAATCCCGTAATGTGTAGAGTTATCCAAAAATACCACAGAAATTCCCGAAATATCCAGGAAATACCATAATTAGTGGAGATTTTTTTTAAATACCTCAGCAATTACCGAATTATCGAGGAAATCCCGTAATTGGTAGAATCATCAAGAAATTCCTCAGATATTCCCGAAATATCCAGAAAATCCCGTAATTAGTGGAGTCTTTCTGAAATATTTCAGAAATTCCCGAAATATCCAGGAAAGCCCTTATTTAGTAGAGTTATCCAGAAATACCTCAGAAATTCCCGAAATATTGAGGAAATTCCGTTATATTGGTGTTACCCCGAATATCCTCAAATTCCCCGAAATATCCAGGAAATCCCTTAATTTGTAGAGTTATCCAAAAATACCACAGAAATTCCCGAAATATCCAGGAAATACATAATTAGTGGAGTTTTTTTTTAATACCTCAGCAATTACCGAAATATCCAGGAAATCTCGTAATTGGTAGAATCATCACGAAATTCCTCAGATATTCCCGAAATATCCAGAAAATCCCGTAATTAGGGGAGTCTTTCTGAAATATTTCAGAAATTCCCGAAATATCCAGGAAATCCCTTATTTAGTAGAGTTATCCAGAAATACCTCAGAAATTCCCGAAATATCCAGGAAATTCCGTATTATTGTGTTACCCCGAATTTCCTCAGAAATTCTCGAAAGATCCAGGAAATCCCGTATTTGGTAGAGTCATCACGAATTTCCTCAGATATTCCCGAAAGATCATGGAAATCCCGTAATTGGTAGAATCATCCCGAAGTACCTCGGAATTCCCAAAAGATCCAGGAAATCCCGTAATTGGTAGATTCATCCCGAATTTCCTTAGATATTCCCGAAATATCCAGGAAATACCATAATTAGTGGAGCCTTTCTGAAATATTTCAGAAATTCCCGAAATATCCAGGAAATTCCGTTATTATTGGTGATATCCCGAATTTCCTCATAAATTCCCGAAAGATCCAGGAAATCCCGTAATTGGTAAAGTCATCGCGAATTTCCTCAGATATTCCCGAAATATCAAGGAAATCCCGTAATTAGTAGCGCCATTCCAAAATATCTCAGAAATTCCCGAAATATCCTGGAAATCCCGTAATTAGTAGCGTCATTCCACAATATCTCAGAAATTCCCGAAATATCCTGGAAATCCCGTAATTTGTAGAGTTATCCAGAAATACCTCAGAAATTCCCGAAATATCCAGGAAATCCCTTAATTTGTAGAGTTATCCAAAAATACCACAGAAATTCCCGAAATATCCAGGAAATACCATAATTAGTGGAGATTTTTTTTAATACCTCAGCAATTACCGAAATATCCAGGAAATCTCGTAATTGGTAGAATCATCACGAAATTCCTCAGATATTCCCGAAATATCCAGAAAATCCCGTAATTAGTGGAGTCTTTCTGAAATATTTCAGAAATTCCCGAAATATCCAGGAAAGCCCTTATTTAGTAGAGTTATCCAGAATACCTCAGAAATTCCCGAAATATTGAGGAAATTCCGTTATTATTGTGTTACCCCGAATATCCTCAGAAATTCCCGAAATATCCAGGAAATCCCTTAATTTGTAGAGTTATCCAAAAATACCACAGAAATTCCCGAAATATCCAGGAAATACCATAATTAGTGGAGTTTTTTTTTAAATACCTCAGCAATTACCGAAATATCCAGGAAATCTCGTAATTGGTAGAATCATCACGAAATTCCTCAGATATTCCCGAAATATCCAGAAAATCCCGTAATTAGTGGAGTCTTTCTGAAATATTTCAGAAATTCCCGAAATATCCAGAAATCCCTTATTTAGTAGAGTTATCCAGAAATACCTCAGAAATTCCCGAAATATCCAGGAATTCCGTTATTATTGGTGTTACCCCGAATTTCCTCAGAAATTCTCGAAAGATCCAGGAAATCCCGTATTTGGTAGAGTCATCACGAATTTCCTCAGATATTCGCGAAAGATCATGGAAATCCCGTAATTGGTAGAATCATCCCGAAGTACCTCGGAATTCCCAAAAGATCCAGGAAATCCCGTAATTGGTAGATTCATCCCGAATTTCCTTAGATATTCCCGAAATATCCAGGAAATACCATAATTAGTGGAGCCTTTCTGAAATATTTCAGAAATTCCCGAAATATCCAGGAAATCCCTTATTTAGTAGAATTATCCAGAAATACCTCAGAAATTCCCGAAAGATCCAGGAAATCCCGTAATTGGTAAAGTCATCGCGAATTTCCTCAGATATTCCCGAAATATCAAGGAAATCCCGTAATTAGTAGCGTCATCCCGAAATACCTCAGAAATTCCCGAAAGATCCAGGAATTCCTGTAATTGGTAGAGTCATCACGAATTTCCTCATATATTCCCGAAATATCCAGAAAATTCCGTCATTAGTGCAGTCTTTCTGAAATATTTCAAAAATTCCCGAAATTTTCAAGAAATCCCGTAATTAGTAGATTTATCCAGAAATACCTCAGAAATTCCCGAAATATCCAGGAATTCCCTTAAGTTGTAGAGTTATCCAAAAATACCACAGAAATTCCCGAAATATCCAGGAAATACCATAATTAGTGGAGATTTTTTTAAATACCTCAGCAATTACCGAAATATCAGGAAATCCCGTAATTGGAGAATCATCAAGAAATTCCTCAGATATTCCCGAAATATCAGAAAATCCCGTAATTAGTGGAGTCTTCTGAAATATTTCAGAAATTCCGAAAATATCAGGAAAGCCTTATTAGTAGAGTTATCAAGAAATACCTCAGAAATTCCCGAATATTGAGGAAATTCCGTTATTGGTGTTACCCCGAATCCTCAGAAATCCCGAATATCCAGGAAATCCCTTAATTGTAGAGTTATCCAAAAATACCACAGAAATTCCCGAAATATCCAGGAAATACCATAATTAGTGGAGTCTCTCTGAAATATTTCAGAAATTCCCGAATTATACAGGAAATTCCGTAATTAGTAGATTCATTCCGAATTTCCACAGAAATTCGCGTAATATCCAGGAAATCCCGAATTGGGAGAATCATCCGAAATACCTCGGAATTCCCAAAAGATCCAGAAAATCCTGTAATTCGTAAATTCATCCCGAATTTCCTCAGATATTCCGAAATATACAGGAAATACCATAAATAGTGGAGTCTTTCTGAATATTTCAGAAATTCCCGAAATATCCAGGAAATCTTTATTTAGTAGAGTTATAGAGAGAAATACCTCAGAAATTCCCGCAATATCCAGGAAATTCCGTTATTATTGGTGTTATCCCGCATTTCCTCAGAAATTCCCGAAAGATCCAGGAAATCCCGTAATTGGTAGAGTCATCACGCAATTTCCTCAGAATATTCCCGAAATATCAAGGAAATCCATAATTAGAAGCGTCATTCCAAAATATCTCAGAAATTCCCAAAATATCCTGGAAATCCCGTAATTAGTAGCGTCATTCCACAATATCTCAGAAATTCCCGAAATATCCTGGAAATCCCGTAATTAGTAGAGTTATCCAGAAATTCCTCAGAAATTCCCGAAATATCCAGGAAATCCCGTAATTAGTGGAGTCTCTCTGAATATTCAGAAATTCCCGAAATATCCAGGAAATCCCTTAATTTGTAGAGTTATCCAAAAATACCACAGAAATTCCCGAAATATCCAGGAAATACGATAATTAGTGGAGTTTTTTTTTAAATACCTCAGCAATTACCGAAAGATCAGGATCCCGTAATGGTAGAGTCATCACGAATTTCTCAGATATTCCCGAATATCAAGGAAATCCCGTAATTAGTAGAGTTATCCAGAAATATCTCAGAAATTCCCGAAATATCAGGAAACCTTTAATTTGTAGAGTTATCCAGAAATTCCTCAGAAATTCCCGAAATATCCAGGAAATTCCGTTATTATTGGGTTACCCGAATTTCCTCAGAAATTCCCGAAAGATCCAGGAAATCCCGTAATTGGTAGAGTCAACGAATTTCCTTAGATATTCCCGAAATCAAGGAAATCCCGTAATTAGTAGCGTCATTCCGAAATATCTCAGAAATTCTCGAAATATCCAGGAAATCCCGTAATTAGTGGGTGTCTCTCTGAAATATTTCAGAAATTCCGAAATAGCCAGGAAATCCTAATTTGTAGAGTTATCAAAAATACGACAGAAATCTGGAATATCCAGGAAATACCATAATTAGTAGAGGTTTTTTTTAAATACGTCAGCAATTACCGATAGATCCAGGAAATTCCGTAATTTGTATACTCATTGCGAATTTCCTCAGAAATTCCCGAATATCCAGGAAATCCCGTAATTAGTAACGTCATCCCGAAATTAATCAGAAATTTCTGAAATATCCAGGAAATACCACTCTTAGTGGAGACATTTCGAAATACTTAGAAATTTTCGAATACCAGGAAATCCCGTAATTTGTAAAGTTATCCAGAAATTCCTCAGTAATTCCCGAAATATCCAGGAAATCCTTAATTTGTAGAGTTATCCAAAAATACCACAGAAATTCTGAAATATCCAGGAAATACCATAATTAGTGGAGTTATTTTTTTAAATACCTCAGCAATTACTGAAATATCCAGGAAATCTCGTAATTGGTAGAATCATCACGAAATTCCTCAGATATTCCCGAAATATCCAGAAAATCCCGTAATTAGTGGAGTCTTTCTGAAATATTTCAGAAATTCCCGAAATATCCAGGAAATACCACAATTAGTGGAGACATTTCGAAATACCTCAGAAATTCCCGAAATATCCAGGAAATCCATAAGTAGTGGAGTCTTTCTGAAATATTTCAGAAATTCCCGAAATACAGGAAGCTCCGTAATTAGTAGATTCATTCCGAATTTCCACAAATTCGCGTAATATCCAGGAAATCCCGTAATTGGGAGAATCATCCCGAAATACCTCGGAATTCCCAAAAGATCCAGGAAATCCCGTAATTGGTAGATTCATCCCGAATTCCCTCAGATATTCCCGAAATATCCAGGAAATACCATAAATAGTGGAGTCTTTCTGAAATATTTCAGAAATTCCCGAAATATCCAGGAAATCCCTTATTTAGTAGAGTTATCCAGAAATACCTCAGAAATTCCCGAAATATCCAGGAAATTCCGTTATATTGGTGTTATCCTGAATTCCTCGGAAATTCCCGAAAGATCCAGGAAATCCCGTAATTGGTAGCGTCATCCACAATATCTCAGAAATTCCCGAAATATCTGGAAATCCCGTAATTAGTAGAGTTATCCAGAAATACCTCTGAAATACCCGAAATATCCAGGAATTCCCTTAATTTGTAGAGTATCCAAAAATACCACAGAAATTCCCGAGATATCCGGAAATACCATAATTAGGGAGTTTTTTTTTAAATACTCAGCAATTACGAAAGATCCAGGAAATCCCGTAATTGGTAGAATCATCACGAAATACCTCAGATATTCCCGAAATTCCAGAAAATCCCGCAATTAGTGGAGTCTTTCTGAAATATTTCAGAAATTCCCGAAATATCCAGGAAATTCGTTATTATTGGTGATATCCCGAATTCCTCATAAATTCCCGAAAGATCCAGGAAACCCGTAATTGGTAAAGTCATCGCGAATTTCCTCAGATATTCCGAAATATCAAGGAAATCCCGTAATTAGTAGCGCCATTCCAAAATATCTCAGAAATTCCCGAAATATCCTGGAAATCCGTAATTAGTAGCGTCATTCCACAATATCTCAGAAATTCCCGAAATATCCTGGAAATCCCGTAATTTGTAGAGTTATCCAGAAATACCTCAGAAATTCCCGAAATATCCAGGAAATCCTTAATTTGTAGAGTTATCCAAAAATACCACAGAAATTCCCGAAATATCCAGGAAAACCATAATTAGTGGAGATTTTTTTTAAATACCTCAGCAATTACCGAAATATCGAGGAAATCCCGTAATTGGTAGAATCATCAAGAAATTCTCAGATATTCCCGAAATATCCAGAAAATCCCGTAATTAGTGGAGTCTTTCTGAAATATTTCAGAAATTCCCGAAATATCCAGGAAAGCCCTTATTTAGTAGAGTTATCCAGAAAATACCTCAGAAATTCCCGAAATATTGAGGAAATTCCGTTATTATTGGTGTTACCCCGAATATCCTCAGAAATTCCCGAATATCCAGGAAATCCCTTAATTTGTAGAGTTATCCAAAAATACCACAGAAATTCCCGAAATATCCAGAAAATACCTTAATTAGTGGAGTTTTTTTTTAAATACCTCAGCAATTACCGAAATATCAGGAAATCTCGTAATTGGTAGAATCATCACGAAATTCCTCAGATATTCCCGAAATATCCAGAAAATCCCGTAATTAGTGGAGTCTTTCTGAAATATTTCAGAAATTCCCGAAATATCCAGGAAATCCCTTATTTAGTAGAGTTATCCAGAAATACTCAGAAATTCCCGAAATATCCAGGAAATTCCGTTATTATTGGTGATATCCCGAATTTCCTCATAAATTCCCGAAATATCCAGGAAATCCCTTAATTTGTAGAGTTATCCAAAAATACACAGAAATTCCCGAAATATCCAGAAAATACCATAATTAGTGGAGTTTTTTTTAAATACCTCAGCAATTACCGAAATATCCAGGAAATCCCGTATTTGGTAGAGTCATCACGAATTTCCTCAGATATTCCCGAAATATCAAGGAAATCCGTAATAGTAGCGTCATTCCACAATATCTCAGAAATTCCCGAAATATCTGGAAATCCCGTAATGTGTAGAGTTATCCAAAAATACCACAGAAATTCCCGAAATATCCAGGAAATACCATAATTAGTGGAGATTTTTTTTAAATACCTCAGCAATTACCGAATTATCGAGGAAATCCCGTAATTGGTAGAATCATCAAGAAATTCCTCAGATATTCCCGAAATATCCAGAAAATCCGTAATTGTGGAGTCTTCTGAAATATTTCAGAAATTCCCGAAATATCCAGGAAAGCCCTTATTTAGTAGAGTTATCCAGAAATACCTCAGAAATTCCCGAAATATTGAGGAAATTCCGTTATTATTGGTGTTACCCCGAATATCCTCAGAAATTCCCGAAATATCCAGGAAATCCCTTAATTTGTAGAGTTATCCAAAAATACCACAGAAATTCCCGAAATATCCAGGAAATACCATAATTAGTGGAGTTTTTTTTAAATACCTCAGCAATTACCGAAATATCCAGGAAATCTCGTAATGGTAGAATCATCACGAAATTCCTCAGATATTCCCGAAATATCCAGAAAATCCGTAATTAGGGGAGTCTTTCTGAAATATTTCAGAAATTCCCGAAATATCCAGGAAATCCCTTATTTAGTAGAGTTATCCAGAAATACCTCAGAAATTCCCGAAATATCCAGGAAATTCCGTTATTATTTGTGTTACCCCGAATTTCCTCAGAAATTCTCGAAGATCCAGGAAATCCGTATTGGTAGAGTCATCACGAATTTCCTCAGATATTCCCGAAAGATCATGGAAATCCCGTAATTGGTAGAATCATCCCGAAGTACCTCGGAATTCCCAAAAGATCCAGGAAATCCCGTAATTGGTAGATTCATCCCGAATTTCCTTAGATATTCCCGAAATATCCAGGAAATACCATAATAGTGGAGCCTTTCTGAAATATTTCAGAAATTCCCGAAATATCCAGGAAATTCCGTTATTATTGGTGATATCCCGAATTTCCTCATAAATTCCCGAAAGATCCAGGAAATCCCGTAATTGGTAAAGTCATCGCGAATTTCCTCAGATATTCCCGAAATATCAAGGAAATCCCGTAATTAGTAGCGCCATTCCAAAATATCTCAGAAATTCCCGAAATATCCTGGAAATCCCGTAATTAGTAGCGTCATTCCACAATATCTCAGAAATTCCCGAAATATCCTGGAAATCCCGTAATTTGTAGAGTTATCCAGAAATACCTCAGAAATTCCCGAAATATCCAGGAAATCCCTTAATTTGTAGAGTTATCCAAAAATACCACAGAAATTCCCGAAATATCCAGGAAATACCATAATTAGTGGAGATTTTTTTTAAATACCTCAGCAATTACCGAAATATCCAGGAAATCTCGTAATTGGTAGAATCATCACGAAATTCCTCAGATATTCCCGAAATATCCAGAAAATCCCGTAATTAGTGGAGTCTTTCTGAAATATTTCAGAAATTCCCGAAATATCCAGGAAAGCCCTTATTTAGTAGAGTTATCCAGAAATACCTCAGAAATTCCCGAAATATTGAGGAAATTCCGTTATTATTGGTGTTACCCCGAATATCCTCAGAAATTCCCGAAATATCCAGGAAATCCCTTAATTTGTAGAGTTATCCAAAATACCACAGAAATTCCCGAAATATCCAGAAATACCATAATTAGTGGAGTTTTTTTTAAATACCTCAGCAATTACCGAAATATCCAGGAAATCTCGTAATTGGTAGAATCATCACGAAATTCCTCAGATATTCCCGAAATATCCAGAAAATCCCGTAATTAGTGGAGTCTTTCTGAAATATTCAGAAATTCCCGAAATATCCAGGAAATCCCTTATTTAGTAGAGTTATCCAGAAATACCTCAGAAATTCCCGAAATATCCAGGAAATCCCGTATTTGGTAGAGTCATCACGAATTTCCTCAGATATTCGCGAAAGATCATGGAAATCCCGTAATTGGTAGAATCATCCCGAAGTACCTCGGAATTCCCAAAAGATCCAGGAAATCCCGTAATTGGTAGATTCATCCCGAATTTCCTTAGATATTCCCGAAATATCCAGGAAATACCATAATTAGTGGAGCCTTTCTGAAATATTTCAGAAATTCCCGAAATATCCAGGAAATCCCTTATTTAGTAGAATTATCCAGAAATACCTCAGAAATTCCCGAAAGATCCAGGAAATCCCGTAATTGGTAAAGTCATCGCGAATTTCCTCAGATATTCCCGAAAATTCTCGTTATTATTGCGTGCTTATCCTGAATTCCTCGGAAATTCCCGAAAGATCCAGGAAATCCCGTAATGGTAGCGTCATCCCACAATATCTCAGAAATTCCCCGAAATATCCTGGAAATCCCCGTAATTAGTAGAGTTATCCAGAAATACCTCTGAAATACCCGAACTATCCAGGAATTCCCTTAATTTGTAGAGTTATCCAAAAATACCACAGAAATTCCCGAGATATCCCGGAAATACCATAATTAGTGGAGTTTTTTTTTAAATACCTCAGCAATTACCGAAGATCCAGGAAATCCCGTAATTGGTAGAATCATCACGAAATACCTCAGATATTCCCGAAATTTCCAGAAAATCCCGCAATTAGTGGAGTCTTTCTGAAATATTTCAGAAATTCCCGAAATATCCAGGAAATTCCGTTATTATTGGTGATATCCCGAATTTCCTCATAAATTCCCGAAAGATCCAGGAAATCCGTAATTGGTAAAGTCATCGCGAATTTCCTCAGATATTCCCGAATATATCAAGAAATCCCGTAATAGTAGCGCCATTCCAAAATATCTCAGAAATTCCCGAAATATCCTGGAAATCCCGTAATTAGTAGCGTCATTCCACAATATCTCAGAAATTCCCGACCTATCCTGGAAATCCCGTAATTTGTAGAGTATCCAGAAATACCCTCAGAAATTCCCGAAATATCCAGGAAATCCCTTTAATTTGTAGAGTTATCCAAAAATACCACAGAAATTCCCGAAATATCCAGGAACTCCCATAATAGTGGAGATTTTTTTTAAATACCTCAGCAATTACCGGAAATATCGAGGGAAATCCCGTAATTGTAGAATCATCAAGAAATTCCTAGCATATTCCCGAAATATCCAGAAAATCCGTAATTAGTGGAGTCTTTCTGCAATATTTCAGAAATTCCCGAAATATCCAGGAAAGCCACTTTTAGTAGAGTTATCCAGAAATACCTCAGAAATTCCCGAAATATCCAGGAAATTCCGTTATTATTTGTGTTACCCCGAATTTCCTCAGAAATTCTCGAAAGATCCAGGAAATCCCGTATTTGGTAGAGTCATCACGAATTTCCTCAGATATTCCCGAAAGATCATGGAAATCCCGTAATTGGTAGAATCATCCCGAAGTACCTCGGAATTCCCAAAAGATCCAGGAAATCCCGTAATTGGTAGATTCATCCCGAATTTCCTTAGATATTCCCGAAATATCCAGGAAATACCATAATTAGTGGAGCCTTTCTGAAATATTTCAGAAATTCCCGAAATATCCAGGAAATTCCGTTATTATTGGTGATATCCCGAATTTCCTCATAAATTCCCGAAAGATCCAGGAAATCCCGTAATTGGTAAAGTCATCGCGAATTTCCTCAGATATTCCCGAAATATCAAGGAAATCCCGTAATTAGTAGCGCCATTCCAAAATATCTCAGAAATTCCCGAAATATCCTGGAAATCCCGTAATTAGCGTCATTCCACAATACTTCAGAAATTCCCGAAATATCCTGGAAATCCCGTAATGTGTAGAGTTATCCAAAAATACCACAGAAATTCCCGAAATATCCAGGAAATACCATAATTAGTGGAGATTTTTTTTTAAATACCTCAGCAATTACCGAATTATCGAGGAAATCCCGTAATTGGTAGATCATCAAGAAATTCCTCAGATATTCCCGAAATATCCAGAAAATCCCGTAATTAGTGGAGTCTTTCTGAAATATTTCAGAAATTCCCGAAATATCCAGGAAAGCCCTTATTTAGTAGAGTTATCCAGAAATACCTCAGAAATTCCCGAAATATTGAGGAAATTCCGTTATTATTGGTGTTACCCCGAATATCCTCAGAAATTCCCGAAATATCCAGGAAATCCCTTAATTTGTAGAGTTATCCAAAAATACCACAGAAATTCCCGAAATATCCAGGAAATACCATAATTAGTGGAGTTTTTTTTTTAAATACCTCAGCAATTACCGAAATATCCAGGAAATCTCGTAATTGGTAGAATCATCACGAAATTCCTCAGATATTCCCGAAATATCCAGAAAATCCCGTAATTAGGGGAGTCTTTCTGAAATATTTCAGAAATTCCCGAAATATCCAGGAAATCCCTTATTTAGTAGAGTTATCCAGAAATACCTCAGAAATTCCCGAAATATCCAGGAAATTCCGTTATTATTGTGTTACCCCGAATTTCCTCAGAAATTCTCGAAAGATCCAGGAAATCCCGTATTTGGTAGAGTCATCACGAATTTCCTCAGATATTCCCGAAAGATCATGGAAATCCCGTAATTGGTAGAATCATCCCGAAGTACCTCGGAATTCCCAAAAGATCCAGGAAATCCCGTAATTGGTAGATTCATCCCGAATTTCCTTAGATATTCCCGAAATATCCAGGAAATACCATAATTAGTGGAGCCTTTCTGAACATATTTCAGAAATTCCCGAAATATCAGGAAATTCGTTATATTGGTGATATCCCGAATTTCCTCATAAATTCCCGAAAGATCCAGGAAATCCCGTAATTGGTAAAGTCATCGCGCAATTTCCTCAGATATTCCCGCAAATATCAAGGAAATCCCGTAATTAGTAGCGCCATTCCAAAATATCTCAGAACTTCCCGAAATATCCTGGAATCCCGTAATTAGTAGCTGTCATTCCCACAATATCTCAGAAATTCCGAATATCTGAAATCCCTTAATTTGTAGAGTTATCCAGAATACCTCAGAAATTCCCGAAATATCCAGGACAATCCCTTAATTGTAGAGTATCCAAAAATACCACAGAAAATTCCCCGAAATATCCAGAAATACCATAATTAGTGGAGATTTTTTTTTAAATACCTCAGCAATTACCGAAATATCCAGGAAATCTCGTAATTGGTAGAATCATCACGAAATTCCTCAGATATTCCCGAAATATCCAGAAAATCCCGTAATTAGTGGAGTCTTCTGAAATATTTCAGAAATTCCCGAAATATCCAGGAAAGCCCTTATTAGTAGAGTTATCCAGAAATACCTCAGAAATTCCCGAACTATTGAGGAAATTCCGTTATTATTGGTGTTACCCCGAATATTCCTCAGAAATTCCCGAAATATCCAGGAAATCCTTAATTTGTAGAGTTATCCAAAAATACCACAGATAATTCCCGAAATATCCAGGAAATACCATAATTAGTGGAGTTTTTTTTAATACCTCAGCAATTACCGAAAGATCCAGGAAATCCCGTAATTGGTAGAATCATCACGAAATACCTCAGATATTCCCGAAATTTCCAGAAAATCCCGTAATTAGTGGAGTCTTTCTGAAATATTTCAGAAATTCCCGAAATATCCAGGAAATTGCGTTATTATTGGTGATATCCCGAATTTCCTCATAAATTCCCGAAAGATCCAGGAAATCCCGTAATTGGTAAAGTCATCGCGAATTTCCTCAGATATTCCCGAAATATCAAGGAAATCCCGTAATTAGTAGCGCCATTCCAAAATATCTCAGAAATTCCCGAAATATCCTGGAAATCCCGTAATTAGTAGCGTCATTCCACAATATCTCAGAAATTCCCGAAATATCCTGGAAATCCCGTAATTTGTAGAGTTATCCAAAAATACCACAGAAATTCCCGAAATATCCAGGAAATACCATAATTAGTGGAGATTTTTTTTAAATACCTCAGCAATTACCGAAATATCGAGGAAATCCCGTAATTGGTAGAGTCATCACGAATTTCCTCATATATTCCCGAAATATCCAGAAAATTCCGTCATTAGTGCAGTCTTTCTGAAATATTTCAAAAATTCCCGAAATTTTCAAGAAATCCCGTAATTAGTAGATTTATCCAGAAATACCTCAGAAATTCCCGAAATATCCAGGAATTCCCTTAAGTTGTAGAGTTATCCAAAAATACCACAGAAATTCCCGAGATATCCCGGAAATACCATAATTAGTGGAGTTTTTTTTTAAATACCTCAGCAATTACCGAAAGATCCAGGAAATCCCGTAATTGGTAGAATCATCACGAAATACCTCAGATATTCCCGAAATTTCCAGAAAATCCCGTAATTAGTGGAGTCTTTCTGAAATATTTCAGAAATTCCCGAAATATCCAGGAAATTGCGTTATTATTGGTGATATCCCGAATTTCCTCATAAATTCCCGAAAGATCCAGGAAATCCCGTAATTGGTAAAGTCATCGCGAATTTCCTCAGATATTCCCGAAATATCAAGGAAATCCCGTAATTAGTAGCGCCATTCCAAAATATCTCAGAAATTCCCGAAATATCCTGGAAATCCCGTAATTAGTAGCGTCATTCCACAATATCTCAGAAATTCCCGAAATATCCTGGAAATCCCGTAATTTGTAGAGTTATCCAAAAATACCACAGAAATTCCCGAAATATCCAGGAAATACCATAATTAGTGGAGATTTTTTTTAAATACCTCAGCAATTACCGAAATATCGAGGAAATCCCGTAATTGGTAGAATCATCAAGAAATTCCTCAGATATTCCCGAAATATCCAGAAAATCCCGTAATTAGTGGAGTCTTTCTGAAATATTTCAGAAATTCCCGAAATATCCAGGAAAGCCCTTATTTAGTAGAGTTATCCAGAAATACCTCAGAAATTCCCGAAATATTGAGGAAATTCCGTTATTATTGGTGTTACCCCGAATATCCTCAGAAATTCCCGAAATATCCAGGAAATCCCTTAATTTGTAGAGTTATCCAAAAATACCACAGAAATTCCCGAAATATCCAGGAAATACCATAATTAGTGGAGTTTTTTTTTAAGTACCTCAGCAATTACCGAAATATCCAGGAAATCTCGTAATTGGTAAAATCATCACGAAATTCCTCAGATATTCCCGAAATATCCAGAAAATCCCGTAATTAGTGGAGTCTTTCTGAAATATTTCAGAAATTCCCGAAATATCCAGGAAATCCCTTATTTAGTAGAGTTATCCAGAAATACCTCAGAAATTCCCGAAATATCCAGGAAATACCATAATTAGTGGAGATTTTTTTTAAATACCTCAGCAATTACCGAAATATCGAGGAAATCCCGTAATTGGTAGAATCATCAAGAAATTCCTCAGATATTCCCGAAATATCCAGAAAATCCCGTAATTAGTGGAGTCTTTCTGAAATATTTCAGAAATTCCCGAAATATCCAGGAAAGCCCTTATTTAGTAGAGTTATCCAGAAATACCTCAGAAATTCCCGAAATATTGAGGAAATTCCGTTATTAAAATAAATATCCTTCCTTCCTAGCCAAAAAACTAATAAAAAACGACTCTTTAAAAAATTTGTAATAGTGGTAAATTTATCCTCGTATCAATGCGATCACATGGACTCATAGAAAATGACATTCACTAAATATTTTTTACAGTATAAGGTGTTTTTTACGGAAAATTCACAATTTCACTTATAAAATTTTAATATTATGTAGATACTTCTTTTTCTTAAAAAATAGCTAAGTTTAGGTTTTGACAGGTCCTCGCGAAACAAAGAAATGTATTTCATTGCCTTATTTTTTTTTAAAAATGGCAGAAGTATGGTGTACATTTTTCTTTCAATAATGAAACATCTTTTTCTTATCATTTTAAGTCATTATTTTTGGTCAAAGCAGCTGAATCTATCAATCTTGTGATTTAACTAGCTATTTATAGGATTGCAAAAATTCGTTGTCTGATTTTGCCTAACATGAGAAAAACGGCTCGTTTTATACCAAGAAAAAGGTATTAAATTTATTTTTGATAAATTTTTTACGCAAAAAGTAGCTAGTACAATGTGCAAGTATGAAAGTAATCTTATTTTGTAGGACTGGTTGATTTTTTTTCGAATTTATCAATAAATCACTTGGACAATGCTTTGAGGTTATGCCAAAAACCTGTAAATGACGAAAAAATCTTATCATTAATCGTCAATAACTAACCTTTTCACCTGGCCATTTGAAATCTTTTTATAATAAAGCAAAATATATTTTCTGATAGTATGCGTAAAACTCAATTTTACGCACTGTTTGGATTTTTTTAAATCGCATTTACGCCCACCATATAAAAAAATATTGTTCGATACACCAGCGAAAGATGATTATCAACTCATGCGAATATTACTCTCGATCGCTCAGGCGATAAACTCGCGTTCGTTCGAAAATCAACGCTTTCGCTCTTGTATCGAAAAGTACTATTATAAAGTAGAGTACGATAATAAAATACAGTTCTGAATAACGATTTTTTTATTCCAGGTTAATAAACTATTTCTTGCGTTAAAGAAAAATATTATATAGATTATTTGTACGTAATAAATAATTACTTCTTATTGCCATGTGTTTTAATGGGAAAAACTGTTTTCTGGAATTAATTCCATTCGGAGTTTTTGACTTAGTGTCTCCAAGGATTGACCTTCTAGATAATTCCGATTTTGTGTAAATTGATCTCGTAATTTGTTTCGTGAACCGGCTTGCGTTTTTTAAAGACTTTGCCAAATTCAGAAAATCTTTCGCTTTCACAACTTTACACGGGGCTGTATTTTTTGTTCCTTCATGTTCCTTATCATTACTAACAGTTTTAGTTTCATAGTGTAATATTTTTTTACACTTATTACTTATAATACTATAACCTCTGCAAACCGACTTTGGTGTAGAACAAGCAATCGGGGACTGTCAGGTAAAAAAATATCAATTGATCATTGACATAATATTTTCATAAAATGTAATTTTCCGTAAAGAATCTACTTTGTGTTAAGTATAATTTTTATATTATGTAAATCAGATTGAAAAGTAGTTGAAAACAAAGGTATTCAAGTTAGATTCAAATTACATAGATCTACATCTTTCAATCAAAAAATTATGTTAATTATGTAATAATTCATATGGATAATACAAGGAATTAACTTTCAACCTAATTAACATCATATGCTAATTAACGATATAAAAATCTAAAAAAATTTGAATATCAAAAATTGTGAAAAAATTATTATTTTCTTAATCTATTGTACTCTTCAAAAATCAGAAATTAGATTCTTTACAGTGAATAATTGTTATTTCCACCTTTTTTTATTGCGTTTTCTTTAATTGCGTAACCCAAGACACAATCGTTTGCTGATGACGAATTATTAATAATCGATGAACCTAAAATATTAATAAATAGGAATGAACATAGTTTGACCACTATCTTTAGTTCTATTGCACTACCTTTAGTTCTACCTCTACTTTCTTCAGTTTTAGAAAATTATAAAAATTACTTTTTATTTCAATTATATTATTTAAAAAAATGAAATATTGCCCACACTGTATGATCCCAAAATTAATTATATTTATTTGTAAGATAGTCGAAAAGACTCCAAAAATTGCAAATGAAACTTCGAATGATTAATTTTATGATATTGAATTAAAAATAAAGGAAAATATTATTCAATAATTTATTCTAGATATTACTATAATGCTTTTCATTAATATTGTTTTACCCAAGTCATCCAAAAACTTCACTTTATTGTTTTTAAAACGTAGAAATAAAATTGTACTTTATTCCCGAGTGAATAAAATACAATTATACTCCCGATAGTCTAAATTGATTAAAATGGTTCATTTATAGCAGTTTCAATGACAGTTTTTTTTAAATTCACCACGTTTGTTTTCAATAAGAAAAGTTCATTTTTTAAATTATTTTAAATTAAATTTCAGTGTCTGGTTTCCTTAAAGTATGAAAATAAGTAATTTGTAGAAAGATCGATTAATAATACGGGATTAGCGAATTTTAAAAAACTATTTATTTTGTCAAACAGTGAGTTTAGGGCGTTCGCATAATATTAAACCAAAAACAAATCTTTGGCGAATCAGGACATGATGCCTAAAAACGTCATCCGGATCTTCTAAAGGTTAAATAATAAACCTTAATAATTAATCTCCGATAGTTCCGATATTTTAAAAAATAAATATTTAAACACTGAGAAAAATTCGATAGTATTAATTACTACATAACAGTCTTGTGTAGTAGTATGAATTACTATCTGTGGTAATAAAATTTCAACTCTCAGCTGCCTTATAATTTTTACATTTAGAGATGGTAATTTTGTCATTCATTAATGGTAATATTTAATATTAAATACAGTATATTTTAAATTTTTTAAGATATAATTTTTATTGGAATAATTATTTATTTTGTGTTGTGGAGATTTATTATATATATAGACAATATCGGACGCCGTATAGCGGCCACGTTTGGAACTAATTTATTAATGTTCGATTAAAATTGATACTTATTAAATTCTCCTATTACTCCTAGTAATAATATCAATTGGAAATTGCAAATTTAAGTTTGAGCTACTTTTCGAATTGAAATTAAAAATTTTTACTATTAAATTTGTAAAATGTCATATCTTTTATAAGAAAACTTATTATATCTGATATTAACTTTTGTTTCCACATTTTTTACTATAGAGATAGTAAAAATTTGTTTCCTAAACTTAGTAAAAATTGATAGCTTATTTGTAAATATATCTATTATATACATTAATTCGTTGAAATATAATGGTAAATTTCATACTCGTTAGAATATCAACACTTTCACACTTGTATCGAAATAATACATTACGATACGAGCGCACGAGTATCGTATACTATTTTTCCTACTGAGTGCGCAAAGTTCGACACATTTGAGCAGTACCGCGTGGGCGGAGGGAAAGTTGCGGGAACGGGGGGGGGGGGCGGAGCCCCCTCTTAAAAAAATGAAAAACCGTTAATTTAACATTTATTTACATTATTTATTAATGTTAAAATTATTTATATTAATCGTTACATTGCAATTAGTAAATTCAATATGTTTTACAGAATTTAAATCAGTATCTGGATTTATATATATATTTTCTTTTTCAATAGATTTTCTATTATTTATTCGTGTGTTTTGCGGAATTTTGGGAGTCTCGGGCAGCTCGGGAATTTCAGGAATAATAACTGCTGCAGGAATGTCTTCGCTTGATGTTTTACTATTTGGCGGATTGGGATAAAGTGTATTATCAAAACTGTATTTTTCTTCATTTCGTATTGCAGATTCATTTGTTATATTATTAAAAAGTCTCACATCGTTGTAACTTTTTGATGTAGACGGTATTGCGCATTCAATGCGGTGTCCAATAGCTTTTTTGTTTATAGAGATTCTTCTATATAACCTTCGGCAACTGTGTTTGATTTCCACCCCCCGTGTCTTTTTAACGTAGTTATATCTCCTCCTGCGTTCACAAGTATCGTGGCAGATGATCTTCTAAATGCATGGCCTGTATAAAGATGTGGATCGTTTAGGTTAAGAAATTTGGCAATCTTTTAAGGTACACTACCAACTTTATTGATACCTAGGGGCTGTAAAACACATCTGCTCTGAATGTTAAAAAAAATCTATTTGTTTTCGATGTTTCTGGCCGTATGTCCATGTATCTCTTAACTATGGTATAAAATTCACCAACTACTGTAAACGTTCTTACAATTTTAGTTTTCGTTTTTGGCAATGTTATTAACATAAACGATTTTTGATCTTGCACGTTTTCCATACATAAATTTGTTAATTCTTCCCTTTTACAAGCACCGGAGAGTCCAATAACTAACAAGGCCTGTAAATTAAAAAAAAACTATATATATATATATATATATATATATAAATATATATGTGTGTGTGTGTGTGTGTGTGTGTGTGTGTGTGTGTGCGTGCGTGCGTGCGTGCGTGCGTGCGTGTGCGTGTGCGTGTGCGTGTGCGTGTGCGTGTGCGTGTGCGTGTGCGTGTGCGTGTGCGTGTGTGTGTGTGTGTATGTATATATTTTAAATTATATTTAACTTTCATTGCACTGAATGGTAGAAAGTAAATTAATTTTAATTAATTATACGTATACATACCTTCATAACAAGATATTCCGCATCTGGTGCTTCTTTTAGAAATTTGAACACGTCATCCGTTGTAAATACGCTGGATTTTTTCGACTTATATCCTGCATTTTTTTTGTTAAGAAATCCAAGCAATTGTGGATAAGTCCCAATATCAATATTATTGTAAGCTTTAAGGGGATGTCGGAGCTATAGCCTCCATCAAAAGCCGCTCGATCTCACGGCTTCGAATGGCGCTGTAGTCAGGTGTCGATTTCTACGATAAACGTACTTCAAACATAAATTATAAATTTTACAGCTACATAGAGCTATTGAAAAATACTTTCCCCCCTAGCTATGACTAAACTTAAGGTAATTATAATATTACTCTTGGCAGCAAATGTTTATTTTTTTAAAGAAATGTGAAATACGTTGCGTGTAGCATTACAGCAGATATAGATTCATTGAATATGAGACGTATTTCACATTTCTTTAAAAAAATAAACATTTGCTGCCAAGAGTAATATTATAATTACCTTAAGTTTAGTCATAGCTAGGGGGGAAAGTATCTTTCAATAGCTCTATGTAGCTGTAAAATTTATAATTTATGTTTGAAGTACGTTTATCGTAGAAATCGACACCTGACTACAGCGCCATTCGAAGCCGTGAGATCGAGCAGGCTTTTGATGGAGGCTATAGCTCCGACATCCCCTTAATCGTCGCTTTTAGCATCGAAAATCTAGACAACAGTGTCGAAGAAGTAAATTTTGTTGATTTTTCGTTAAAATACACTAATAAAACGGACTCTGCAAATGATTTCGTATTTCTTGTACTACGCCACTTTTTGAACTCATTGTAAACTTTTGTATATTTTTGTTTAGAAATATTTGGCAACGAATTCAAAGCTATTTCTTTTGCTGCTTTAAGCATTTCCGGTGACACATCATCGAACACATCGTCACTATCACTGTCGACCCCACTTACTGATGTCATCCTTATTCAGAACATATAAATACGTATATATAGAGCCGCAAGTGAGACGTCAAAATTAAGATTGAAACTTTTAACATAAATATAAGATGTTGCTAAGTAACAAGACGTAAACAAATCGGCGTTCGAGTTACGTGCCCATATTCATACATATTGTATTGCGCCCAACTTCTTATACTTTCCTACGTGTTCAACCACTTTTCCGACGTCTATTAAGCTGGCACAACCACTTTCAAACGCCACAATTTAACCTATACCCTAATTTATTGCTTATTTATTGCTAATTTATTACGCAAAAACCAATTTTATTGCTCCAGCCGTTTCCGAGAAACCGTGGCTGTGCTACCTTAAGTCTTAAGCTGGCATAGCCACAGCTGTAACTTTGCTTCTATTGGTTATTTTTTCGCGATCCAAAGTGCATATTGTATTGCTAAATTATTGCTCTTAATTGGCATAGGTAGCGTACAAAAAATATTTGTTTATTTAACAAATTCGGACCCCGGCAATATGCGTAAATCCCTTAATTGCTTAAAAATTATTTCCAGTACAAATTCGATGTGCCCTAATTTATTGCTAATTTATTACGCAAAAACCAATTATATTGCTCCAGCCGGTTCCGAGAAACCGTGGCTGTGCTACCTTAAGTCTTAAGCTGGCATAGCCACAGTTGGAACTTTGCTTCTATTGGTTATTTTTTCGCGATCCAAAGTGCATATTTTATTGCTAATTTATTGCTCTTAATTGGCATAGGTAGCGTACAAAAAATATTAGTTTTTAATGTACGAGAGATTGGATACTACATAGAAAATCTGGTATATGTAGAAGATAAGTGTGTACTACATAGAAAAGATAAATCTGAACTATAATATGTTGTAAAAATTTTTTATTATTTAATATCTCTAAATTATTTTTGTACAAACATCATTAATCTTGGCACGATTTTGTGATTTTATGCTCGAAATATAGAATTTTTTTTTAGATCGTCCACTTCCATCCAACTGGTATTTACTCTGCGGTAGATGAAAGCCGTATAGTGCCCTAAACTCTTACACAAATTTTCTGGATCGCTTTTTCGCGTATGCTTTGGCATACCACTAACGCCGTGATAGCCAACTAGTCCAATTAGATGCAACTGGTTTTCACTGTGCGGAATTTTTAAACATTTAGGAACTCGCTTAATTTAAAATATTTATTCTGTTCCATCGCATTGAAAATTTGGTATACAACAATATCGCCTGTAAGAAATGTAAAAAAATAAAATGTAATTAGAATATTCTACACTTCAGATATTTTTAAATATGCTAGTCTTCTTAAGGAGCGTTGAGATGAAATAAAGATCAATTTGCGGCACTGGTATCTACCATTAAATACCAGTAAATACTATTTTTGTGGGAACGTTGAGATACTGCCAGAATTTAATAAATAGCGTTATTGTATATTAATTTGTGCTAAACATGTATTTAATTTTACTAAATAAGATAGTAATGTTTAAATTCTGGTAGGATGTCTCACAGTTCCTACAAAAATAGTAATTTTTACTACATTTTCCAGATTACATATCTTCTATGAAGGCCATCAAAGAATTATTTTAAAATTTTAAATTATGTTAAAAGCGGTAAAACTATACTTTATATTTACCAACATCTAGAAGCTTGTGTTCGACGGTCCGGACTTTTCTGCACTCTGGGCAATCAGTAACATTCAAATTGATACACATATCTTTTAAAAACGTTGCCGGGTTGACATTTTTCAAGCAAACGTCTTCTATTTGCATGCATACAGTGGAAATATTTTTTTAAGCAATTAAGGGATTTTCGCATATTGGCGGGGTCCAAATTTGTTAAATAAACAAAATTTTTTGTACGCTACATATGCCAATTAAGAGCAATAAATTAGCAATAAAATATGCACTTTGGATCGCGAAAAAAATAACCAATAGAAGCAAAGTTACAGCTGTGACTATGCCAGCTTAAGACTTAAGGTAGCACAGCCACGGTTTCTCGGAAACGGCTGGAGCAATAAAATTGGTTTTTGCGTAATAAATTAGCAATAAATTAGCAATAAATTAGGGCACATCGAATTTGTACTGGAAATAATTTTTAAGCAATTAAGGGATTTACGCATATTGCCGGGGTCCGAATTTGTTAAATAAACAAATATTTTTTGTACGCTACCTATGCCAATTAAGAGCAATAATTTAGCAATACAATATGCACTTTGGATCGCGAAAAAATAACCAATAGAAGCAAAGTTACAGCTGTGGCTATGCCAGCTTAAGACTTAAGGTAGCACAGCCACGGTTTCTCGGAAACGGCTGGAGCAATAAAATTGGTTTTTGCGTAATAAATTAGCAATAAATTAGCAATAAATTAGGGCACATCGAATTTGTACTGGAAATATTTTTTAAGCAATTAAGGGATTTACGCATATTGCCGGGGTCCGAATTTGTTAAATAAACAAATATTTTTTGTACGCTACCTATGCCAATTAGGAGCAATAAATTAGCAATAAAATATGCACTTTGGATCGCGAAAAAATAACCAATAGAAGCAAAGTTACAGCTGTGGCTATGCCAGCTTAAGACTTAAGGTAGCACAGCCACGGTTTCTCGGAAACGGCTGGAGCAATAAAATTGGTTTTTGCGTAATAAATTAGCAATAAATTAGCAATAAATTAGGGCACATCGAATTTGTACTGGAAATATTTTTTAAGCAATTAAGGGATTTACGCATATTGCCGGGGTCCGAATTTGTTAAATAAACAAATATTTTTTGTACGCTACCTATGCCAATTAAGAGCAATAAATTAGCAATAAAATATGCACTTTGGATCGCGAAAAAATAACCAATAGAAGCAAAGTTACAGCTGTGGCTATGCCAGCTTAAGACTTAAGGTAGCACAGCCACGGTTTCTCGGAAACGGCTGGAGCAATAAATTGGTTTTTGCGTAATAAATTAGCAATAAATTAGCAATAAATTAGTACAGCTGTGGCTATGCCAGCTTAAGACTTAAGGTAGCACAGCCACGGTTTCTCGGAAACGGCTGGAGCAATAAAATTGGTTTTTGCGTAATAAATTAGCAATAAATTAGCAATAAATTAGGGTATAGGTTAAATTGTGGCGTTTGAAAGTGGCTGTGCCAGCTTAATAGACCTGCCTTTTGGACACCGCAGCCGACGTCGGTCCTCCGTTGCCCAGGAGGACTAAGGGACACGGATCGGCTGGGCCATCCACGGGGCGCACCCCGGTAAGTCCTCTTATATTACCGTGCGTTTCCCCCCCTTACCCGAGTGTATGTGTGTGTGTACATCGGGAGTGTGTTCGGGTACGCCGGTACCCGAATAGCGGAGATCAAGAAGGAGTCAACCGCAGGCGAGGATCTCGATCCGGTTGGCTCCCGATTCTTCCGCCCGCGCGAAAGAACATTGTCGCGGCACACGGCCTGGATGGCCATCTTGTTATTTTATTAAAATAAATATTTCTTTTATTTTATTTTAATTCCTCCCCGCTCCCGCCGACATCCTTTAATTTTCATAAATCGTGTCGAGGCAAGGAGGATCGCCCGAATCCTCCATACCGTACGTCCCAGCGAACTCGCGTTCCTGGCGACAGCCCGCAGTTCGATAAATAAATAAATAATTGTGTGCGCGGTATTGGGCAACGCGGCCCAACGGTTTTTATTAATTATATAAATTAATTAATTTTACCCGGGCACGCGAATACCACGTCACAAATGGCGACCGTGACAGGACGTTCGGTTCGTCCTCACCGAATTAAATTAAAGTGTATATTTGTCGGCCATATTTTCGCGCGCGAGCAGTGTCGCGGCGAAACGGAGCGGGTAAAGAGAGAGAGAGAGAGAGTTGTACGAATTAGAGTGAGAGAGAGAGCGCGCGAGAGACGGCGTGTGAGACGCGTCTCTATACCGGAGTATTCCCCCTCTTGCTCGGGTATCCGAGGAGAGGTATACACTGGTATATCGAGAGAGAGTTCGCGCGCGACCGTGTTTAGCCGGAAGCGCCCGATCTCACCGAGATCGGTCTCTCTCGATCGCAAGCTTGACGGGAGAACTTTGCTTAGCTTGTATGGGAGCGGCAAAGTAGGGAGAGAGTAGCCTGCGCCGCGGATCGCGGGCAGCGAGAATCCCCCCAGAACAGCGCGCAGGGAAGACTTCGCGAGAGCCGATCATCATCGGCTCTCTCCGATTGCGCCCGCGAGTGGGAGTGAGAGAGAGAGAATCCCTAGTCGCGGGGAATCGGAGTAAGGTGCTAGGCGGGCTATAGGTGTGTGAGTGAGAGAGATAGCGCGATCGCCTAGCCCCTTCGCGTGTATAAAGTCTTCGCAGCTGGTTTCGCCGATAGAAACCACTGCGGCGAATTATTTTTATTTTTCCCAATATAATAAAATTATTTCGTTCCCGCGCGGGATCTAGTATGTATTTTATGGTGTGAGAGTGTTTCAAAACTAGATCCTTTCGGGTGAGGTAGCTGCCCCACCTCCCCCCCTTTTAAAGAAAATTTTATATAATTTAAGTTTTCTTATCTACGGGACGCGGCTATAAAATTACTGTTATTTTATTTGAATTTGAGAGCGCAGTATTTTTATTTGACTCTCCTCCCCTCCCTGACCCACGCATATATTATATGTAGTAAAATAACTAATAATTGTATTATTTATTACTATTTATTTCTATAATATATGTAATTTATTTTTGTGTATAAAATATATTTTACAACTATTGTTAATTATTTAGACTTGTTTGCAAGTTAAATAATTACCAGTAAGTAACTTTGTGTGAATCAGCCGCAAAGTTACAATAGTTGTAATATTAATTATTTAAACTCGTGTGTGAGTAAAATAATTAAAATTATTTCTTTATTACAATTATCTGACAGTAATTACTTGATTTAACATTTGGTATTTATTAAGTATTACTGTTCACGATACTTGTATCATATTTTTGAAATTTTTGAGTGTGAGAAAATTTTTTTTTTATAACTCGTGTTAATTGTTTAGACTTGTTGCAAGTTAAACAATTAATGTTAATTATCTTTGTGTGATTGTTCCGCAAAGATACGAGAGTTATAATATATAATTATTTAGACTCGAGAGTGAGTTAAATAATTAAATTTTTTTTTGCATGTGTTTTAATAATCGGCATATAACCTAATATTTTGTATTCGTTATTTGCCGTAAAATTTTAATACATGTAAAAAACTTTCTTTTCTCTTTTTGTGTGTTTAAATTATATCTCCACACATTTTTACCAATTATTTAGACTTGTTTGTTAGTTAAATAATTGGTTATAATTTTTTTTTAGTGTGTTTGAGTAAAATAATTCGGTGTATAAATTTAATTGTTTAGACTTGTTAGCAAGTTAAATAATTAAATTTTCATTTCCTTTTCGTTCAATTTATTTAAAAAAGGAAATATAAATTGTTTCAACTTGGTAGCAACATAAATTATTTATTTAGTCCTTCTTAGGATAAAATAAATATATTTCGCTGAAAAATTGTCGTTTGGGACAACAATTAGTGAAATAATTATTTTGTTGCAAACCTACCGTTGAAATAATTTAATTAAATTTGTGTTTGTTGTGTAGTGTGAATTATAAAGGAAATTTTTTTTGTTTTGGGCTTGGAAAAGCAAAATAATAAATAGTGTCTTGGTGTGTGTGAATCACAAGACACTGTATTTATTTTTATATTCATTTTAAAATTAATTATTTAGGCTCGTTAGTGAGATAAATAATTTAATTTTTTTGTCTTTTCTTCCTTTATAATTTGTTGTTCTGTATTTATTAATAGATTGAAACTTTAATTATTTCATTTTCCATAACAAAATAAATTCTTTTCGCCAGTGAGGAATCTTTTGGATTATAACTGGTGAGAGAGATATTTTGGGAAATCGTTAAATTTACCATTACTGGTAAATTACCGACGATATTGAAATAATTTAAGGATTTCTTTTTGTTAATAATTAATTATTTTTGTTTGCAGAAGCAATTGTATAGAGTCTTGGTGCGTGTGAGTCACAAGACACTATTATAAACATTAATTATTTAGACTTGTGAGCAAGTTAAATAATTAATTTTAATTTGGTGCAAGTGTTAAGTCTGTGATTTGTCACAACTTTAACCAACAAAATTTAATTATTTTGTCCTTCTAAGGACGAAATAAATTCCTTTTAAAGAAAATCTTTTGGATTTTAATTAAGTGAATTAATTTTGTTGGTACACTAGTCGGTGCATATTTACAATTTATTGTAATTAAGCCGACGCCAAATTTTTTTTTACTCGTTGGGAGTAATAATTATTTTATTGTGGTGAGTCCAATAAAGTAATTTCCAATTGAAAATTGGATACTTCCGAAGTATTTGAAACACTAGGGATTTCATCTGAAATCCCGGTTGAGAGTACTTCTCCCGACGTAACACGTCGGCTGCTGCTGGTCAAAAAAATAATGGCCAGCAGCTATGAAGCCCGAATGGCCCAGCTTATGCGTGAATCACGCATAGCTAGGGATATTCGTCGGGAAACGAAGAAGCTTCCGATTGAGGCAGTGTATGCCCAGTTGGAGCATCTGAGTTTAAACGCAAATGGCGAAGAGGCGGAGTGCCGCGAACGCCTTTTGCGTCACCGGATAAGATGTGTAGACATTAATCTGGAAATACCATGGTTCCCTGAATACGATGAGAATGTAAGGGCAGAGCCTGCACATAAACCTCTAGTATGTCAGGAACTGTGGGAAATTAGGAAACCTCGTTCCAGGAAAGGGAGTGTGGTCCCATCAGGAACGGAAGTTTCCTGCGAGTCCGAAATGTCGGATCGCGAAAGGGTTGCTAGTGACAGAGCACCTATCCCTGAAGAAGATGGAGCTCAGTCACCAAGTGGTCTGTCTAGAAACTCGCCAATGAGTACTGCACAAAGCCCGAGGTTGGCATCAACAGGTGCTATACCTAAACGGTTTGGTGAGGTACTGGGAGCAAACATGACCACGACTGCAATCCCTTATGTTCCTGTTTCGGTGGCTGCAACTTCGTGCACAACCACTACGTCGACGGTTACGACCGTGACGACTGCTCAACTCGGAGGTTTTTATGCACCCGCACATTACCTCCCAATTGAAGAGCAGAGAAACAACGGACATCTTGGCACTAGAGAGAGTGAAGTGCCAACACAACATTTTGACTTGGGTTCGCAGACGGAAGCCGACCGTCGTACGTCACGAGGATACACCTCTAGACAATACGACAACAGGCAACCTGAAGCTAATACAACCGAACGTCAATTTGTTGATGATAGGAATGGATATGACCTTCCTAATGACGTCAGTGTTCAATCTTACGAAAAACCGAGATTTGAACAGAGACGTCGTGAGACCTCTTCTAAGACTTGTGAAGGAAAAGATAGAAGAGAGAGGCGTGAGTACACGACTCCAAACAGAAATTCACGACACCATCGTTCTGTGAGTAGAGCCTCAAGCAACGATGAACGTCGTGAAAGCTGTACGGAGAGACGTACTCATAAACGTCAGTCCAACCGTAAACTCGACGACCGAGCACAGACGGAAATCCCGGAGCAAGGTCACAAAGAGAGGTCGGACAGACGTAGAGAAACGCCTCGAGAGAAACGTGCGGTGGCCACTTGCGATCAGTGCACTCAGACGGATTCGTCCGATGGGTATCAGTCTGATCGCGAACCTGCTCGTAGGAGATCCGATTCTCGTACGGCGGTTGAAGGCCGACAAGAGAATAGAAATCCTTCTACCAGCAGGCGTAGGAGTTCCCGGACGGATAATAGAGACGACCGTCGGGAAAGAGAGTCCTACGAAGCCAGGCCAAGGTATCGTGAAGACGATAACCGAACGCACGATCGGACAGGGTGCGCACGAGAACTGCGTATCTGGAACATGTCCTTTGATGGTGAGACCAAAAAGGACGCGGAAGAATTTCTGAACCGTTTGCACGACTTCAGAAATGACAACGAGTTCTCAGATCGCAGGATGTTCAGTGCCCTGCCCAATGTGTTCTCAAAATCAGCACTGTTCTGGTATAGAACAGTTCACCCATCTCTTCGAGATAGGCGTGATTTTGAAATCGAGTTCCTAAATGAGTATGGCCGTATAATAAATGACGAAGATTTACTCAGGGAACTTCGATCAAGAACACAAAATGAGGGAGAAAAGGCTACGACGTTCTTGAACTGTTTCAGAGCGATCGTGAATAAGTTTAAATGCCCTCCCTCATTAGAACAACAGGTGAAGATGGCCTACTCGCAGATGAGGCCAGATTACCGTAGGTACATACCAGTACGACAAATCAGGAATTTCTCTGATTTGACAAGCTACGGTAAAGAGTACGAGCAGCATTTAACATGGGACACGAAATTTTCCAGTTCCAACGTTAAACGCGAGAAGCTCGTACCAGAAGCTTTTCCGAAACAGAGTGGTGCAGCACGAGTTTCGGGTAAAGTGGCGACTGTTACCGAAAAGAGTAAGGATGAGTCTTCTCATTCGGATAAACAGTCGTCTAAGAAAACTATTAAGAAGAAGAGCAAGAAAAGTGCGAAAAACTCGCCAAACTCTTCTTCGAGCGAATACGAAGCAGCCGGTGTGTACAGTACTTCCAACGTCGCTAATAGTTTTCAGAAACGATACGGCAAATCGAATAATGGAGTGAGTGCCCCCAATTCGAAATCCGTATCGTACGTGCCTGTTTCTCAACAGTCACCTGGGCAACAAAAACAGAGCTCGGGCAAAAGAGAAAGACGTGTTTTGACGAATTCTCAACTGCCCCAGCAAAATGCTTTTGTCCCACAAATGGCACAAAACCTGGTGAGGTATGTGCAACCACAGGCGACGGCAGTAAATCCAACGAACCTGAGCACCAACTTTGTCGGCGTGTGTTTCACATGCCAAAAAGTCGGTCATAGGTCGTCGGATTGCCCGAGCCGAACATGCTACCGATGCGGAAACATTGGGCACTCCGCTGAGCAGTGCTCTACCGAATTGGTAGCAAAGGAGTGCCAGCTGTGTGGAACTAGTGGCGTTACACTCCAATCATGTCCTAACTGCGTCAGGTTCCTTCAAAACGTGGGAAACCTGAACGCAGGGCACCCGAGCTGCCCCGGGCGCCCTGCACTGCAGTAAGTAAACCGCATGGTTTACAAGGGCCAGAGTTTAAGGTTGGAGAACCCTCTAAACTCTTTAAGAAGTCTAGCAAATCATTTGCTGACTTCTCTAAAGTCCTTAACGGAGATCAAATTCCCTCTCAGACCGAAGTTGGTGTCGAAAGTAAGTCTGAGTGTAAGGATTCTAAACGTTCTGGGGATTCGACAGATGGAAAAGTTCTTAGAACACAACCTGTCAATCCCACCCGAGCTTTGCAAGGTAAAACAGAACAAGGAACCTTATTAGACCAACATAAGCGTGAGGCTAAAGATTGGTCTAAGAAACTCCAAAGGCAAATATACTCTGATAGCAGAGATATTATTGGTGAAGAAAGCGTAAAGAGATCGTTATCTCAGCCGCTTAGCACCATCGGAGTGAACGACCTTGGTTGTTGCTCATCGTCACCCCGTTGTGACTCACCTAGTAAAGAGGACAAGAAGCCCTTGGTGGAAAAGGAAATTGTCCTCAACAACGAGCCCTTGGTGGAGAAGGTAGTTGTCGATGGTGTGCATAACATGAACCGTACAAACTCGTTGCCGAGAAGTACAGTTCAGGGGGGGGCAGATGCCGTACCAAGTACGTCTAAAATGACGCACACGGCATCGACTCCTAACGACGATAGTCAAACCGATCAGATAATTGCTGGAATCCAATCGGATAACCGGCTATTCTTTTTGGTACGACTCGGTGGAAAGGTCTTTAAAGCACTTTTCGATCCTGGCGCCATGGTCTCTCTTGTACGATCAGATGTTGTCGAACAGTACAAGTTTAAATGGAGACCTGTCAAGGTTATCGTGAAAGGTGTGGCTGGACCAGCTCTTAAAGTCCTTGGCCTAATTGACATCCTATTCTGTGTAGAAGGCCTTGATGGCAATATCCAACTGAGAATTGTAGAGAATATTGAGCATTCCATCATTCTCGGTATGGATTTTCTACAACATTGGAATATGGAAGTCAAACTAGGCGAAGCTATTTGGCGTATTGGCGAGAGTGATTGGAGACACTTCGTCAGAGATACATCTCATGACATTGATTCGAGGATTTCCGCTGAATGTGCTGGTATAATTGAGATACAGGACAACCAGCGGAAACAAGTCAAAGAGTTAGTTGAAAGCCTACTCTTGCCCTCGGGAGACGTCCACGGCTTTACGACGTTAACGGAGCACCACATAGAGGTTGATCCTGGTGCAAGACCGGTTCGTCATAAGCCAAGACGTATGTCTCCCAAGGTCCTCGAATTTGCCCAGAGTGAGGTCAAAAAGATGTTTGACAAGGGCATTATTGAACCGAGTGCGAGTGATTGGTCAGCTGCTCCGGTCATCGTCCGCAAGGACGAAGGAAGTTATCGCTTCTGTATCGATTTTCGAGACCTTAATGCAGTCACAAAACGTGATTCTTATCCAATTCCTAATATGGATACGATATTGGATAAGCTGCATAATGCAAGGTATATATCGAAAATTGATCTTAAGAAAGCGTACTTCCAAATATTAATGGCCGAGGCGAGCCGGCATTATACTGCATTTGCTGTACCAGGGTCGGGGCTGTGGCAGTTCACGAGAATGCCTTTTGGCCTCATGAATGCTCCTATGACCTTTGCACGGCTTATAGATGCAATTTTCGGGCCTAAGGTGGAACCTCATGTGTTTGGTTATTTAGACGACTTGATCGTCATTACCGAAACTTTTGAGGACCATCTGAAATGGCTCGAATACGTACTAAGGACGTTGAATGACGCTGGACTCGAAGTGAATCGAGAGAAGTGTGAGTTCTGTTGTTCCAGCGTAACGTTCCTTGGGTACAAATTGGACGCGGACGGCTTGAGGCCTGACGAGGAACGAGTCGCTCCAGTCCTTAATTACCCTACTCTTCGTAATGTCAAACAGCTGAGATCCTTTCTCGGGATGGTAGGCTGGTACTCTCGATTCATTAATCGAGAAGCTGACATTAAAGCTCCCCTTAACAAGTTGCTGCGTAAAGACCAGGCTTGGGATTGGGGCGAGGAGCAGGAGGAGGCGTTTCGTCAGCTTAGAGTTGCGTTAGCTGAAGCGCCTGTACTAGCCCGTCCAGACTTTTCTAAGCCATTTACCGTCCAAAGTGACGCTAGTGACTTAGCAATAGGTGCGGTGTTGACGCAACTGGACGACGAGGGTTTCGAGCATCCGATTGTCTACGTCAGCCGATTATTAAATCGCGCTGAACGTAATTACATGACAACGGAAAAAGAATGCTTGGCTCTCATATGGGCTATTAAGAGATTGAGACCATATATTGAGGCCTATCGATTCACGGCTGTGACCGACCATAGTGCTCTCAAATGGCTCAAAAATCTCAGAGAGCCGTCGGGTAGGTTGGCACGATGGATACTTGAAATGCAGCAATGGGACTTTGAAATAGTGCATAAGAAAGGAGCCTTGCACTATGTCCCGGACGCGCTTTCTCGTGCCGTCAACCCAGACCCCGACGAAGAAGAGATTGCCTCGTTCGAAGTAATTACAGACCCATGGTATATTGCTAGATTGAACGATGTACGCTCATGCCCTCAGAAATTTCCGGAGTGGAAAATTGAGGATGATATGCTATATCGTTTTACAAGTGATAAACTCTTGGACTCTGTAACAGAACGAGAAGAAGGCTGGCGCCTTGTTCTACCCCTAGAGCAGAGGAACCGAGTCTTAGTAGATTCTCATTTCCACCCATCCATGGGTCATATGGGAGTCGAAAAGACTTACGAACGTGTTGCGAGAGACTATTATTGGCCAGGTATCTACCACGATACCCGCCAATTTGTTTTACAGTGTCTGATCTGTCAGAGCTATAAGACGTCTCAAGCAGGTCCTCAAGGCTTGATGGGTAAACGTAACATTGAGAGACCCTGGGCTGTTGTGGCAGCAGACGTAATGGAGCTTCCACGTAGTAAAAGTCAATACAAATACATCATAATATTTCAAGACTTGTTTACAAGGTGGATAGAGCTCAAACCATTACGTACGGCGACCGGTAAGTCGGTGTCGAAAGCATTCGAGGAACTCGTAGTCTTCCGTTGGGAAACGCCAGATTTCCTAATAACGGATAATGGGACGGAGTTCATCAACGGCATCATGTCGCGAATGCTGGAGGAGTATGGCATAAAACATGTCAGAACCCCTCCTTACCGACCACAAGCCAACCCGGTGGAGAGAACAAATAGAACGTTAAAAACGATGATTGCGACGTTTGTGGATTCGGATCATCGTGGGTGGGACACACACTTGCACGAATTCTGTCATGCAATAAACACGGCAATGCAGTCGAGTACCAAAGTCTCACCCGCGTTCTTAAACTTCGGGCGTCATCCACAACCTGTGAAGAGTCTCCGCAGGGAAATGGGAAAACAGGAATTTAAGATCCTGGACAATCCCGAAGTATGGCTAGATCGTCTTAAAAGACTTGATGCTCTACGCGACTTGGTCAAGAAATAAATTGACGAGGAGCAAAGACGTCAAGAAAAGACCTACAACAGAAACAGACGTATTGCCTCGTTTCAGGTCGGAGATCTAGTCATGAGGAAGTGCCGAACGCTTTCCCAAGGTGCGAAGGGCATATCTGCTAAGCTTGCACCAAAGTATGACGGACCCTTCGAAGTTAAAGAAGTACTATCTCCAGTAATTCTGAGACTAGAAGAGTCCGGTCGGAAACGGACCGAGGTACACATATCTGATGTAAAAAGATATGTACCACCTCGGGTTGTCAAGTAAAGCAGTAAGGGTTGCGTATCGGTTCGCATGAGAACAGTTATCGAAGGTTGGGCCTGGTAACTGTATGCCATGCATCGAGAGAGTGATATTTGAGAATACTTGTGTGTGAGTGAATGGGCAATTCTCCCTTATTCGTAATTTATATTTTAATTATGACTAATAAGCTTCTGTTTTATTTCAGCTCCCAGATGGACCCAAACGGCGAGTTGATCGCCCTGACGGAGCAGATGCTCCAACAAAGAGCGATCGAGCGCGACGAAGAAGGCCACCGCCGGTTTGAGAAGGAGGCGGCCAGAAATCGTCGCGCAATATCGCCGGACGCCCGAGACCTGGAAGCAGGAGACGGCGTCACTCCATCTCCACCTCAGCTCATACTGCTGGGGGAAAGCCCACCGACTTTGGAGACCACTAACGAGGTAACTCCGGTGTCTCCCGAATGCTTCGAGGTACCTGTAGATGACCCGCTCGCTGGATGTGCCCAGTCGGTGCGGGACATCGACCAGGTGCTAGTGGAGTTGGAAGGGACACCACGTGCCTCAACGGTGGACCTCACTTCGTCGGCTGAGTCAACCCCAGTGGAGCGGATGGAAGTGGATGTGCCTGCGGTATTAGTATCGGGGCCATCCGCCAACATCTACCCCGCAGAGTATGCTGAGGATCTGCGTGAGGCAGAACGGGAGCAGCAGAAGTCCGTCGCCGCAAATCGCCCACGCCGCAAGAAGAAGAAATCTAGCGGCAACAGGCAATTGACGATGGACGACTACGAATCAGGAGTCCCCGCCCCACCCCGAGCAACGATTCGGCCGTTCTCGGAAGCAGGGACACCTGTCGTAGGTCCATCACGAGCAGGGAAACTCGATGTTGGGGTCGAGTCCCTGCCCAAGCAGGCGAAGACTGGGTCATCTACATCCGGCCCGGTCATTACTAGGGGAATTGTCCTCCGACGATTGGTAGCAATACCATTCGATCGGTCGGTAGATCCCCCTAAAAACGCCTGCTACAATTGCTGGGCAAACGACCACAGTCACCGGGAGTGTGCGATTTCGCAAAGGACATACTGTCTTAATTGCGGACGCCGAGGGGTGACTGTGAGGGAGTGCCCCAGATGTTCGGAGCCACATGATTTGTGGGTCCGAGAACGGGGCTACTCCCCCTTCGCGCCATCTAACCCCGTTGCACCGGCCGCTAAGGTCCCTGTCTCGCCACAGGCACCGAAGCGACCAACGCCACGGGCAGGTCCGAAGGAGTCGAAGAAGCGACGGGTGGAGACGCCCACCCGCAAGGAAGGCGCTAGGAAGGGCTCGTGTGTGAAGCCTTCCAGCAACAAACCTTCCTATGCGGAAGTGGTGGTGGGTCGCCGTGTGGAAGAGGCGACCCGCCGCCAGGCCGCTGCATTTGGCTTGGATTCCACGGGGCCCTTCGAGCAAGTGAAGGCAGCCCTAAGTGCGGTCGTCCAAGCCAAAGCGGACAAGAAGTCGAGAGAGTACAGAGAAAGCCTGAACGCTCCCTCAACCAGCGACCAAGCAGCGGAAGCAGAAAGGCAGGGACGCGAAGAGAGCGGGGCTCAGCCAGTCCCTGCCCAACGAGTCAGTGGAAAGGGTAAGACCAAGACCTCTGTTCCGAAACCTCGTGGGGAGCAATCGCAGAAGGCTCGGCCTAGCGACTTGCGACGACCCACCCCGATGGAAGTCGACGCTACGAGGATGGCTGGGCCATCTCGTCAGCCGACACCAAAGTCGGGAAATGGGTCTAAACCCCGTACATCTTCGGAGGTATCGGCTTCTTCAGCTGGGTCGATAGCACAATCCAGCAACGAGGCGGACATTCTCAGGGAATGTCGTATGTTGCTGGAGGCTGCTGCCAATCTCCCAGCTGATGTGGCACGAGATGTAGGACAGGAGGTGGTCCGTATCCTCAAGGACCGCATCCCTTCCCGCCACTGATTGAAGAGAGAAGAGGATAGTGCGCGGTCGCGAATAGATTGTGCCTTCTTTCGACTCGGCCTTCCCGAGGGAAGTAGAGTCTAGGGGGGGGGGGGCTTTGTGACGGAAATCGTCACACAATCTTTTCGCGGCGAACAAGGCATTTAAAATCCTGTTAAATGTAAGTCGTCGGAGCCTTTGGTATGTCAAGGCCAACCGACGACATTTGTTTACGTCGATCAAAGTGTACAATTACGCGCGCAATGGTATGTAGGGATGAGAGCGCGAGTGTGTGTGTGTTCCCCACTCTCATCCCTTCTTCGAAAATTTGGAGATACCTAGTCAGTACGTCCCGATCCGCCGCTCGAGGCGGACGAAATAAATCCGGACCGATCGAGAGTTTTTCTGGCTAATAAGGCGCGTGAGGCGTAATAAAGCCATCGGGTACCCGGAACATCCTCGCGAGGTGAGCCGCGAGTGGATTGGTGTACGCAAAAGGACGGGAGTGAGTGTGTGAGTGTTAACGCGGTTCGCGAGACACTCGCCGCGGCACAAGGCCGCCTTTTGGACACCGCAGCCGACGTCGGTCCTCCGTTGCCCAGGAGGACTAAGGGACACGGATCGGCTGGGCCATCCACGGGGCGCACCCCGGTAAGTCCTCTTATATTACCGTGCGTTTCCCCCCCTTACCCGAGTGTATGTGTGTGTGTACATCGGGAGTGTGTTCGGGTTTTATTTCTTTTATTTTATTTTAATTCCGTGTAATTATTATCTCTCCCCGCTCCCGCCGACATCCTTTAATTTTCATAAATCGTGTCGAGGCAAGGAGGATCGCCCGAATTCTCCATACCGTACGTCCCAGCGAACTCGCGTTCCTGGCGACAGCCCGCAGTTCGATAAATAAATAAATAATTGTGTGCGCGGTATTGGGCAACGCGGCCCAACGGTTTTTATTAATTATATAAATTAATTAAATTTACCCGGGCACGCGAATACCACGTCACAATATATTTATATAATGGTGTGGAAACATGGATGTAACTAATAAATACTGGAGAAAAATAGAGGATAGGATTTGTAAGTTATGTAATAAAGATTTAGGCACACTTAAACATATTTTGGAAGATTGCGAAAATACCAAGGATTTTATGGAGTAGTTACCAGGAGATAAATATAACTGAGTCGAAATGATAACAAAAAAAACACAAAAAATAAAGAATTTTTTTATTTAATCTTATAAATTACAAATTTTAAGCCTGAAATGTGTCGCATTGCGTACCTCTCTACCATCTCTTCCGACTGATCTGTTTCGTCTGCATCTAGATTAAAATATAATTATTAAATATTTTAATTTATTTTTATAGTATATATTGGCAAAAAAAAATTAAGCAGCTGATATCGAATTAAAATAACGTTATATATTTAAAATATCATATGTTATACTTTTAAAACAAACTATTTTGTCCATGCATTAATGCAGAATTATTTTATACATAAAAATGTAAATTGTACTACAATAGGTTTCTACTAAGATATTTTTAAAAGCATGCAGCATTATGTACTATATTACGTTTATTATTTAGGTAAGTGAGAATATTATACAGGAGAATTGGTTTGTATGAATCAAATTTAAAATATTCTTCTTATTTTTCACTAATTATATTATTTTTAATATTAATTAAGCATCTCCCAATCAAGTGCGGATTCATTTGGTTTGTATGATGATTATATATGTATGTATATATATATATATATATATATATATATATATATGGGAGATTCCATGTGAAGTGATCCATTTAAAAAATAGAATTTTGTTTTAATGTATGGAATCATTAAAAAACTACTCAAATAGAGTGTAGCTAAATTTTTAGACCTAAATTTCAATTAGTACCAGAGCTGTAGCCAATAAAAAAATCGAATTTTTTGAAAAAAATGACTTTATGGCCATTTTTATCACTTAATAACCCAAAATCTAACAATTTTTTCTTATATACATTAAATTTGAAAAAGTTTATAAATTTCAAGAAGAATCTGTTGAAATATTTCATTTACATTAGTTTAACACATTGAATATAGTTATAATTAATAAAAACCTTTATAGTAAAAAAAAGGGTTGTACGATCAAAAATATTTTATCCATCCAAGAATCTAATTCATCGATGATTAATTACCTTCAAAATGATGCAAAGTTTGAGTGCGGCAGAGCATTTCAGACAAAGTTATGGTGATTTTAGGCAAATTTCTTAAAAAAAGAGAGCGAATGCATTTTATGAAAAAAAACAGAGTAACCGCATACTTGCATTCAAACAATATGACACTATTATTCCTCAATATTACTAAAATATACTATTTATTGTTAGTCATTGATACTTTTTAATCTCTAAGTTGCTTACAAACACAAAACAGTAGGTATAAGCAGTTATACCTGTTATATAATTGGATAAATACCTGAAACTTTTTATAATTCCAATAAATCCAATTATATAACAGGTATAACTAAAAGTATTAGACTTAAATGACAACTAAACAAAAGTATCAGTAACTAACAATAAATAGTATATTTTAGTATTATTGAGGAATAATAGTGTCATATTGTTTGAATGCAAGTATACGGTTACTCTGTTTTTTTTCATAAAATGCATTCGCTCTCTTTTTTTAAGAAATTTGCCTAAAATCACCATAACTTTGTCTGAAATGCTCTGCCGCACTCAAACTTTGCATCATTTTGAAGGTAATTAATCATCGATGAATTAGATTCTTGGATGGATAAAATATTTTTTATCGTACAACCCTGTTTTTTACTATAAAGGTTTTTATTAATTATAACTATATTCAATGTGTTAAACTAATGTAAATGAAATATTTCAACAGATTCTTCTTGAATTTTATAAACTTTTTCAAATTTAATGTATATAAGAAAAAATTGTTAGATTTTGAGTTATTAAGTGATAAAAATGGCCATAAAGTCATTTTTTTCAAAAAATTCGATTTTTTTATTGGCTACAGCTCTGGTACTAATTGAAATTTAGGTCTAAAAATTTAGCTACACTCTATTTGAGTAGTTTTTTACTGATTCCATACATTAAAACAAAATTCTATTTTTTAAATGGATCACTTCACATGGAATCTCCCATATATATATATTATGACGAGTGACGATAGCGCGAGCCACTCGTCATGGTTCTCCGGCGCGAGGCCCGTACGGCCGTCGGGTAAGACCGCGCGGAATACGGAAAGGAGGGGGAACGAGAGAGAATCGGTGAGATACATTCTCGCGTGAGCCGCCGAGACGGGAGGTCCTCGAGGTTATTGGAGTGACGCCGCCGACGACTGCGTGGTACCACATTCGAGACGCGAGGAGGTTTACTACTACGAGTATAAGGTTAGAGTTTTTCCCTCTCGACGAGGATAACGTGCTCGGGTAATTCTCGCGTCCTCTCTTCGCGCTGCGATCCCGCGTCCGGGTTATGACCCCCCGCGATTGCGCCCAAGCCGCCCGAACAACTATATCATTTCGTGCGTTTGCGATCTAACTATTGTGTTGTATTACGAACCAGTGAATAAATTTGAATTCTATTTTATCTTTCGATTCGTATCATTTCCATATCCCGTATTCACCCAGGAATCCCGATCCCTAGTCTGATAAGCAGACGAGTCCGCGGTACTAGTCTGCCAATCCTGAAATTCATACTTCCGGAAGTGGGCTCACTCTGGAGCCCATATCAACGTACACGGTAGCTGTTGAGGTATCGGCAAGCCGCCGACAGAGTGCACTGGAGGTCTGATCGCGCGTGAAGGTAAGTTCGTCACGCGCGACCTCGGGGTGATCTCTACACACGCTACCTCCATGTATTATTTTAGAAAACCCGACATGCACCGTTATATCAAGTACATTACATCGTCAAGGCCAACGTACTTCGCGAAGAGAGAATCGAGCGCGCGTGCGTTTTGTAAACAAAGCGAGTTGTTTCCATCGGCGCGAGACTGGAGATTCGTTATTCCCAGTCTCACTAGTTCTGTATAGTAAGTGCGAGAGAGAGAGAAAGTAAAATTTGTTTTTACTTTCTCGCACGGATAAATACACTTGTTCGTACTTTATCAATATTGTTTCTTTATTGTACACCTTCTCAAGACAATTTAGAATCAACGTTTCTTTAATTATTTATTGACTTTTTAAATAACACTCCGCTCTCACACTTACTACACTATCTTGTATAGCGAACAAGATAATAAATTCGGTTCAGTGTGTGCGTTATATATACAGTTATATTAGCGTTATATTTATATTACACATGTCTTTGTAGTCGATTGTTGTTACGTATTTATATAACAACAACAAAACCATTACTTTTCGGGAACTCTCCATTCAGTTATTGTTTTCTTTTATTGATTATTCGATACTACCTTTCTTTTTTTTGAACATTTAATTGTGTAATAATGTTAAATAATTACCATAAATTATTTAAAAGTAATTACGAATAAATAATTATATGTATGTACAGACGTATATATATATAAATAAAAATAATTATACATTTATTTAAAATTAACGCCATTCCGCTCACGTTTGAAACACGGATATCGCGTATTTAAATTATTATCTTCTTTTCTATTATCATTTCCATAAAAATTTACGTATTGTAACAATGAGACTCATTTGCTACAAATTAAAAAAAAGGAACGGGCGTCAGGTCTTGAACCCGAGCCCCTTCGGATCCGAAGGCGTTCACGCTACCACTGCGCTACGCCCGCAATTGGTCGTAGCTGTACTTTTCCATGTCTTCTGCCTACCGATACGCGCGCCATATGCCAAGTGCCGATTCTTGCGCTGGCCGCGTCGGTACTACAGAGCCCTAAGTGACGGGGATCTGTACTCATACAGATCCACCACGTCACAGTATATAAATCGAATAATCTATGTTCCTCATAATTTTGAATTTTATAAATTAATTTGCAATTAAACAATTTACAAAATAATCTTGATTTTTTTACGTTATAATGAATTGTTAATTTTTACTTTATTTTTGTTGTACAAGTGAAAAGTAACAACCCTGGTTTCCGTTCAGTACAAACGCTTTTTTTCACTTAGGTAGTTCGCCGTAGCTATTATTTAATTAGCGCAAATATTTTGAAAATAAACAATAATATATTTTCCCTTTATTTCCTTATATATATAATAAGATATTTATATTTTGATGGTCCTTTTCGATTACGAACTATCTAGTTACGGAACTATACCAGCGTATTCGCTCTTTAGAATCCCTTAATATATATTTTCGTTTCTTGCGAACACACACTCTGACCGACAAATTTGTACACGCGCATCATCATGTCTGGTCACCGAGAAATCGAAGAATGGCTCATGTACCTAGAACCTCAAAGGCGACTACGTCCCGGTGGACTTCCGGCCTACAGAGGTGGAAGACGAGAATAAAGTATATACACATCGCGTGTATTTGAGACAAGATTTGATCGAACAAACTTGTCAAGAACGGTCCAGTTCGATTATCCTGGGACAGGATCCCAATAGAACACACCCGCTTAGCATCTTACTAGATGAAGCCGGTAGGGACCACGATTACATAATACCACAAGCTGGCACTAACGGCAGTGCCAACATCCAGAGAAACCCCTCGCCAACGCACTCGGTCAACCGAAATACGAGGTCGGCGACCGACAGCGAAACCGAATCGCCGAATATCGGACCACGAAACGACGGTCAGATAGGCGAGACCATGTCACTGGACGGTCTCGAAGGCGAACGGTTTAACCTGCCAGTAAGCTTTATAAATTATTTGCAAAGCTTACATGAGCAAATCAAAACTCTGTCAACTCAGATGACTGAGTTACGGAGTAGTTCACTAAATAACAAGCAAGGCATCGCGTCGAGCACTCGCATTGATAATGCAACAGAGAGTGCACATATTGGGCCCGACCTAGAGGCCCAACATGAAGACAGACACCAGAGGCAGCAAGTGAATATCCAGGATACATTCACATGCAATTATTACGACCAGAGCAGACCGATTTTGTCACAACCCGCGAACTTATGTCACTCTCGAAGTCAAGCCTCACCGTTGCGTGAATCGTGGGACCACACGCAACAAACCTGTAATAACCATACCCGATCTGCACAAAATGCAACTAGATTGCAGCGTTCACACTGCGCCAGTTGCACCTGTGGTTCGATACCACCGTTTGGAAATATCGGCAACGCCTGGGAGGGGGGCAACCTCTCCAGCAGCGCAAATAGAGCAAATATGCACCACTCGCAGAGCAACGGTGGATCGACAAATACACGGGATATCGGCAATATAGTTCGACGATGGAACGTGCGATTCACCGGCGAACCAGATGATAGCATTGATCTATTCATCACAAGGGTAGAAGAATGCAGGACATTAGCAAGGCTTACAGACGAGGATTTAATACCCGCACTAACCGAACTAATGACCGGTGTCGCGTCCACGTGGTACCGCGATTATAAAGACCAGTGGACGACGTGGCAGGAGTTTTGCCACGAGGCTAGAGATTGGTACGGCATGGACCACCGTTACCAACAGAGACTAGCGAACGATGCGAACCGACGAACCCAAGGGAAAGCCGAACCCGTGCGCAATTATATAACGTGCTTAGGTTCAATGTTACGAAAACAACAGCCAATTCCGAGCGTAAGTCAACAACTTGACTTACTACATCGAAACATGCTGCCCGAGTTACAGCGTATGATAGAACGTAACTCATGCCGAAGCATCCGAGACTTGCTCGAAAAAGCACGCGACGCCGAGCTAACGCTGGAGGCCGAGATATCATACCAACCTCCGCCTCCTCCAGAGAAGATGTTACACCCTGATCTAGGATTCAAACCAAGGACAGGGAAACCAAGTCAAGATCCTCCTACTCGACCTAAAGTGGCTGCAACCGAAACAACCACTAAAAAGACCGACCGTTCGTTAGTCGAACTAATGGCTGAGATGCTCAAGGAGATCCGCTCCCTGAAAACGAATTCAACGGAGCGACTGAACTCCCGGCAGGGTAACGGAAAGAGTTACACTCCCGTCCAACGGAAGCCGAACGACCCTCGTTCGACTAAGGGAGGAAGTCCCGCACAGAGTAAGCAAGACTCGGGACAGAGTAATATAAGTAAGAGAGTAGACAACGGACGAAAGTCTCCCCCGAATAAGAAGAAAGACTCCGGCGGAGAGAACGTCCTGAAGGAGGTATACTGTTTCGGATGCGGTATGCCAGGTTATTTCCGATATAACTGTCCGAAGTGCATGGGAAACGGGAAGGGGAAAGACCAATAGGGGTCTCAACGGCCTTTCCCCGTGTACAGAGGCCACAAAAGAGCGAGACGTTCGACTCAACGAGGAGAATGCAGTTGCCGCAATCGTATCGACGGAGGAATGTAATAAAACCGGTACGACGGAAGGAAAATCGTCCGAGGATGACTACGCTAGTGTAGAGTCGGACCAGGACGTAGGACGCTGGTGGCTACAGGTAAACGTAGGACCTTACCGCTTAAGGGCGTTGCACGACCTTGGAGCATCCCGAACGGTCCTGGGACCTATCGCCCTCCTGATTGCCAATGAATTAGGTAAATCAGTGCGACCTGATAGCGGGAAGGGAGCGAAATTAGGAGACGGGCGTTTCTCTCCTGTCACGGGTTATACCTACTTGCCATTTGAGGTCGCAGGTATAAAACACGACCTCAAAATAGGTGTAATGCCACACTTAGACGCTGATTGTTATGTAGGCGTGAATTTTATTAAGAAGTTTAATGCGATCCTCTTTCCACAAGAGAACCGCTTTCTTTTTAAAGATGAGAAGAGATCAGTCTCCTTGGAGTTGGCGGGCGTGGATTTCCCGTGTATAGCATCTCTCAACTCAATCGGCTTAGCGGACGCGCTACCCGCCGAGAGAGAGCAACTCCGAAAATTACTAGACCAGGTGCTGGGACCGGGTGGCCGTCCTATCGGATGCACGAACTTGGCAGAGCACACGATCGACGTTGGATCAGCTCGCTCAATCAAGCAAAAGTGCTATCCAGTATCCAAGGCTATTAGCGATAAAATGAAGGAACAGGTTAATGAAATGCTCGCTGCGGGCATAATCGAACCTTCGGCTGGTAGTTGGTTTAGTCCTGTGGTCATGGTCCGTAAAGATAATGGCAAATATAGGTTCTGCATCGATTTCAGGAAAATCAATGCAGTAACTAAGCCGGATGCTTATCCCCTCCCGAATATGGATAGCATCCTGCGCAAGTTACAAAGTGCGCGATATATAAGCACGCTGGATCTGAGTAGCGCGTACCACCAGATCCCCCTGCGTGCCGACTCTCGCGAGATGACGGCTTTCACGGTACCAGGGATGGGCCTGTACCAATTTACGCGAATGCCGTATGGACTCAATAACGCTGGTGCGACGTTCCAGCGGCTGATAGACTGTATCATCGGTCCTAGCCTCAAATCGTACGTATACTGCTATCTCGATGACGTGATAATTACGTCCGAAACTTTTGAGGAGCACGTTAAGTTACTTGAGACGGTCCTATTGCGAATCAAGGAGGCAGGGCTAACTGTCAATCGCGAGAAGAGCATATTTTGCCAGGAAGAGGTAAAATACCTCGGGGTACTAGTGGACCGCGACGGTTTTCGGCCCAACCCATCCAAGATTGAGCCGATATTAAACTACCCAGCTCCTAAAAACATTAAGCAGCTGAGGAGGTTCCTAGGAATGGCGTCGTGGTATCGGAAATTTCTAAAGGATTTCGCGACGATCGCCGAGCCCCTTACGTCTTTAACGAAGAAAGACCGTAAATACGAATGGCAAGCAGAGCAACAGACCTCATTCGAGCAATGCAAGATGCTCATCGCGACGGCCCCGGTTCTACACCGCCCTTCGTTTGACGAAATGTTCGTGATCCAATGTGACGCAAGCGACACAGGACTCGGAGCGGTGTTGGTACAAAATATAGACGGGGAGGAACGCGTGCTCGAATTTGCGAGCCGCACGATGACCGAGAGCGAGAGGAATTATAGCGTCACAGAGCGAGAGTGGCTCGCTCTCATCTGGGCCATTCGCAAGTTCCGCGCTTACGTCGAAGGTTATAAGTTCAAGGCTATAACCGACCACTTTAGTCTCACGTGGTTATGCAATCTGCGTAATCCGACGGGCCGCCTATCTCGTTGGGCCCTGGAGCTACAAGGGTACGATTACGAGGTAGAATACCGAAAAGGAGCACTCAACCACGTGCCCGACGCACTCTCTCGGATGAGCGAGGGAGACGAGTTATCGGTCAGCGCGGTGACCTGGAGTCAAGAGACTACTGAGAAGTGGTACCTGGGCCAATACGACAAAGTCACGAAAAGCCCTAGTGATTTCTCCAAATGGAAAATCATAGCGGGGAGGTTGTATACATATTGTCCCGATTCAATGCTGTCCGCAACACTTGGTGACGACGAAGCATGGAAGCTCGTCGTCCTGATCGAGAAGCGTGCGCTCGTTCTAAAACAAGGACACGACGAGCCCACGGCGGGTCACCTAGGTAGGGAAAAAACATATAAGCGTGGCGCCTTGTACTATTATTGGCCACGCTTATACCGGGATGTAGCCGACTACTTCCGATGTTGTTTGATCTGCTAACAATGCAAAGTCGAAGAACGCCTACCTGCAGGACTAATGGGACGCCGGACCATCGAACGGCCCTGGGAAGTTGTCGCAAGGGACGTTACGGGTCCGTTTCCGAGGAGCGTCCAAGACTTCGAGTACATTTTGATATTCGAAGATTTATTTACTCGCTGGATTGAGTGCATACCCATAAGGAAGGCTAACGCGCAAACGATCCTCAAGTATTTAAAGGACCGAGTTTTCTTCCGATACGGAGTACCGTCGACGTTCTTGTCCGATAACGGGACAGAATTTAAGAATAGTCTCGTAGACAATTACCTAAAGGAAGTCGTGGTGCAGCATATGACTACTCCCCCCTACTTCCCATAGGCGAACGCGGTCGAGCGCGTGAACAGAACGCTAAAAACCATGTTAATCGCGTTTATCGGGAAGGATCATAAGCACTGGGACTCGAATCTGTACGAGATCGCGTTTGCATACAATACGTCGATACAAAGTTCGACGGGAGCAAGCCCAGCGATGTTGATCTACGGCAGGCAACCAATGCCTCCCGACTTGTTAAGAAAACGCGAAGAAAATGCAGCGCTCCTGGAGGAAAATAAAACCGCACGCGAAGATTAGAAAGAACGCTTGGACCGGTTACCACTGTTACACGACGCAGCAGCTGACCGAGCAGAATCGGCCCAGGAGAAGCAAGCGAATCACTACGACTAGGGTCGGCGCATCGTCGAATACGAGACAGGCGACCTAGTCTGGAGACGTAACGAAGTACTCTCTTCGGCAGCTCATAACGTGTCGGCTAAACTCACACCGAAATACAGGGGACCGTACTTGGTCTCGAGAGCCATTGGGACGAATACTTATTCGTTAATTGACGGGGACGGGGACTCGGATTCTCCCGTCCATGCAGAACAACTCAAGCCGTACCAAAAAGGCATAAACCCGGAAGAAGACGACTTCGAGAAGACTCTTCCACCGTTGGATGTGTCACGCGCAGGGGCGGGTAATTGTCCGCCCTCAAATAGCGAAAGTATTGTAAATGCGAACGAGCATGTAACCGAAATAAGCGAGAGAGACACCGTAGCGAGGGCGAATGAATGTCAGGCCGCGCTGACCGTGCCCCCCAAGCGTAAACCCGGACGACCGCGAAAAACAGCGTTCGTAGTTCGCCGCCCGATCGCACCGAAAATAGTGTGTAGAGATAGTCAGGAGATACGCGGAACCGCGCCCACGGGGATAGTACACCGCCCGGGCCGTCCACCAGGCTCCAAGAATCCTAAACCATCCGTCATAACGAAAGACTAGTCACCGCGTAAGACCCGAAATCGTACGGAGGCTTGATGCGTTCCTCACTCTCGACCCCGCTCCGCGAACGTACTGGCAGAAGCCGGATACCTACCTGGTACCCGCCGTCTGGGAGGGGGGTGTGACGAGTGACGATAGCGCGAGCCACTCGTCATGGTTCTCCGTCGCGAGGCCCTTACGGCCGTCGGGTAAGACCGCGCGGAATACGGAAAGGAGGGGGAACGAGAGAGAATCGGTGAGAAACATTCTCGCGTGAGCCGCCGAGACGGGAGGTCCTCGAGGTTATTGGAGTGACGCCGCCGACGACTGCGTGGTACCACATTCGAGACGCGAGGAGTTTTGCTACTACGAGTATAAGGTTAGAGTTTTTCCCTCTCGACGAGGATAACGTGCTCGGGTAATTCTCGCGTACTCTCTTCGCGCCGCGATCCCGCGTCCGGGCTATGACCCCCGCGATTGCGCCCAGGCCGCCCGAACAACTATATCATTTCGTGCGGTCGCGATCTAACTATTGTGTTGTATTACGAACCAGTGAATAAATTTCAATTCTATTTTATCTTTCGATTCCTATCATTTCGATATCCCGTATTCACCCAGGAATCCCGATCTCTAGTCTGATAAGCAGACGAGTCCGCGGTACTGGTCTGCCAATCCTGAAATTCGTACTTCCGGAAGTGGGCTCACACTGGAGCCCATATCAACGTACACGGTAGCTGTTGAGGTATCGGCAAGCCGCCGATAAAGTCCACTGAAGCTCTGATCGCGCGCGAAGGTAAGTTCGTCTCGCGCGACCTCGGGGTGATCTCTACACACGCTACCTCCGTGTATTATTTGAGAAAACCCGACATGCACCGTTACAATATATATGGGATATTCCACACGAAGTGGTCCGATCAAAATTTTAAAATGCTCCAAATTTTGGGTACACATTGCAAATTTTTTTCAGAATACAGAAAAAAATTTTTAGGTACTGGAATCTATTTGCTCAAAAGTTATTCTAACCTCAAAAAGTGGATTTTTCCAAGTTTTTTTCAACACCAGCTGGGTTTACCACTATAAACTCAAAATCTATCAACTTTTACTATAGAACATTATATGTATCAGTCGTTGCTAATTGTGTCTGGAATTTATTCTTCTGGGTTAGAATTTCTAATTCCAAGGTGAATGTTATATAAACTACATGTCAATATTCAACTTGAAAAAAGTGCAAGTGTGCCACAATTGATTTTTTTATCCAAAAGTCTAAAAGAAAGCTTGGAGCAATACCTTTCAAATGGTCTGTAACATTTTTATGGCCTCCAATTCTGTAAAAAGTTATGATAATTTAAAAAAACACGAAATTTTTTAAAAAATTTAAATGGGAATTACCATGTTAATTTTTGTTAATTTTTTGTTTTTTTTTTTAAATTATCATAACTTTTTACAGAATTGAAGGTCATAAAAATGCTACAGACCATTTGAAAGGTATTGCTCCAAGCTTTCTTTTAGACTTTTGGATAAAAAAATCAATTGTGGCGAACTTGCACTTTTTTTGAGTTGAATATTGACATGTAGTTTATATAACATTCACCTTGGAATTAGAAATTCTAACCCAGAAGAATAAATTCCAGACACAATTAGCAACGAATGTTACATATAATGTTCTATAGTAAAAGTTGATAGATTTTGAGTTAAATAGTGGTAAACCCAGCTGGTGTTGAAAAAAACTTGGAAAAATCCACTTTTTGAGGTTAGAATAACTTTTGAGGAAATAGATTCCAGTACCTAAAAATTTTTTTCTGTATTCTGAAAAACATTTGCAATGTGTACCCAAAATTTGGAGCATTTTAAAATTTTGATCGGACCAGTTCACGTGGAATACCCCATATATATATATATATATATATATTGAAGCGTTTTCATTACATGATAAAATTGTATTACATTCTTAACAATAACGATTACTGCAATAGCATAATAGTAAATTTTAATTATAAAAATAATTTTTGCTAAAAAATAAATTCGCACATTCATGAGTGAATTTTTGTGGCTTATATAAGCTAAGTAGACAGATGCGCATAATAGTGTCCTTTTGATTGTATATTTACGCGCGTAATTAAATAGTGATGCAGGTACAGTTTAAAAAAGTCATGTTTTGGTGGCTTTTGAAAATACAAAAATGCAAACAAAAAATGCAAACAAAAAATGCGTGTGTAGTTTTAAATGATATACTTAATATTAATGCAGTTACTTGATAAGATTTAAAGTTTATATTTATTATTTCTTACTATAAAGACACGATTTATTACAATGTAAAATTATGCATATTTTAATATAATAAATGATATAATATATAAAATATATAAATATATGTACGTATATATGAATCATTCCATGTAAAGGTAGCTTAACGCAATCATTATTTTCAACACGTTAATAATTTCATAATTTCTTTATGATTTATTTACTTAGCTACTGCATAATTACATAATATATAAAATTAGTATTTAAATCAAGGTACATCTAGTAACATGAATTTTCTCTCATGCGATTTTATGATATAAACACAGACAAAAGAAATTTACTTAACCAGCACACAAATTTGAATTTAGTGCGTAAATTTAGTCAAGTTGGAAAGCCTTCTTGTCGCGACAGACCCCCTTTCAAACTCGCGCAAGCAGACCTTTCTAGCGGCCCTGGCACAAGTGACACCCTGGCGCAGGGTTGCCAGATGGCGATTTTTTCTCTTTGTTGCTCTTGCTTAATAAACATTAATATAAGTAAGAGAGAAAAGGAAAAAAAATCGCCAACTGGTCACTCTGCCCTGGCGCGCTGACACTGACTCATTGACATAAGTGTAAACGCCTCATAGACATCTACATTATTAAAAATATTTATTTTAATAATTTTTAATTTTATCCTGAGATATATATAAGCGAGGCTTTTTAAAAATTGTAATTTAACTGTAAATTATTGTTTGTAGGAAATATTTTATGAAACAACTGTCGAAGATATTTTATATGATGAATCAAGTGAGATTGGCTCTGATACTGAAGAAAGCTACAATGAAAATAATATATTTAAATTTGAAAACCTTTTGAAATTGCTACAAAGTAATGAGTATAACAAAGCTATTGATGCCAAATTACTCGTAAATAAAAGTGAAATATTACTTGCAGTTTTAACGTACATAAAAAAATTTAATCTTCCAAACGATGTAACAGTATATTTATGTAAAATGTTGAATTCTTTTGATACACGATATTTTATAGATAAATACTTTTATCCTAAAGAAGGCATAGAATATCATGCTGTTTGCCCCGAGTGTAAAACATACATAAAATCTTTCACTCAAAACGATCGTATTATTTTCTGTCAGGTGTGCAATATTTATGTGAACTTGAAAAATATTGAATGTTGAAAACCAAATAAAAAATTTAATACAAAATAATTACGAATATTATAGTGAAGTCATAACTAGAAGTGAAAGAGCGGATAATAATGTCTTAAAAGATATTTACGATGAAATTTGCTACAAAAATATAATTGAATCATTATTAAATACTGACAAAAAGAATTATGTAACTTGCACGTTTAACAGTGATGGATCTCTCATTTTCAAAATTCAAATTGTTCGATTTGGCCAATACAAATTAATATAAACGAAGTTCCGATCAATGATAGAAATAATCCTATCACCTTTGGCTTTGGTTTGGTCGTGATAAGAATATGACAAATTTTTTAGGTCAGTTTGTCAAACATGCTAATATATACTCCCACCAAGGAATACGTTGTTTGAAAAACAGTGAATCGAGGTACTTCAAAGTCTTTCCCGTGTGCTGCTGCGTCAACTCCATGACATGAGCTCCAATGCAAGGACTTGTGCAGTATAATGGTTTTTTCGGATGCAATTGGTGCCTACAGCGAGGTAAATCTGTTAATATTGGCAAAGGATTTGCGCTAAAATATTCAATACCTGACGTAACTGAGGAAGTTAGATTGAGAAAAGAAAATCAATTTATAGTGCATTTACAAGAAGCCTTAGATTCAGGTCGTGCTGTATTTGGTGTTAAATCATCGTCGCCTCTTTTAAATTTAATGTATTTCAATATTATTGATGGATTTGTAGTTGATCCTATGCACTGTGTTTCACTTGGGGTTATAAAGCAATTCTGTGATTTATGGTGCAGTTCGAGTGGACAAAATTATTGTCTCTCCAAAGATGATTTATTAGATTTAGATAAAGACATAAGCCATTTTAAAGTTCCTAGCCACTTAGCTCGTTTGTCCAGATTAATTATAGACATAAAGTATTGGAAATCGCGAGAATGGGATAATTGATTATTGTTTTATAGTTTACCATTATTAAAAAAATTACACTAAAAAATCATCGATTTAAGCCATATTTTACACATTGGCAGTATCTAGTCGAAGCAATACATGTATTGATGAAAGAATCTGTGAGTTTTCAAAACGTCACCAGAGCTAACCATCTTTTAAGGCAATTTGTTGCAGATGCACAAAGGTTTTATTCAAAGGAAGTAATGAAATCTACCTATAATTATTTTAGAAAATCACGTAAAAAATACTTTTGAAAATTCACCAGCTTTAGATTTTTGTTATGATATTACAAATAGATCTACTAATAAAATCATCAAATTAAGCGATTGTAGATATTTTGGAGTATCGAAAACACCAAGACAGATTTCAATCGACGAAAATGGATTATCAGTAAATAGTCAAGCGTATCATAGAATGGTTAAATATAACTGTTTATACCAAACAATTAAGAAAGTTTCAAGTAAGTCTAATAACGCATACGCTCTAAAAGTAGGTCAGTATGAGCAATTGCTTGAATTTGTAGTCGACCAAATAACTTTTAAAGAATTAACTGCTTGTAATAAAATAATTGTAAATTCATCATTTTCAAATATTTGTATGAATATTAAAGAAGTCGTTAATATAGAAAATAATCCAACTATTATTGAAACTGTATTTATGAAAATTGGTGATAGGAATTCCATTTGCACATTACCAGCAATGTGTTATTCATAATATTCTTTTTGTACTTTATATTTATATTTATTCATTTATTTATCGTCTATTTTAAATTATAAGGTGTAAAAATACTTTCGTTATATTTAACATATAATCCTTAATTAGTAATTACAAAATTTATGTCTTAAATTGTGAGGTAAAACTTCAATTATATTGAATCAATTATAAGTATGTAAAAAATGTATCTATGAAATGCATGTATATACTTATAAGTACATAAATACATTAAAATATATTTAATGCATAGCTGTATACAACGTGTAAATCTATTAAAATATACATTTGTAATTACTTATAAATACATGTAAAAATATAGCTGTATAATGCAGATAAGAACTTTATACGTTATGCATTTGTTGCAGAATATGTAAACAAAAATTGTATAAGATCACCATGGATTAGTATTGAAATATTCAGTTAACAATAATAAACTTTTCATGTTTTAGTTTTTATATTATAAAATGAAAAGTCGTAATTTAAATGAAGTCTATTAATCCATTTTCATGAATTTATCTAAGAATCTATTTAATCATTTAAAAGTACCGAAATCTTTTAAAAAATGCAGGAGTACATACAACAAAATTTCATTTCCTATTTACCTACCAATTAATACAATAATTAAAAAGCTATTTAAAACTACAGGTGTAAATTGCTCAAAAATCCATTTCCTATTTATTCCTATTAATCCATTTAATCATTTAAGATTACCGAAAAATCGTTTTAAAAGTACATGTTTTCAAAAATCTATTTCCTATTTATAGCTATTAATCCATTTAATCTGCATTTAAGGGTACCAAAAAATCGATTTAAAAATATACGAGTAAATACTTCGAAATTATATTTAGAAAAATATTTAAAAATACAGTTGACCAAATAGTTTTTTCCGGAATAATATACCTGTAAATTCATTATAAAATCCATCCAACATTTTACGTAAATGTATATAAAAATATCATGTATACAATTTGAAAACCCATTTATTATTACATGGATTTATGCATATAAATCCAATTAATAAATGCATACGAATCCAGACCAATACAGCTGTACCATTACATGGATTTTTACTTGTTTTTCCATGTTACTTTTATAACTGTATATTTTTGACAGGGTTTAAAGTTTTTAACCACCTTCCTCACGTATTTTACATCTTAGAAATAGGAGATGGTGAAAAATGTTTGTAAAAAAAATCTCTTTAAATGTAATAAAAAAAATAAAACGCATCGCCAAATAAAATATATATTACATTAAATTATATATATTATATTACATATGTTATCAAAATTTATTAGAGTAATAGTACTGTTTTTGTCAATGTTCGTATTACTGTGACCACTTTTTTACCGAAATCCCTATAAAATATTTTTGGAATTTTTGTACTAAACTCCCGTCCTACCCCCTCCCCATCAATCATTACATGGGGGATAAATTAAGACTGGTTGTCATATTCAATGTTAATCCTTTCCCCTACCACCTTCATCTTTAAAATAGGGGATAAAAAAGAGTGGTTGTCATATTGTTATTCACCTGTACCGAAACCCCTAAATTAATTTTGGAATTTTTCTAATTTTATTTTTCCCCTCCCCCTCTTACTCCTCCACCATCTACTATTAAATGGAGGATAAATGAAGAGTGATTATCATATCGTTATTCACCGTAACCAAAAATCCTCATCTTAGTTTTTTTTAGAATTCTTATATTTTTAAACTCCCCCTCTCCTCCTTCTTTTAATCTTTAAAATGGGGGACAAAAACGAATTGTTGTTATACAGGGTGTCCTAAAAGTAACGATACACCAAAAAAGGTGAAAGTCATTCCTTAAGTAACTTTTTACGACGAATCCAGTGGTGAACTTGGATTTGACCTTCAACTTGTCATTCAAGGTCATTTCAAGGTCAACTTTGTTTTTTTAAATGGGAACCCCTATTTTTGACAACAGCAATCGAAAGAGCGAGAAATTTTACGCCTAAACATGTACTCAGGTCATAGGTCAAGGTGACCTTGAACCTTCTGCTGAAGGTTATTAAGTTTTACGTATGGATCGGCTTCGATCTGTACTTGTTTGACTTAGAGGTATTAAAAAGGTCAAGGGAATTCTTGTAATAATGGTATCCAATGGTGACCTTGGATTTGACCTAGCGTTAGACCTTGAAGGTCATTCGAAGGTTAACTTTTTTTTAATGAAAACGGCTATTTTTCACAACAACAATCAAAAGAGCGGGAAATTTCACTCGAACCTGCTATGGATTAACTCCAATTTGTAAGTTTGAACCTTCAAGGTCATTGCGAGGTCATTCTTTTACATTTAGCGTTACCCAGGAACAACGACGTGGACGTAGTAAAATCTGTTCCCTTTGGGGTGCTTGATTGGCGTGAGTCCCCTTGCCTCTCACACTTAATTATTAGCAGTAATAATCTCATCTTACTTTAAGTGCTCGAATTGCTCTCCATTCACTTCGAGGAGACGAGGGGACTCATGTAAATCCCGTAATTTGTAGAGTTTTCCTGGAATACCTCAAGAATTCCCGAATCTCCAGGAAATCCCGTAATTAGTGGAGTTATCCCGAAATAACTTAATACATTGAATTTTAGAAAATCTGTATATTGTCATAATTTTGGTTGGAAATGACCTTGAGATTTCTGTTTCAGCTTAAATTAAAGCTTTCGCCATATTTTTTATAATCTGTAGCTTAAAAATGCTTGAAAGCTCTAGGAGTTATAATAAAAATCAGCTAAGGCTAAGAGTGTCAGTTTACTTAAAAAGCGTAATACTCAAGTTGTAGAGGCTCAAAAACGAGATATAGCAACTCAGGCCAAGAAAATTTTTATGAGGAAATTCTTCTATAATAACTTTTTTATAAACATAGGACTATATACGTATATAAAATAATTTATTTAAAAGTTATTCTACCCTCAAAAAGTGAGTTATTTTACGTTTTTTTAACGATAGCTGACTTCACAACTATTTATTTTAAAATATATTAACTTATGTAACATTAGTTACAGACTTGAATTCTTAATCCTATGTCGATGACTTATAAAGTATAACTCATCATTGATGTTTAAAATAAGGCGATCACGCCAAAATCGAATTTTTTATGCAAATGTCTAAAAACAAGCTTGAAGTAATATATTTCTAATGGTCTATTAATGTGGTATTTTAAAAAATTACAATAATTTATTGAAAATTTAAATGCAATTTAACTTGTAAATTTCTAAAGTTTTTGGTAGTTTTTTAAAATACTATAACTTTTGATAGGCTTACAGGTCAATTACAAGCTACAGACCATTAAAAAGATCTTTTTGTTAGACATTTGCATAAAAAATTCGATTGTGGTGTGGCCGCCTTATTTTAGACGTCAATGTTGACTTGTACTTTATAAGTCATCGGAATTGGATTAAGAATTGAAACCCCAAAGGATAAATTCTAGAGAAAACCAACAACCAATTTTGCATATAATATTATATAGTAAAAGTTGATAGTTATTGAAATAAATAGCTAAATAAAAAGAAACATAGAAAAACTCACTTTATGAAAGTAGAGTAACTTTTAAACGCAAATCAATTATAATCTACAAATCATTAGAAAAGTATTGCTTAAACCTTTTTTTTTAGATTGATGAATGAAAAAGTCGATTGTGGCGTAATCGCCTTATTTTAAACATAAATGTTAACCTCCAGTTCATTAGTCATTTATCTTAAGGAGATGACATAACTGAATTAAATTCTACTGTACTGACACCAGAATGTAACATGTATTATTTCTCATATTACTACACGGAGAGAAATATTTAGTAAATATTACAAAGTAGTTTGGTAAAAATTCCTAAACTCCCAAGTAATGTGGTCACAGACCGAAAAAACCGAAAAAATTACCAAACTGCTAAGTAAAATTTACAGTAAATGTAGTAAAATTTACTCTAAATGTAGTAAAATTTGTGGAGTTAACGTACTAAATTTTACAATTAAGCTTGTAAATTTTATTAACTCTGATTTTTTCCTATACTGTTTACGAAATTCTATAAACAACAGTACAGCACGAGATACCGAAAAGAAGCGATAAAGTTGCGATCTTTAGGTTAAAATTTTTATTGGAATCGCGTCGTTCGTTTGTTTACTTTAAAAGGACGATTCGATGAAACACATGAAGTGACGCGGTGGCGCAATGGTAAGGACTTGGATTCTCAACCCAAACTTCGCAGGTTCGATCCCGATGACATCCAGAATTTTTTTCACTAATTAAATTTCATTTAAATATTTAAAATATCCATAACACTCGAATAATATACATAAACTCAAAAATAAATAATATGGGAGAAATAAAATTTTTTTTCTGATGTTAAAAAAAAAATTAAAATTACAATTTAGTCTAGTAAAAATTACGAGATTCGCAGTTTGTTACCACATTACTTGAGAGTATAGGAATTTTTACCAAACTGCTTTGTAATATTTACTAATTATTTCTCTCCGTGTAGTAATTAACACAACGATAAATTACAAATGTAGTAAACGCATATTTTTAATATGTATTTTAAATAAATTATAACTTCAAATAAATTATAACCTCTTTTATTCAAGTGGAACAACAATTTAATTGAATTTTGTGAAAATTAGATAGTTTTCTAACAAATACAGTGCAAATACACAATATCATGATATTGGTAAATGTTGGAATACTAAAAAAAATACTCAAAATGTGCACGACGAAGAAATAAATCAAAAGGCGCGATAGCGTCTGTTCGCAAGTATGCAGGCGCGTCCCTGTTAAAAAAATTCACGCTGATTCAGTACTGATTTCATATTGAAATCAATATGAAATCATCATTGCATCAATATAACATCATCACCGAATCAGAGTAAAATCAGTACTGAATCAGCAGTAACTTTTTCCCAAAACGCAGAATGGAATTGGTACAGAATCAGTGCAAAATCAGGATTGAATCAGTACAAAATCGGTATTGAATGTTTACTGAATCTGCGATGAATCAGAGTTACACGCAGAGTAATAAAACAATAAAAGTTCATTTATATGTGATAAATAAAAGTGATTAATCACATACCGTAACACGTGTTTAATCACATGATTTTTTACATGTTAAATAACGTGATTATTTAGTTGTAAATTTCCAAGAGAAAAGTATGTAGTATAATTCTCTAAAAAAAATTAGGTAAAGCAAATAAAATTGTCAAAAAATCATAAAATAGATAAAAAAAAGTATTACACATTTTTCTGTTTATGTTAGTTATTCACCCATCCACTTATTAACCGCGGTCAATGCTGCTTAACTTTCAGGATCAATCATTTCTCAGTCTATTCTCAATGCTACATTCACAAACAGTTACAAAGATAATAAAAACATATTTGTAGACATCTCAAAAAGCCCAATTAGAATTTATTTTAATGGTATTAATTTTAATGGAATAAACATATTTTTAAAAATGTGGACAATTTCATACAAGTTAAAATTTTAATGCACACATCGGTACCATATTAGAAAAACAATATATATTTAGTAAAATATTGAAGCAAATTCATATTAATTGTAACTAGGTTTTTTGAAACGTCTACAAATATGTTTTCATTATTTTCGTAACTGTTTGTGAATGTAGCAGATAGAAGATAGTAAATCAAACAATAAAAATACTAAAATCAGTATGCATGGAAGTAATAACATCTCTTTAAGATTATATTATTTAACATTTCAAGTATATATATTTCATTAATCCAATTGTTAAATATCAAAAACACCTTCTACAAAGGTGTAAAAATTCGCAAGTATGGTGTAATTTCAATCACACTTTTAAAATTGTTATCTAATAGTTTAATATCTTTAATTTGTCGCAAATCCTTTCCTACTTAAAAATTACTAAAAATATTTTTTATTAACAAATAATTAGGTATATGATTCTTACAAAGTTTCTGCTATAGAAATTACTAAAATTAAAATAAAAACGACAAGTATTTTGTAGCATATAATAAATTTAATTTTAATTAAAAATTTATATATTACTGAAACATTATAAAAAGATTTCATTACTTTCTGTTGCAGTAAGTTTTTATAAAGTAAGATATGAATTGCTAAAGTGTAATTGAAATTACATCATACTTGCGAATTTTTACACCTTCGCAGAAGGAGTCTTTTGTATATAACGATTGGATTATGTATTACAAAAGATTGTTTAGCAATACTAAACAAAAATTTTAGGCCAAATAATGTAGGGCACTTTGCTGAAAAAATGTTTATTTGTCAACTATAATACTTGACGATTCTATTTTGATTTCAGTTATTTCTAGTGCAGTAACTTTTTATAATGTTTCAGTAATATATAAATTTTTAATTAAAATTAGATTTATTATATGCTACAAAATACTTGTCGTTTTTATTTTAATTATAGTAATTTCTATAGTAGAAACTTTGTAAGAATCATATACCTAATTATTTGTTAATAAAAAATATTTTTAGTAATTTTTAAGTAGGAAAGGATTTGCGACAAATTAAAGATATTAAACTATTAGATAACAATTTTAAAAGTGTGATTGAAATTACACCATACTTGCGAATTTTTACACCTTTGTAGAAGGTGTTTTTGATATTTAACAATTGGATTAATGAAATATATATACTTGAAATGTTAAATAATATAATCTTAAAGAGATGTTATTACTTCCATGCATACTGATTTTAGTATTTTTATTGTTTGATTTACTATCTTCTATCTGCTACATTCACAAACAGTTACGAAAATAATGAAAACATATTTGTAGACGTTTCAAAAAACCTAGTTACAATTAATATGAATTTGCTTCAATATTTTACTAAATATATATTGTTTTTCTAATATGGTACCGATGTGTGCATTAAAATTTTAACTTGTATGAAATTGTCCACATTTTTAAAAATATGTTTATTCCATTAAAATTAATACCATTAAAATAAATTCTAATTGGGCTTTTTGAGATGTCTACAAATATGTTTTTATTATCTTTGTAACTGTTTGTGAATGTAGCATTGAGAATAGACTGAGAAATGATTGATCCTGAAAGTTAAGCAGCATTGACCGCGGTTAATAAGTGGATGGGTGAATAACTAACATAAACAGAAAAATGTGTAATACTTTTTTTTATCTATTTCATGATTTTTTGACAATTTTATTTGCTTTACCTAATTTTTTTTAGAGAATTATACTACATACTTTTCTCTTGGAAATTTACAACTAAATAATCACGTTATTTAACATGTAAAAAATCATGTGATTAAACACGTGTTACGGTATGTGATTAATCACTTTTATTAATCACATATAAATGAACTTTTATTGTTTTATTACTCTGCGTGTAACTCTGATTCATCGCAGATTTAGTAAACATTCAATACCGATTTTGTACTGATTTAATCCTGATTTTGCACTGATTCTGTACCAATTCCATTCTGCGTTTTGGGAAAAAGTTACTGCTGATTCAGTACTGATTTTACTCTGATTCGGTGATGATGTTATATTGATGCAATGATGATTTCATATGGATTTCAATATGAAATCAGTACTGAATCAGCGTGAATTTTTTTAACAGGGGTAAGCCCTTATTATACAGCTAACTAGCCCCTCAGATTTTTTATATTTTCGTAAATATAGAATTATACTATGTATTTATGCAACGACAAATCTCAGATCTAATTTTTATTTAATTCTTCACTTTTCAATAAATCCGTTTCGAATTCGTAAATGCATAGTGAAGAATCTCGATGTTATTAAAGTTGCTTGCTGATTTCCGTTTCTCGATTTTTGCTATTTCCACTTCCTTTTTCATTCGATGCAAACAAAAAGATACAGCGTCATAGGAGATGCGAAAGATAGAAAGAGACGAAATTTTTTCCAACCCATGAGAGAACGCCTACAGAGGTAAAAACCGTTAGCAAGTTGTTTGAGAAGTGGCCGCAAAGAGGGAGTTTCGACGCTACTCTCAGCTATTACACACATAGTATATGCATATACATATAAATTGATCAATCGGTACTTATGCCGACAAATTCTTACGGGAAATGGGAATTGTGCTTACTTTGGGGTAATTATGCCGACGTCAGCATAATTCCACCGAAAATTCAACCATGTATCCGTACTTATGCCGACACACAAAAAATCGGAAAATTATCTTTGTGAGCCCCGCTTTGACGTTATAATATTAATGAAGGATTGAAGCTATAACGTCTTTCGAGGTGCCGGAGGCCGGAGGCACTTCGAATGGGGTTGTAACTTCAATCCTTCATTAATATTATAAGGTCAAAGTGTGCTTTTTACCCGTGAGGGGTATTTAGGTATTTGGGTTATTGGTTTTTTATGCATTATTCTATCAATTAATATTCTCCCCCTTATATCTGAGTCGTTACATATGTTTTATAACCTCAAAACACCAAGATAACACGTAGTGTCACCATAAGTACCGATACTGGTGTTTATATATATATGTCTATAATGATATATTTATATGTATATATATATATATATATGTCTATAATGATATATTTATATATATAGATATATATATATGGGCTATTTCACGTCAAGTGGTATGATGAAAATTTTAAATCGCTCCAAAATTTGAGAACAGGCTGGAAATATCTTCAAGAAGATAGAAAAAAATTTTTAAATGTTAAAAATAATTTGCCTAAGAGTTATTCCACCATGAAAAATAGAAATTTTTCAATTTTTTAGAAAAATTTCTATTTTCAAAGCCATTTATCTCAAAATCTATTAATTTTTTTGAAAAAACATTACAAACAACTTTTGTTCAAAATAATCTTTAGAACTTATCTACCTGGGTTACAATTCTTAATTTTAAAATCTCGAAGAGATAGGGGTCTCGAAAATATTGAATATCAAAAAAAGGCGACCACGCCACAATCGATTTTGATCTAACACCGCTCAAAAGATCACATTTTTTGAGAGCTTTTGAATGGCGGCGGTTAGATTATTGGCCAAGACCGCTGTTGTAGGTTATGCCCTATAATACATGAAAATTAGTGATTTTATGATGTTTATGAGGTTATGATGTTTATATAGATATATATATATATCATCGCCGTGTCTAAGAATTCAGGATTCAACATATATATATATGGGTGGTTCTTTGTGACATCGAAGATGAAAAAAATAAATATTGCTATAATTATGCCTAATTAATGGCAACATTAGAGTTTTTTTAATTAATAATATCTTAAAAAATAAGCTTCAAATCGAAATTTGTCAGATAGAAAAGTTGTTTAGAATTTCGTGCTTTATATGTGTGCGAAATTAACGGAATGAATTTTAGAACACCCTGTATATATACTACGCCTTATAATATTTTTGGTTATATTTATCAATATATATATATATATAGATGGGTGCATCTCTGTCACATCCAAGATGAAATAAATGAATATTGCTATAACTGTGGGAATATGTTTTAGAGGTATCCAGTAGTTCTCCTGAATTTTTTCAGATTTTTTTGGGACCATTATTTTATGTTACAGAAAGTCAAAGTTGGAATTTTAGCACTTTTTCGCATTATATGCCAATTTTCATGAATTTGTAGCTCCGAGGGGATGCATTTTTTACTAAAAACATAAATATGATTTTTTTTCTAAAATTTTCTGAATTTTTCATTAAAAATACTTTTAAAGTCATAAATGTATGCTGTCACACTCTTGTAAGCCATTTAAACCTTAAATAGTGAAAATCAGCAATTCTGCTCCGGACTCTGGAAACCTAGTACTGTCTAAAAGATGTCTTTTTATAGTCAGAAACTGGCTATAAATTTCCAGAGTGGGTCTAAATCATTAAGATCACTTATGGTCAAGATATCTGGGAAAAGTGCCCGAAATATTAATAGTATATATTTGTTGCCTTATAACGATGAATCTATTAGCATGATCATTGCAAAAAAATTTATGCACTTATCTTGGAGTGGAAGAAAAGTATCTCCACTGGTTTCAGTATTCATCTAATCCCCTGTAAGCTGCTAAAAATATAAATATTATTATACAATTATAAAAAATTAATTTTTAAACATTTATAATGCTGGATTTTCAATTTTACAACCACTTTAAGAATTATGATACTAATCTGTAGGATTACTATAAATATATTAACATTATTATTACAATAACTGAATATCCGTATTTAATACAAAAAATATATAAATAAATCGGATCTGAGGTTATAATGAGTAATATGATTACGTGACAGTGACAAGTTTGTGAAATTAAAACAATGTATGGCAGAATAATAATAATAATAATGTTGATATTTTTATAGTAATTCAGATTAGTATTATAATTCTTGTAAGGGTTGTAAAACTAAAAATCCAGCATTAGAAATGTTTAAAAATTAATTTTTTACAATTGCATAATAATATTTCTATTTTTAGCACCTTACAGGGGATTAGATGGATTCTCAAATAAGTAGAGATACTTTTCTACCACTCCAAGGTAAGTGCGAACATGCAGCTAAACCATAGCGGTATAAAAAAACAGTGGAAACAGGATGAAAAATACTTTGTGTTAGGTCTGTATTATAAACACGTTGAATTTGTGTCTCTAGACAGTACTTTATATAAAACACCTTCTACGATAGTGTCAACATTCGCAAGTATGGTTTTCAATCACACTTTCAAAAATATTATCTGATAAAAAAATCTTTAATTATTACTCCCATCCTATTTCTACTTATATTTTGCTTAAACTCCATAAAGAGTTTCTGCAATAGAAAGTACTAAAATCAAAGCGGAATAAACCACAAGTATTTTTTACCATACCATACATTGTATTTTTTTAAATTAAACTTTTATATATTTTGCTTAAACTCTATAAAAAGTTTTTATTAATTTCCACAAAACTGATAAAAGGGAAACTTCTTTTTTTTAATCTCTTTAAATAAACAATGTCTATCCTTCCCGTGCTTTACATCAGTAGAAAAACAATTTTATAGAATAATAATAACTCATTTGTGCAAAATTAATTTCTGCATAACTAATAAAAAGTAATTTCTCTCTTTTTTATGCTCTTCAAATAAAATAATACTTGCACCACCATTGATTAAGTATTTCAGTCGAGTTATGATTGACCTACTAATATCTTCTTATACCGATGGTACTTAGTAGTTTATCGTGTAAAATAATATGGTCAAATAAAGCATTCTAATGTTTTACATCTAAACTAAATAGTATTTCCGATTTGGAATTGGTCGTGTATATTTATTTTTTAACCATAAAATTGTTATCAAGTACTAGTGCTTTATTTCACTGCAAAAGCAAATCAAAATCAATCGCTGTGTATACATATAGGCCTCATTAGAAACATATAATGTCGTTATACAAATCTTATAAATCTTACTTAATAAGAAAACTTAAAATATTGCATATGCAACACGCTATTTAATTTAAATCAGACGTATAATTCAAAAGTAAGATGGCAATCCAACGCGTGGTGCAAGTATTATTTTATTTAAACAACATAAAAAAGAGAGAAATTACTTTTTATTATAGTTATGCAGAAATTAATTTTGCTCAAATGAGTTATTATTATTCTATAAAATTGTTTATCTACTGATGTAAAGCACAGGAAGGGTAGACATTGTTTATTTAAAGAGAATAAAAAAAAGAAGTTTCCTTTTTATCAGTTTTGTGGAAATTAATAAAAACTTTTTATAGAGTTTAAGCAAAATATATAAAAGTTTAATTAAAAAAATACAATGTATGGTATGGTAAAAAATACTTATCGTTTATTCCGCTTTGATTTTAGTACTTTCTATTGCAGAAACTCTTTATGGAGTTTAAGCAAAATATAAGTAGAAATAGGATGGGAGTAATAATAGAAAAATACGATTGATACAAAGACGATGGAAAGTTGGTATCTCATATTTGCAAAGAAAATAAATGTTGATTGCAGATACATGGAGAAACAAATTATATCTTAGAAACAATTTTCAGTAAAAACTAGATATATATATATATATATATATATATATATACACATAATCGATTAATAAATTATTACTATTAAAAAGTTGTCTATTTACTAAACTACATTTGTTTCTTGTACAGGCTATCGATCAACGGATTCGTGGTAGATTAGACAACCCACTTATAAGAGATCCGAGCAGCGATCGTTCTGTTGCCCGGTCGCACCTTGTCTTCTCGATCACGTAGCATAACACTGCGAATGCATTAAATGCTGATAAAACGAATAGCGCGGACCTACATTTTGGTGTTAGGTGTGGTATACTGCTAAGATCGTATTATTCATATTCTGAGAGTATTTTCATATAAATTAAACTTTTGTACTTATAATTCACTTAAAATAAATAAAATGTAATGGAAATATGCCTCTACTGACAAGGAGGGGTTCCACCTTGTGGGAAACGGATTTCATTGCACCTTTGAGAACTGTTTTCTGATAGCCAAATATGAAAGAATTCATGTGAAATTCAATCTCATAGGCTGCTTAACGAAAGTAATACGCAGTTAACGGAAAATTGTGAAAAAATATGATTAAGTTTAATTGTCAATAACTCGGAAAGAAATAGACGTAGCTACTCAAACTTAAATCCATTAAACAGTTAAGATCAAGTAGACATAGGTTAAAAAAAAAGGCTCAAATATCTAAATTTGGATAAAAGTTATGAAAAAATCAGAATTAAACGAAATATATATCTAAAATGTCTATCAAACTTTAAGACCAGGTTCTCATTCTCGGGGTCGAAAAAATCCATTTTTTTTTGCTTAAAAGTCATCCTTATGGTGTGCAGAATATGTGACCGAAACGATTTTTCGAGATCGAATGTATTTTTCGAGTTACACCTCGTTTCGTGGCCGTGGTCTGTTGGCCGAAAAGCAGGTAATAAACGCGCGCTCGAACCATCTTGGTAGGGAGACCTTTATTCATACCTGGCTTTCAAATATACAATAGGCAGCAAGTTTGTGACCCTCCGAACGAATTACAACTTTCTGAATCTATTGTAAACACGTGTCTACGCAGGTATACCTCTGTATATCTGTGCAGACACGTATTCTCAGTAGAGCGATCGTTCTTCTTGCAACAACGTCGTCTCTTATGCGTTGATATCGTGTCAAAAATAAAAGTGCCGGAAAAATGCCGAATACGCGTAAATCAGTGGGAAATAAACGTCCTAATCACCCGCGGAAAAAGAGATTCAGTTACGATGCTGAAAAAATGGAAAGTGAAAGAGATTTCGTAAGCACTTCTGCCAAGAAATTGAAAGATAAACGATGGAACCGGTGGAAATACACAAAATGACAACGACTGTTTTAATTCTTGCGTGTGGAAACTAGCACCTAAACACCTTCATTGCGGTGCGAAAACCGTTGAAATAGCATCAAATATAGCTGCAGGCATGTTCAACGAAGGCTATTCATCTGTATTAAAAATTATGAACATGCTAGGAATTGGAGTCGGGCTAAACAGCAAAAATTTCGCCGAGAAAATGGACGAAAAGCGCATCACGGCAGCAGAGAAAATTTTGGCAGACATTGCTAAAAGGGCCAGGGTGGAGTAATTGTCAGCCCAAATACAACAACAACAAATATTTGAAGAAGAAGAAGGCATCTTGTATGGTGCTGGAATCGCTGACTAAGGGTAAGTTGTCAAAAAACAAAAATTAAATACGATTTTTCAGTACGTAAAACTTCAAACGCGTTTTTCTCGAAACGGTGTTTTTCGGCGCGCGGGCGACTCTACAGTTTCGACGAGTGAACCGATTTTAATGCATGACGGCTCAAAAGAAAGCTAATTAAATTTAGGGGGTCTTCATGACGAGTTTTTTTGAAAAAATTAATTTCGAATATTTTTTAATGGACATTGAAGACTAAAAAAATGGGGTAAAAATGGAGTTTTTTTTTTCAAACAGCCTCCATTTTTTTTAAAGGCCTTTTTTAAAAATCGGAAACCGATAAGGCCCCCCAAATTTCATCTATTTTAAGAATTTTTTTGGTTTTTTGGTTTCAGATCAAACCATGAGGCTGGGGACGCGCCCGCGTACACCCGTGCACTTTCCGTGCTGCTGCACGGCAACCGCCCTGGAGCAGCCATTTTGAAATTTTTTGTTTTGAAAAAATATAAAAATGTTCTTCTTTAATATACAAATAAAACCTATAAAACGTTTTCCCGGCATTACTTTATTTTATACAAAAAAAAAATTCCTGAAATTTAGGCAATTTTGGGGCCTGAGAATGAGAACCTGGCCTTAATAATAAATTTTCGTTAAAATTGTATCTAATCAAAAGGCGCGATAGCGCCTGGACGCAAGTATGCAGGGGCGTAAGCCCTTTTTTTTTTTTTTTTTGTTATTTAACGCCGCTCTATTTATGCTGCCAGGACTAATCAGCGACGGTATAATAAGCCCTTATTATACAGCTAACTAACCCCTCAGATTTTTTATATTTTCGTAAATTTAAAATTATACTATCTATTTATGCAATGACAAATCTCACATCTATTTTTTATATAAGTTTCACTTTACAATGAATCCGGTTTAAATTCATAAGTGCATAGTGGAGAAATTCGATGTTATTAAAGTTGCTTGCTGAATTCCGATTCTCGAATTTTGCTATTTCCACTTTCTTTTTCATTCGATGCAAACAAAAAGAGATAGCATCATAGGAGATGCGAAAGATAGAAAGAGACGAAATTTTTTCCAGCCCGAGAGAGAACACCTACAGACGTAAAAACTGTTGGCAAGTTGTTTGAGAAGTGGCCGTATATATATCTATATTCCGTATATATATATATCGTATATATATAGATATATTTCATAGTGTCAGAAAGAATAATAAAATATATTATATATTTCATAGTGTCAGAAATAATAATAAAAAAAGATAAAGATTGTTATTGACTATTTGAGATAATGTAAAAGAAAAATGATTGATTCCCAAGGAGAAAACGAGATGAACGTTAATGGTAATTTCATAGTATCAGAAAAAATAATAAAAAAAGATAAAGTTTGTTATTGACTATTTGAGAATAAAGATTCATAGAAAAATGACTGATTCCCAAGGAGAAAACCAGCTGAATGTTAATTCCAAATCTATCAATAGAAGAGAGTTCCTTTGTGACTTTTTCCCATGTACAGAAAAAGTATTTGAAAGAATGTTGGCCACTGGTACAAAAGGCAATTGAGCGAGCATTTTGTCAAAGCAGAGTTGGACCTTATTGTCTTGTTTAATGATAAACACTCTCACAAGGTAATTATACTTTTTCTTTCACATTGTCAATTAACTGTTAATCTCTTACAAATTTTAACGTCCCTTAATTTAATTTTTTTTAGTTATCATAAAAAGTTAACTATTTAATATTTTTTTTAGATATTATAACTATTTGAGCCTAAAGATTTGGAAGAAAAATGACTGATTCCGAAGGAGAAAACAAGCTGAATGTTAATGGTAGTGAGTGGACTTTAAAAATATCTGAATTCAAGCCGAAGGACAATCCACATTGATTAATGGAAGAAAGTTCCTCTGCGACTCTTTTTCCCATGTACAGGGAAAAGTATTTGAAGGAATATTGGCCACTGGTACAAAAGGCATTGAGCGAGCATTTTGTCGAAGTACAGTTGGACCTTATAGAAGGGAGTATGATATTATATACGTTACATACATTATAATTTGAAAGATAAGAGGTTATTTATTATAATTGTGACTCCAATATAGTGGATATAAATTAATGATTGTTTGAACGTGGTGAAATTCACTATAACTCCAGTGATTGGAAATTAAATAGTACAATTATTATTATTTTATTTTATATTACTCAAGTAACTGAGAAGTCCATTCAGATACTAGTGAAAACCCAATAGACAAATACAAATCCTTGATAAAACCTTTTGAACAAGCAGAAGAAGAGAAAAAGAATAAGGAAGTTGAATTAGAATTGACATGGGGTATAGGAGTTAAAGACAAGACTGCAAAATTAGAAAAAGAAAATATGAAACAGAATGAAAATTTAACTCCGTTTTAACAGTATTTGGAAATAATATTAAGTCATTTCTTTCACAAGTTTGAAAGTCTTTTAATTTTGTAACATTTACATGAATCAGTGACTTTAATTGAAATTCAAATATTATTGTATACGTATTTTAACATTTAAATGTAACCAATTATGTCATTTCTTTGACAAGTTTGAATGTCATTTAATAAAATTTTCTAACATTTACACATATCAGTGATTTTTATTCAAATGTTGAGTGACCTGAATGATTGATGAAAAGCATATTGTTATTTAAGCGGACCCTGTGTCATTCTCCATCCTTATTAATGTTACTGAATAACCTTTTTTTTAACTTTCTATATAAAGCCAATACATATTTGTTCGATAATTTGGCACACGCATAATATATTTAATATAAATAATAATTATATGAACTAAAATAAATACAAGATTATTCTCTTTCCAATGTTAAGTGAAAGTAGGGATCTTTAATTAATAATTATACCTTCACTTACTTAAATAATTTTAACAAATGTTGATAAGGTATTAATTATGCTGTATATACTTATAAAAAAATGATTAAAAATGATTAATGTCTAGATTTGAGACAAGTAAAAATAGTTATTAATTTTTATCAATTTTCATAAACATTGTTGGTAATAGTTAATAATTTTTTCTAATTTTTTCATTTATAACAGTATTGTAAAAAAAGTGTATGTGTGTAAAAGTAAATTAAATTAATAGTAAATTATTATCAAAAACACCTTCCAAGAAGGTGTCAAAACCCGCAAGTATTGTGTTATTCTAATCAAACTTTCAAAATTGTTATCTGATAAATAAAATTGGTATCTGTCTGATAAATTGTAAAGTATAAGATAAAAATATCTTTGATTCTAATTCCCATATTTTCTCTACTTATTTATATTTTAATTACACCTATTCTATATCTAACTTATATTCCATAATATTTTTCTGCAATTGAAAGTATTCAATTCGAAAACACCTTCCAAGAAGGTGTCAAAACCCGCAAGTATTCTGTTATTTCTAATCAAACTTTGAAAATTGTTATCTGATAAATAAATTCTGCAATTCAATCTGACATTGTTATCTAATAAATAAATAATTTTAATTCTAACTACCTTATTTTATCTATTTCTTTGAATTTTAATTAAACATTTTTTTAAACATTACGAAAATTTCGTATAAAAAATTTCGGCAATTGAAAGAATTGAAATCAAACAGAAATCGACAAGTATTTTGAATCGTACCATAAATTTATATTTTAAATAAACATTTTTATATATATTACTTAAACATCGTAAAAAGTTTCTGCAATTGAAAGCACTGAAATCAAACTGTAATCGACAAGTATTTTGAACCATGCAAAAATTTCTACCAATCTGAATACAGATTTTTTTTATGAAAAGTATCTTTCACTATTATTTTTCATTTTGGCCCTCACATGTTTTACGGTAATAAATAAATAATATTCTAATGATATTAATTTGTGCAAAATTAATTTCTGCAATATTAATAAACTGGACATTTCTTTTTTATTCTTTTAAATAATAAAATAATACTTGCACCACCGTTGGTTAAACGCTTCATATATGTGTTAATTCTGACTTACTTGTGACGTGGTATTCGCGTGCCCGGGTGATATTAATTAATTAATGTAATTAAATTAACCGTTGGGCCGCGTCGCCCAATACCGCGCACACAATTAATTTATTTATTCGCGAACTGCGGGCTGTCGCCAGGAACACGAGTTCGCTGGGACGATCGGTATGGAGGATTCGGGCAATCCTCCTTGCCTCGACACGATATAAATTAATATTAACGAATGTCGGCGGGAGCGGGGAGAAATAAAATAAACACACAATAAATTAAAATAAAAGATTAAAACATTTATTAATTTAATTTAACAAGATGGCCATCCAGGCCGTGTGCCGCGACAATACTCTTTCGCGCGGGCGGAAGTCCCGGGAAACCTGTCGGATCGAGATCCTCGCCTGCGACAGGTTTCGCTCCCAGGAACCGCTGTTCGAGTACCGTTGTACTCGAACACACTCCCGTGGTACACACACACACAAGGGAGGGGGAGGGTCACGATAATAGTACACCACTTACCAGTGACGCTCCCCGGGGATGGCCCAGCCGATCCTCGGCGACTGGTCGACCTCCTTGACAAGGGGACGACCGGTGGTTGAGGTGGTGAAGGCGGCCCTTGCCGCGGCGAGCGAGTCGCGATCCGCGGTATCACTCGCGCACGACCCCGTCCTTGATACACACACTCACAAGCACACATCAAACTATCCGGACACGCGTTCGGTCCACCCGGTTCTCCGCACCTAGCTCTGCTCCGGAACAACCGTTCACAGAGCTTAATGCAGGAGGGGGTGGGGCGCACTCTCGGCACTCACGAGCAGTACGAAACGTCCAGATAATATAACAATCCGTCACGATCGACGGATCATTACGCACTAACTAGGCGATCGCCTAATTTCCCGAAAAAGGGATGGGAGTGGGGAAACTCACACACTCTTTCGCGCTCCCATCCCTACGTATTGTCGCGCGCGTAATTGTACACTCGTAGAGAAGTAAACAAGTGTCGACGGTTGGCCTTGACATACGAAAGGCTCCGACGACTTACAATTCGCGAATTTAAGTACTCTATTCATCGTGAATAGATTGTGTGACGATTTCCGTCACAAAGCCCCCCCCCCCCCCTAGACTCCACTTCCCTCGGGAAGGCCGAGTCGAAGAAAGGCACAATCTATCCACGACTGCGCGCTGTACGTTTCTCTTCTTAATGTCGGGAAGGAATACGATCCCTAAGGATCCGGACCACCTCCTGCCCTATCTCTCGTGCAATGTCGGAAGGGAGGTTGGCGGCGGCCTCCAGCAACAGACGACATTCCCTGAGAATGTCCGTCTCGTTTCTGGATTGGTCGGCCGTCGCCGGTGACCCAGCCGATGAAGCCCGTACTTCTTGGACAGTACGGTGTTCGGACCCAACCCCCCGTTTCTGTGTCGGCTTGCGAGGTGGTTTAACCACGCTCGTAGAGGCGTTAACGTCCATCGAGTTGGGTCGTCGCAAGCCACTAGGCCCAGCCTTCGGTTCTGCTTCTTACGAGGTTTTGGGGACGGGGTGTCCATACCTTCCTCCCCGACTGGTGGTTGGGCAGGGACTGGCTGAGCGCCGCTCTCTTCTCGTCCCTGCCGTGGTGAGTCGGCTGCTGACTGGTTGGCTGAGGGAGTAGTTTGATTCTCTTGGTACTCCCTCAACTTCTGTTCTGCCTTAGCTTGGACGACAGCACTGAGGGCAACCTTCACCTGTTCGAAGGGCCCTGTGCTGTCTAAGCCAAAGGCAGCAGCCTGGCGGCGAGTCGCCTCTTCTACTCGACGACCCACCACCACTTCCGCATAGGAGGGCTTGGGCCCAGAAGGCTTCACAAACGAGCCCTTCTTGGGTCCCTCCCTGCGGGTGGGCGTCTCCATCCGCCGCTTTTTGGACTCGTCCTGACTGTCCCGTTGCTTCGACCGCTTCGGTCTCTGCTGAGGTGCAGGGACCTTGGCAACCGAAACCTGGGAATCAGCAGTCGAGAACGGCGAGTATCCCCGCTCTTGGATCCAGATGGCATAGGATCGAGAGCATCTTGGGCACTCACTCACTGCCACCCCTCGGCGGCCGCAATTGAAACAATAAATCGATTGCAGTGCCGCGCACTCCCGGTGGCTGTGGTCCATCGCCCAGCAGTTAAAACAAGCCATTTTAGGCGGATCCACCGACCGATCGAAAGGTAAAGGAACCAATCGACGGAGGACGATCCCCCTAGTAATGACGATGGCCCAGCCTTGGCTTGTTCCGTCAGGGTCTCGACCCCAACATCGAGTTTCCCTGCGGTTGATGGGACTATGACGGACACAGCTCCCGCCCTCAAGCACGGACTCTCCGTAACTTGGGGGTTGGCTGGGACTCCTGACTCATAGTCATCCATCGTCAACTGCCGTCTGCCGCTGCTCTTCTTCTTCTTGCGGCGTGGGCGATAATCGGCGGCGGCCTTTTGTCGCTCCCGTTCTGCCTCGCGTAGATCCTCTACGTAGTCGGCGGGGTAGATATTGGTGGACGACCCCAGTGCTAACACCGCAGGTACGTCCACCTCCATCTGCTCCACCTGGGTCGTATCACCCGATGACGGGATATCAACCGTCGAGGTTCGCGATGGTCCTTCCATCTCGATGAGTACTTCGTCGATTTCCCGCACGGACTGGTCACATCCAGCGAGTGGGTCATCAACGGGCACCTCGAGACAGTCGGAGGCCACTCCGATGACCTCTTCGGCAACACCCGACGTCGGAGTGTCTTCCCCCAGCAGAATGATCGGAGGCGACGATGGATCAACACCGTCTCCTGCCTCCAGGTCTCGGTTCTGGTCCATCGGGGAGCTGAAAGAAAACAAAAGGTTAATTAGTCATAATTAAAGGTAAATTACGAATAAGGGAGGATTGCCCATTCACTCACACACAAGTATTCTCAAATATCACTCTCTCAATGCATGGCATACAGTTACCAGGCCCAACCTTCGATAACTGTTCTCATGCGAACCGATACGCAACCCTTACTGCTTTACTTGACAACCCGAGGTGGTACATATCTTTTTACATCAGATATGTGTACCTCGGTCCGTTTCCGACCGGACTCTTCTAGTCTCAGAATTACTGGAGATAGTACTTCTTTAACTTCGAAGGGTCCGTCATACTTTGGTGCAAGCTTAGCAGATATGCCCTTCGCACCTTGGGAAAGCGTTCGGCACTTCCTCATGACTAGATCTCCGACCTGAAACGAGGCAATACGTCTGTTTCTGTTGTAGGTCTTTTCTTGACGTCTTTGCTCCTCGTCAATGTATTTCTTGACCAAGTCGCGTAGAGCATCAAGTCTTTTAAGACGATCTAGCCATACTTCGGGATTGTCCAGGATCTTAAATTCCTGTTTTCCCATTTCCCTGCGGAGACTCTTCACAGGTTGTGGATGACGCCCGAAGTTTAAGAACGCGGGTGAGACTTTGGTACTCGACTGCATTGCCGTGTTTATTGCATGACGAAATTCGTGCAAGTGTGTGTCCCACCCACGATGATCCGAATCCACAAACGTCGCAATCATCGTTTTTAACGTTCTATTTGTTCTCTCCACCGGGTTGGCTTGTGGTTGGTAAGGAGGGGTTCTGACATGTTTTATGCCATACTCCTCCAGCATTCGCGACATGATGCCGTTGATGAACTCCGTCCCATTATCCGTTATTAGGAAATCTGGCGTTTCCCAACGGAAGACTACGAGTTCCTCGAATGCTTTCGACACCGACTTACCGGTCGCCGTACGTAATGGTTTGAGCTCTATCCACCTTGTAAACAAGTCTTGAAATACTATGATGTATTTGTATTGACTTTTACTACGTGGAAGCTCCATTACGTCTGCTGCCACAACAGCCCAGGGTCTCTCAATGTTACGTTTACCCATCAAGCCTTGAGGACCTGCTTGAGACGTCTTATAGCTCTGACAGATCAGACACTGTAAAACAAATTGGCGGGTATCGTGGTAGATACCTGGCCAATAATAGTCTCTCGCAACACGTTCGTAAGTCTTTTCGACTCCCATATGACCCATGGATGGGTGGAAATGAGAATCTACTAAGACTCGGTTCCTCTGCTCTAGGGGTAGAACAAGGCGCCAGCCTTCTTCTCGTTCTGTTACAGAGTCCAAGAGTTTATCACTTGTAAAACGATATAGCATATCATCCTCAATTTTCCACTCCGGAAATTTCTGAGGGCATGAGCGTACATCGTTTAACCTAGCAATATACCATGGGTCTGTAATTACTTCGAACGAGGCAATCTCTTCTTCGTCGGGGTCTGGGTTGACGGCACGAGAAAGCGCGTCCGGGACATAGTGCAAGGCTCCTTTCTTATGCACTATTTCAAAGTCCCATTGCTGCATTTCAAGTATCCATCGTGCCAACCTACCCGGGTGGCTCTCTGAGATTTTTGAGCCATTTGAGAGCACTATGGTCGGTCACAGCCGTGAATCGATAGGCCTCAATATATGGTCTCAATCTCTTAATAGCCCATATGAGGGCCAAGCATTCTTTTTCCGTTGTCATGTAATTACGTTCAGCGCGATTTAATAATCGGCTGACGTAGACAATCGGATGCTCGAAACCCTCGTCGTCCAGTTGCGTCAACACCGCACCTATTGCTAAGTCACTAGCGTCACTTTGGACGGTAAATGGCTTAGAAAAGTCTGGACGGGCTAGTACAGGCGCTTCAGCTAACGCAACTCTAAGCTGACAGAACGCCTCCTCCTGCTCCTCGCCCCAATCCCAAGCCTGGTCTTTACGCAGCAACTTGGTAAGGGGAGCTTTAATGTCAGCTTCTCGATTAATGAATCGAGAGTACCAGCCTACCATCCCGAGAAAGGATCTCAGCTGTTTGACATTACGAGGAGTAGGGTAATTAAGGACTGGAGCGACTCGTTCCTCGTCAGGCCTCAAGCCGTCCGCGTCCAATTTGTACCCAAGGAACGTTACGCTGGAACATCAGAACTCACACTTCTCTCGATTCACTTCGAGTCCAGCGTCATTCAACGTCCTTAGTACGTATTCGAGCCATTTCAGATGGTCCTCAAAAGTTTCGGTAATGACGATCAAGTCGTCTAAATAACCAAACACATGAGGTTCCACCTTAGGCCCGAAAATTGCATCTATAAGCCGTGCAAAGGTCATAGGAGCATTCATGAGGCCAAAAGGCATTCTCGTGAACTGCCACAGCCCCGACCCTGGTACAGCAAATGCAGTATAATGCCGGCTCGCCTCGGCCATTAATATTTGGAAGTACGCTTTCTTAAGATCAATTTTCGATATGTACCTTGCATTATGCAGCTTATCCAATATGGTATCCATATTAGGAATTGGATAAGAATCACGTTTTGTGACTGCATTAAGGTCTCGAAAATCGATACAGAAGCGATAACTTCCTTCGTCCTTGCGGACGATGACCGGAGCAGCTGACCAATCACTCGCACTCGGTTCAATAATGCCCTTGTCAAACATCTTTTTGACCTCACTCTGGGCAAATTCGAGGACCTTGGGAGACATACGTCTTGGCTTATGACGAACCGGTCTTACACCAGGATCAACCTCTATGTGGTGCTCCGTTAACGTCGTAAAGCCGTGGACGTCTCCCGAGGGCAAGAGTAGGCTTTCAACTAACTCTTTGACTTGTTTCCGCTGGTCGTCCTGTATCTCAATTATACCAGCACATTCAGCGGAAATCCTCGAATCGATGTCATGAGATGCATCTCTGACGAAGTGTCTCCAATCACTCTCGCCAATACGCCAAATAGCTTCGCCTAATTTGACTTCCATATTCCAATGTTGTAGAAAATCCATACCGAGAATGATGGAATGCTCAATATTCTCTACAATTCTCAGTTGGATATTGCCATCAGGGCCTTCTACAAAGAATAGGATGTCAATTAGGCCAAGGACTTTAAGAGCTGGTCCAGCCACACCTTTCACGATAACCTTGACAGGTCTCCATTTAAACTTGTACTGTTCGACAACATCTGATCGTACAAGAGAGACCATGGCGCCAGGATCGAAAAGTGCTTTAAAGTCCTTTCCACCGAGTCGTACCAAAAAGAATAGCCGGTTATCCGATTGGATTCCAGCAATTATCTGATCGGTTTGACTATCGTCGTTAGGAGTCGATGCCGTGTGCGTCATTTTAGACGTACTTGGTACGGCATCTGTCCCCCCCCCCTGAACTGTACTTCTCGGCAACGAGTTTGTACGGTTCGTGTTATGCACACCATCGACAACTACCTTCTCCACCAAGGGCTCGTTGTTGAGGACAATTTCCATCTCCACCGAGGGCTTCTTGTCCTCTTTACTAGGTGTGTCACAACGGGGTGACGATGAGCAACAACCAAGGTCGTTCACTCCGATGGTGCTAAGCGGCTGAGATAACGATCTCTTTACGCTTTCTTCACCAATAATATCGCTGCTATCAGAGTATATTTGCCTTTGGAGTTCCTTAGACCAATCTTTAGCCTCACGCTTTTGTTGGTCTAATAAGGTTCCTTGTTCTGTTTTACCTTGCAAAGCTCGGGTGGGATTGACAGGTTGTGTTCTAAGAACTTTTCCATCTGTCGAATCCCCAGAACGTTTAGGATCCTTACACTCAGACTTACTTTCAACACCAACTTCGGTCTGAGAGGGAATTTGATCTCCGTTAAGGACTTTAGAGAAGTCAGCAAATGATTTGCTAGACTTCTTAAAGAGTTTAGAGGGTTCTCCAACCTTAAACTCTTGCCCTTGTAAACCATGCGGTTTACTTACTGCAGTGCAGGGCGCCCGGGGCAGCTCGGGTGCCCTGCGTTCAGGTTTCCCACGTTTTGTAGGAACCTGACGCAGTTAGGACATGTTTGGAGTGTAACGCCACTAGTTCCACACAGCTGGCACTCCTTTGCTACCAATTCGGTAGAGCACTGCTCAGCGGAGTGCCCAATGTTTCCGCATCGGTAGCATGTTCGGCTCGGGCAATCCGACGACCTATGACCGACTTTTTGGCATGTGAAACACACGCCGACAAAGTTGGTGCTCAGGTTCGTTGGATTTACTGCCGTCGCCTGCGGTTGCACATACCTCACCAGGTTTTGTGCCATTTGTGGGACAAAAGCATTTTGCTGGGGCAGTTGAGAATTCGTCAAAACACGTCTTTCTCTTTTGCCCGAGCTCTGTTTTTGTTGCCCAGGTGACTGTTGAGAAACAGGCACGTACGATACGGATTTCGAATTGGGGGCACTCACTCCATTATTCGATTTGCCGTATCGTTTCTGAAAACTATTAGCGACGTTGGAAGTACCGTACACACCGGCTGCTTCGTATTCGCTCGAAGAAGAGTTTGGCGAGTTTTTCGCACTTTTCTTGCTCTTCTTCTTAATAGTTTTCTTAGACGACTGTTTATCCGAATGAGAAGACTCATCCTTACTCTTTTCGGTAACAGTCGCCACTTTACCCGAAACTCGTGCTGCACCACTCTGTTTCGGAAAAGCTTCTGGTACGAGCTTCTCGCATTTAACGTTGGAACTGGAAAATTTCGTGTCCCATGTTAAATGCTGCTCGTACTCTTTACCGTAGCTTGTCAAATCAGAGAAATTCCTGATTTGTCGTACTGGTATGTACCTACGGTAATCTGGCCTCATCTGCGAGTAGGCCATCTTCACCTGTTGTTCTAATGAGGGAGGGCATTTAAACTTATTCACGATCGCTCTGAAACAGTTCAAGAGCGTCGTAGCCTTTTCTCCCTCATTTTGTGTTCTTGATCGAAGTTCCATGAGTAAATCTTCGTCATTTATTATACGGCCATACTCATTTAGGAACTCGATTTCAAAATCACGCCAATCTTGAAGAGATGGCTGAACTGTTCTATACCAGAACAGTGCTGATTTTGAGAACACATTGGGCAGGGCACTGAACATCCTGCGATCTGAGAACTCGTTGTCATTTCTGAAGTCGTGCAAACGGTTCAGAAATTCTTCCGCGTCCTTTTTGGTCTCACCATCAAAGGACATGTTCCAGATACGGAGTTCTCGTGCGCACCCTGTCCGATTGTGCGTTCGGTTATCGTCTTCACGATACCTTGGCCTGGCTTCGTAGGACTCTCTTTCCCGACGGTCGTCTCTATTATCCGTCCGGGAACTCCTACGCCTGCTGGTAGAAGGATTTCTATTCTCTTGTCGGCTTTCAGTCGCCCTACGAGAATCGGATCTCCTACGAGCAGGTTCGCGATCAGACTGATACCCATCGGACGAATCCGTCTGAGTGCACTGATCGCAAGTGGCCACCGCACGTTTCTCTCGAGACGTTTCTCTACGTCTGTCCGACCTCTCTTTGTGACCTTGCTCCGAAATTTCCGTCTGTGCTCGGTCGTCGAGTTTACGGTCGGACTGACGTTTATGAGTACGTCTCTCCGTACAGCTTTCACGACGTTCATCGTTGCTTGAGGCTCTACGCACAGAACGATGGTGTCGTGAATTTCTGTTTGGAGTCGTGTACTCACGCCTCTCTCTTCTATCTTGTCCTTCACAAGTCTTAGAAGAGGTCTCACGACGTCTCTGTTCAAATCTCGGTTTTTCGTAAGATTGAACACTGACGTCATTAGGAAGGTCATATCCATTCCTATCATCAACAAATTGACGTTCGGTTGTATTAGCTTCAGGTTGCCTGTTGTCGTATTGTCTAGAGGTGTATCCTCGTGACGTACGACGGTCGGCTTCCGTCTGCGAACCCAAGTCAAAATGTTGTGTTGGCACTTCACTCTCTCTAGTGCCAAGATGTCCGCTGTTTCTCTGCTCTTCAATTGGGAGGTAATGTGCGGGTGCATAAAAACCTCCGAGTTGAGCAGTCGTCACGGTCGTAACCGTCGACGTAGTGGTTGTGCACGAAGTTGCAGCCACCGAAACAGGAACATAAGGGATTGCAGTCGTGGTCATGTTTGCTCCCAGTACCTCACCAAACCGTTTAGGTATAGCACCTGTTGATGCCAACCTCGGGCTTTGTGCAGTACTCATTGGCGAGTTTCTAGACAGACCACTTGGTGACTGAGCTCCATCTTCTTCAGGGATAGGTGCTCTGTCACTAGCAACCCTTTCGCGATCCGACATTTCGGACTCGCAGGAAACTTCCGTTCCTGATGGGATCACACTCCCTTTCCTGGAACGAGGTTTCCTAATTTCCCACAGTTCCTGACATACTAGAGGTTTATGTGCAGGCTCTGCCCTTACATTCTCATCGTATTCAGGGAACCATGGTATTTCCAGATTAATGTCTACACATCTTATCCGGTGACGCAAAAGGCGTTCGCGGCACTCCGCCTCTTCGCCATTTGCGTTTAAACTCAGATGCTCCAACTGGGCATACACTGCCTCAATCGGAAGCTTCTTCGTTTCCCGACGAATATCCCTAGCTATGCGTGATTCACGCATAAGCTGGGCCATTCGGGCTTCATAGCTGCTGGCCATTATTTTTTTGACCAGCAGCAGCCGACGTGTTACGTCGGAAGAAGTACTCTCAACCGGGATTTCAGATGAAATCCCTAGTGTTTCGAATACTTCGGAAGTATCCAATTTTCAATTGGAAATTATTTTATTGGACTCACCACAATAAAATAATTATTACTCCCAACGAGTAAAAAAAAATTTGGTGTCGGCTTAATTACAATAAATTGTAAAAATGCACCGACTAGTGTACCAACAAAATTAATTCACTTAATTAAAATCCAAAAGATTTTCTTTAAAAGGAATTTATTTCGTCCTTAGAAGGACAAAATAATTAAATTTTGTTGGTTAAAGTTGTGACAAATCACACACTTAACACTTGCACCAAATTAAAATTAATTATTTAACTTACTCACAAGTCTAAATAATTAATGTTTATAATAGTGTCTTGTGACTCACACACACCAAGACTCTATACAATAGCTTCTGCAAGCAAAAATAATTATTAACAAAAAGAAATCTTCAAATTATTTCAATATCGTCGGTAATTTAACCAGGAATGGTAAATTTAACGATTTCCCAAAATATCTCTCTCGCCAGTTATAATCCAAAAGATTCCTCACTGGCGAAAAGAATTTATTTTGTTATGGAAATTGAAATAATTAAAGTTTCAATCTATTAATAAATGCAGAATACCAAATTATAAAGGAAGAAAAGACAAAAAAAAATTAAATTATTTATCTCACTAACGAGCCTAAATAATTAATTTTAAAATAAATATAAAAATAAATACAGTGTCTTGTGATTCACACACACCAAGACACTATTTATTATTTTGCTTTTCCAAGCCCAAAACAAAAAAAATTTCCTTTATAATTCACACTACACAACAAACACAAATTTAATTAAATTATTTCAACGGTAGGTTTGCAACAAAATAATTATTTCACTAATTGTTGTCCCAAACGACAATTTTTCAGCGAAATATATTTATTTTATCCTAAGAAGGACTAAATAAATAATTTATGTTGCTACCAAGTTGAAACAATTTATATTTCCTTTTTTAAATAAATTGAACGAAAAGGAAATGAAAATTTAATTATTTAACTTGCTAACAAGTCTAAACAATTAAATTTATACACCGAATTATTTTACTCAAACACACTAAAAAAAAAATTATAACCAATTATTTAACTAACAAACAAGTCTAAATAATTGGTAAAAATGTGTGGAGATATAATTTAAACACACAAAAAGAGAAAAGAAAGTTTTTAATATATATTAAAGTTTCACAGCAAATAACGAATACGAAATATTAGGTTAAATGCCGATCATTAAAATACATGCAAAAAAATTCAATTATTTAACTCACTCTCGAGTCTAAATAATTATATTTTACAACTCTCGTATCTTTGCGGAACAATCACACAAAGATACTTAACATTAATTGTTAAACTTGCAACAAGTCTAAACAATTAACACGAGTTATAAAAAAAATTTTCTCACACAAAAAAAATTTCAAAAATATAATAAAAGTATCGTGAACAGTAATACTCAATAAATACAAAATATTAAATTAAGTAATTACTGTCAGACAATTGTAATACAAAAATAATTTTAATTATTTTACTCACACACGAGTTTAAATAATTAATATTACAACTATTGTAACTTTGCGGCTGATTCACACAAAGTTACTTAATGTTAATTATTTAACTTGCAAACAAGTCTAAATAATTAACAATAGTTGCAAAATATATTTTATATACACAAAGATTTATACATATATTATATAAATAAATAATAATAAATAATAATCTCAATTATTAAATTATAACTACCATATAATATATGTCAGGGAGGGGAGAAAGCAACAAAAATTTCGCTCTCGAACTCAAAAAAAAAAGCAACAATAATTGTTTAGCCGCGTCCCGTATAAAAGAAAATTGAAATTGTTAAAAATTTTTCTTAAAAGGGAGGAGTGGTGGGGCAACTACCTCTCCCGAAAGGATCTATTTGAAAACACTCTCATACCATAAATCTCAAATAAATCCCGCGCGGGAACGAATTTATTTTATTAAAACGAAATAAAAATAATTCGCCGCAGTGGTTTCTATCGGTGAAACCAGCTGCGAAGACTTATACACGCGAAGGGGCTAGGCGATCGCGCTATCTCTCTCACTCACACACCTATAGCCCGCCTAGCACCTTACTCCGATCCCCCGCGACTAGGGATTCTCTCTCTCTCACTCCCACTCGCGGGCGCAATCGGAGAGAGCCGATGATGATCGGCTCTCGCGAAGTCTTTCCTCTGCGCTATTCGGGGGGGATTCTCGCTGCCCGCGATCCGCGGCGCAAGCTACTCTCTCCCTACTCTGCCGCTCCCATACAAGCTAAGCAAAGTTCTCCCGTCAAGCTTACGATCGGGAGAGACCGATCTCGGTGAGATCGGGCGCTTCCGGCTAAACACGGTCGCCCGCGAACTCTCTCCCGATATACCGGTGTATACCTCTCCTCGGATACCCGAGCAAGAGGGGGAATACTCCGGTATAGAGACGCGTCTCACACGCCGTCTCTCGTGCTCTCTCTCTCTCTAACTCGTACAACTCACTCTCTCTCTCTCTCTCTCTCTCTCTCTCTCTCTCAAAACTCAACCCGCTCCGTTTCGCCGCGACACTGCTCGCGCGCGAAAAGATGGCCGACAACTTTCTTTAATTTAAATTAAATATCGGTGAGGACGAAACCGAAAGTCCTGTCACGGTCGCCATTTGTGACGTGGTATTCGCGTGCCCGGGTGATATTAATTAATTAATGTAATTAAATTAACCGTTGGGCCGCGTCGCCCAATACCGCGCACACAATTAATTTATTTATTCGCGAACTGCGGGCTGTCGCCAGGAACACGAGTTCGCTGGGACGATCGGTATGGAGGATTCGGGCAATCCTCCTTGCCTCGACACGATATAAATTAATATTAACGAATGTCGGCGGGAGCGGGGAGAAATAAAATAAACACACAATAAATTAAAATAAAAGATTAAAACATTTATTAATTTAATTTAACAAGATGGCCATCCAGGCCGTGTGCCGCGACAATACTCTTTCGCGCGGGCGGAAGTCCCGGGAAACCTGTCGGATCGGGATCCTCGCCTGCGACAGGTTTCGCTCCCAGGAACCGCTGTTCGAGTACCGTTGTACTCGAACACACTCCCGTGGTACACACACACACAAGGGAGGGGGAGGGTCACGATAATAGTACACCACTTACCAGTGACGCTCCTCGGGGATGGCCCAGCCGATCCTCGGCGACTGGTCGACCTCCTTGACAAGGGGACGACCGGTGGTTGAGGTGGTGAAGGCGGCCCTTGCCGCGGCGAGCGAGTCGCGATCCGCGGTATCACTCGCGCACGACCCCGTCCTTGATACACACACTCACAAGCACACACCAAACTATCCAGACACGCGTTCGGTCCACCCGGGTCTCCGCACCTAGCTCTGCTCCGGAACAACCGTTCACAGAGCTTAATGCAGGAGGGGGTGGGGCGCACTCTCGGCACTCACGAGCAGTACGAAACGTCCAGATAATATAACATCCGTCACGATCGACGGATCATTACGCACTAACTAGGCGATCGCCTAATTTCCCGAAAAAGGGATGGGAGTGGGGAAACTCACACACTCTTTCGCGCTCCCATCCCTACGTATTGTCGCGCGCGTAATTGTACACTCGTAGAGAAGTAAACAAGTGTCGACAGTTGGCCTTGACATACGAAAGGCTCCGACGACTTACAATTCGCGAATTTAAGTACTCTATTCATCGTGAATAGATTGTGTGACGATTTCCGTCACATACTAATGTATTCTTTTACATTTATGAAAGTATAATACCGTAAAGAAACTGCAATGAGTAATAATAAATAAATATAGCAATACTTTCTGGCAATTTTATTATCCTACATCACCAATATAAAAAATAGACATAATTATTTTTATCTAATAAAGTTCTCAAAAGAGGCCTGCGATGGCTCGGTCGGTAGGGCGTCGGACTCGTAATCTGGAGGTCCCAGGTTTGATTCCCGGCCCCGGCCGATTGATACAAGCACCACTGGCGACTGTATTTTCAACAAGTGCTTTCTTCACCAAGACATCCTATGACCTCCGTCGCAGATTAACACCGGTTTGGGAGCATAAAAAGAGCGACGTTAAAATAATAAAAAAAAAAAAGAAAAAGTTTCCATATTAGTAAACTCAGTATAATGCCTTGCGGTTATTTTTTTAAATACAAGTTTTTCTTTGTAGTTATGTAAAATAATTATTATTTCACTTAACTAAGTATATACAATCTACATGATTTTACCAATTAATTAATTAATTAATAAGATATAATAGCTAAGATGTATGTAATTATTTATAAAATGTAACATCAGTTAATATAGTCAGAATTAACACATATATGAAGCGTTTAACCAACGGTGGTGTAAGTATTATTTTATTATTTAAATGAATAAAAAAGAAATGTCTAGTTTATTAGTATTGCAGAAATTAATTTTGCACAATTTATATCATTAGAATATTATTTATTTATTACTGTAAAACATGTGAGAGCCAAAAATGAAAAATAATAGTGAAAGATACTTTTCATAAAAAAAAATCTGTATTCAGATTGGTAGAAATTTTTGCATGGTTCAAAATACTTGTCGATTACAGTTTGATTTCAGTGCTTTCAATTGCAGAAACTTTTTACGATGTTTAAGTAATATATATAAAAATGTTTATTTAAAATATAAATTTATGGTACGATTCAAAATACTTGTCGATTTCTGTTTGATTTCAATTCTTTCAATTGCCGAAATTTTTTATACGAAATTTTCGTAATGTTTAAAAAAATGTTTAATTAAAATTCAAAGAAATAGATAAAATAAGGTAGTTAGAATTAAAATTATTTATTTATTAGATAACAATGTCAGATTGAATTGCAGAATTTATTTATCAGATAACAATTTTCAAAGTTTGATTAGAATAACACAATACTTGCGGATTTTGACACCTTTTTGAAAGGGGTTTTTGATTTCAGTTTTTTCAATTGCAGAAAACTATTATGGAGTATAAATTACTTATAAAAAGGTGTAATTAAAATATGAATAAGTAGAAAAAATGTGGGAGATAGAATCAAAGACATTTTTTATCAGACCGATAACAATTTTATTTATCAGATAACAATTTTCAAAGTTTGATTGGAATAACACAATACTTGCGGGTTTTGACACCTTCTTGGAAGGTGTTTTTGATAATAATTTACTATTAATTTAATTTACTTTTACACACATACATTTTTTTACAATACTGTTATAAATTAAAAAATTAGAAAAAATTATTAACTATTACCAACAATGTTTATGAAAATTGATAAAAATTAATAACTATTTTTACTTTTCTCAAATCTAGATATTAATCATTTTTATTCATTTTTTTATAAGTACATACAGCATAATTAATACCTTATCAACATTTGTTAAAATTATTTAAGTAAGTGAAGGTATAATCCACATCCACATTCACATTATATTAAAATTTTATACTGTCAAAATGACGATTTAAGTATAAATTATGTTATATTTTTTTGAATAGTTTGTAAAATTTATTTTTTTTTAATTCAATATGATCGCGGCACCCAGAGGAATAATTAGACATAGTGTTTGACTTTTTTATAGGTATTTAATTAATTTTTTATTGGTTTTAAAGTTTAAGTCTGAGCGTACGTCCATACGTCCGTACAGGCGGCTTTTTATTTTTTAACTCCTCTTATATCTCTCATGGATTTTCGAAAATCCACATTATATTAAAATTTTATACTGTCAAAATGACGATTTAAGTATAAATTATGTTATATTTTTTTAAATAGTTTGTAAAATTTATTTTTTTTTTAATTCAATATGATCGCGGCACCCAGAGGAATAATTAGACATAGTGTTTGACTTTTTTATAGGTATTTAATTAATTTTTTATTGGTTTTAAAGTTTAAGCCTGAGCGTACGTCCGTACATCCGTACGTCCGTACGTCCGTACAGGCGGCCTTTTATTTTTTAACTCCTCTTAAATCTCTCATGGATTTTCGAAAAAATGAATTTTTTTTTAATGAAAGTGATTGCGGAACCACACGGATTAATTAGAAATAGTGTTTAACTTTTTTATGGGTGTTTATTACTTTTTTATTTACTTTTTTTACTTTTTTATAGTCGATTTGTTATAACTGAAGATAACATTAAGGATTGGACATCATCACCAAATACATGGGAATATTTAATATATAAGGGAATATTTTTTTTTTAATTTCGAAATATGGGTTCCAGTAGATGATACCCCGTCGACCTATGGGTAACAGTAGGGACCTAGACATCTTCTACAGGAAGAAAAAATTTTTTTTTTTTTTACGTAATAGGTCTTTTAGTAGATATTTCCCCGATGACCTGGAGGTAACATTACCGACATAGACATCTTCCACAGAAAGAAAATTTTTTTTTTGGTTTCCTAATAGGCCTTCCAGTAGATGATGCACCGTCGACCTGGAGGTAACAGTAAGGACCTGAACATCATCTACAGGAAGAAATTAATTTTTTTTTTTACGTAATAGGTCTTTCAGTAGATATTTCCCCGATGACCTGGAGGTAACATTATCGACCTGGACATCTTCTACAGGAGGAAAATTTTTTCTTTTATTTCGTAATAAGTCTTTCTCTAAATGTTGCCCCAATGACCTGGAGGTAACATTACCGACCTCGACATCTTCTACAGGAAGAAAAATTTTTTTTTTGTTTCGTAATAGGCCTTCCAGTAGATGATGCCCCGTCGACCTATGGGTAAGAGAAGGAACCTAAACATCTTCTACAGGAAGAAAAATTTTTTTTTTGGTTTCGTAATTGGCCCCCCAGTAGATGATGCCCCGTCGATCTATGGGTAACAGTAGGGACCTAAACATCTTCTACAGGAAGAAAATTTTTTTTTTTTTTACGTCATAGGTCTTTCAGTAGATATTTCCCCGATGACCTGGAGGTAACATTACCGACATGGACATCTTCCACAGAAAGAAAATTTTTTTTTTTTGGTTTCGTAATAGGCCTTCCAGTAGATGATGCACCGTCGACCTGGAGGTAACAGTGAGGACCTGGACATCATCTACAGGAAGAAATTAATTTTTTTTTTTTTACGTAATAGGTCTTTCAGTAGATATTTCCCCGATGACCTGGAGGTAACATTATCGACCTGGACATCTTCTACAGGAAGAAAATTTTTTTTTTTTTTACGTCATAGGTCTTTCAGTAGATATTTCCCCGATGACCTGGAGGTAACATTACCGACATGGACATCTTCCACAGAAAGAAAATTTTTTTTTTTTGGTTTCGTAATATGCCTTCTAGTAGATGATGCCCCGTGGACCTATGGGTAACAGTAGGGACCTAGATATCTTCTACAGGAAGAAACATTTTTTTTTTTGTTTCGTAATAGGCCTTCGAGTAGATGATGTCCCGTCGATCTATGGGTAACAGTAGGGACCTAAACATCTTCTACAGGAAGAAAATTTTTTTTTTTTTTTACGTCATAGGTCTTTTAGTAGATATTTCCCCGATGACCTGGAGGTAACATTATCGACCTGGACATCTTCTACAGGAAGAAAATTTTTTTTTTTTTACGTCATAGGTCTTATTTATTTATTTATTTATTTATTTATTAACTCCAGACATTACAATATTTTACAATAAAAAAATGTATCCTATAGAGGTGCACACTGCACCTGTACATAGGAGCCGGAGAACTTAACACTATATCCTAATACTAAATTAACCTAATACTATATTTAAATAAGAGTTTTGCAACTTAATCAATATAACTAGTATACTGTTTAGTGCATCACTCTTTTACATTTTTTTTTTAAACACTTTAAATTTAAATGCTCATATTATTGTTTAATATTATTACTTGTTTAAACATTTTTTACTAATTCTTTATATGTTTGTCTTGATCCAGTTTTTTAATTTTGCTTTTCTTACTTTAATATTATCTATATTTTTAAGTTCGTTTGGTAAGGTATTGTAATGGCTTACTGCTCTTATATAGCTGTTCTTTGAACTGACATTGCTACATCGAGGTGGCATTTGGATATTCCTATTTCTTGTTATACTTTTTGAGTTTTTATAAATTTCTTGCAATGTACTATAATGAAAACTAAGGGATTCAAAAATAAAAAGTTTGTCAATGTTCATTGGATTTTTATCGCTTATAAATTTATTTTTATTAATTATTTTAAGTAATCTATTTTGTTGATTTTGTATTATAGATTTGATATTTGTATATGCACCACCCCAAGCTATTATTCCGTAACAGATTATGCTATGGTAAAAAGCATAATACAGTGTTCTGAGAGTATCAGTGGACATGATTTTAGCTATTTTGTGAAAGATAAAAGTTAGATATTTCGTCTTTTTGTATATGTACTCTATGTGCTTATCCCATCTCATGTGACAGTCAAAAATAATTCCTAGATACTTTGTATTTTCCACTCTTTGTAATTTTGTTCCTTTTATGTTTATATGAAAATTTATTGGAATACAATCCTTATGGTTCACAAAAGTTAAATATACTGTTTTATCAATATTAAGTGAAAGTTTGTTAAGTGCTAGCCAATTTGCTATTTTATCAAGATTTGAGTTCATAATTGTTTCTACTTCTTTCCAACTATTACTTGTTGATATTACTGCAGTATCATCAGCATAAGATAATATTGTATTATCTGGCATTGTTGTCAATAGATCATTCACATATATAATAAATAATAATGGTCCTAAAATTGTGCCCTGGGGTACTCCAGTTGTTATTTTCTCATATACACTATAGGCATCATTTATTTTTACCCTTTGTTCCCTATTACTTAGATAACTTTTTATCAACTTCTGCGCTTTACCCCTGATTCCGTACCTATATAATTTATCCAACAAAATAGTATGGTTAACAGTATCAAAAGCTTTGGCTAAATCAAGGAAAGTTACTGCTATTGGAGTGTTTGAATCTAGGTTATTGTATATTATGTTACTTATGTAGTTTAATGCATCCTTAGTACTTTTGTTTTTCGTAAAACCATATTGGTTTTTTGCTAGTATGTTACTGTCATTTAAAAACTTAATTAATCTAGTGAAAATAATTTTTTCGAAAATTTTTGCTAAGTTTGAAATAAGCGAAATAGGTCTATAATTCGTTATTTTATGTTTCTCGCTACTTTTGTGAATCGGAATTATTTCTGCTGTTTTTAGTGCACTTGGCCAAGTAGTTTTTTCTATACATAAATTTATGACATGTACTAATGGTAATATTAAAAATCGAGATAGGCATTTTATTGTTTTTGCATTAATATTATCTACTCCTCCATTTTTATTCTTTAAATTTAATATTATATTTTCGATTTCATATGCATATGTGGGTGTAATAAAAATGCTATTTGAATTGAATTGTGGCAATTTTAAATTTTCATTTGTTTCTGTTTGTATTTTATCGCTTAAAGTTTTACCTATATTAGTAAAAAATTTGTTCATATTATTAGCAATTCGTGTAGGATCACTTATCTTTTCATTGTTTTCAATTATGTAATTAACCCTGACTTTTTTGTTACTTTTTTTCCCCAGTTTTTCATTTATAATTTGCCATAGATTTTTTGGATTGCTAGAATTTTTTTCTATCTGCTCTTTTTCATATAGTTCTTTGGCTTTGTTTATAATTTTATCTAGTACTTTAGTATAATTTCTATAGTACAACTTATTATCTAAGGTAGGATTTTCTTTCCAACATAAATATAAACTTTCTTTAGTTTTACAGGATATCATTATTGCACTTGTAATCCACCTATTTCTAGGATTTAAATTATTCTTATTTTTAGGTCTTTCAGTAGATATTTCCCCGATGACCTGGAGGTAACATTACCGACCTCGACATCTTCTACAGGAAGAAAAATTTTTTTTTTTGGTTTCGTAATAGGCCTTCCTGTAGATGATGCCCCGTCGATCTATGGGTAACAGTAGGGACCTAAACATCTTCTACAGGAAAAAAAATTTTTTTTTTTAGTTTCGTAATAGGCCTTCCAGTAGATGATGCCCCGTCGACCTATGGGTAACAGCAGGGAGCTAAACATCTTCTACAGGAAGAAAAATTTTTGTTTTGGTTTCGTAATATGCCTGCCAGTAGATTATGCCCCGATGACCTATAGGTAACAGTACCGACCTGGACATCTTCTACAGGAAGAAAATTTTTTTTTAAATTTCGTAATGTGCGTTCCAGTAGATGCCGCGATGATCTGGAGGTAACATAAGGGACCTGAAAATCATCTACAGGAAAAATTTTTATTTTGTTTCGTAATAGGCTTTCCAGTAGATTTTGTCCCGTTAACCTGGAGGTAACATTAGGGACCTGGACATCATCTACAGGAAGAAATTTTTTTTTTAATTTTATAATGAACCTTCCAGTAGATGATGTCCCGATGACCTGGAGGTAACATTAAGGACCTGGACATCTACTACAGGAAGAAAATATTTTTTTTTGATTCCGTAATAGGCCTTTCAGTAAATGTTGCCCCGTTAACCTGGAAGTAACATTAGGGACCTGGAAATCATCTCCAGAAAGAAATGATTTTTTATAATTTCGTAATGGACCTTCCAAGATATACAGTAATTATTATAAAGTTATGATAATTTTGTTAATGAACTAAGAGATATTAACAACATTACTAAAATGTAGGATGAAAGTAGTAGATCAATCCTCAGAAATTCAGGAAAATTCAGTTCATTAAGTAGATATTAAATGATATTATCCACATCCATATCCATCCACATTATATTAAAATTTTATACTGTCTAAATGACGATTTAAGTATAAATTATGTTATATTTTTTTAAATAGTTTATAAAAATTAATTTTTTTAATTCAATATGATCGCGGCACCCAAAGGAATAATTAGACATAGCGTTTGAATTTTTTATATGTATTTAATTAATTTTTTAATGGTTTAAAATTTGAGTATGAGCGTACGTTCGTACGTCCGTACGATTTTTATTTTTTATTTTATTTTTTAACTCTTCTTATCTCTCTTGAATTTTCGAAAAAATGAATTTTTTTTAATGAAAGTGATCGCGGAACCACACGGATTAATTAGAAATAATGCTTAACTTTTTTATAAAAAAAAACCTCGATTATTTAACTCGATTATTTATTTGCTTATATCGATCAGTTATAACTAAAGGTAACATGGAGGACTGGATATCATCAACAGGAAGGGAATATTTTTTTTTTAATTTCGTAATGTGCGTTCCAGTAGATGATGCCGCGATGATCTGGAGGTAACATTAGGGACCCGGAATTCATCTTCAGAAAGAAATGTTTTTTTTTTAATTTCGTAATGTGCGTTCCAGTAGATAATAATAAAAATAATAATAAATAGTAATAAAATAATATAAATAACATAAATATCATAAATACTATAAGTACCATAATACATAATAACATAAACTACCTAATATATAAATAAATTATAATTATATATGTATGATCAATATTTAATTATTTGGTTGAGTTTTTATATAAATTAGTTATATATGTAGACAAAAATTATTAAAATATTTATACTATATTTTGTTATTTTATAAAATTTATAAAATAAAGTTTTACAATATTTAATATGGAATGTTATAATTAATCTTACGTCAATAGCAAATTTTAATATCAAAATAACAAAAGTTCTTACATCATGTATAGTGAAATGTATATACTACATATATTAAAATTTGTATAATATGTATTGTAGAAATATTTTATATACGCGTATACGTTCATTTCTTTTTCAGTATTCAATTGTTTTGAGACGACTTTTTAATTTAAGGCTATTAAAAAATTAATGCTATATTCTAATTACTCCATTCGTCCAATAAGTGGCGTGTATAAAATTTTCTATTTTTCCAGTTCTTCTCGCAAATGCTCAAAAATGTGTCAACTAGTATATAAGAAACAACAAGATATTTAGTTATTATGCGAAAATGTATCTTCCGTTCAGCGTATTGCAATGATAGCGATTGAAATAATATTTAAGTTTATGACTAATAAGTGTAATGAATAAATATATGCGAGTGAATAAAAATTGCGATCAACTGCGTAAGAATAGTATATAATTAAATCTCCAAATATTAAATACTTCTGTAGTACTTAATTGACAAAAGGAATTCCCCCAATATATACATTCTATTTCGAATTAATTAAAAACAAAATATAATTTATTTTTACTTCCTTAAATTCGCATTTAAAAAATACCAGATTGAATAATAAAATTTGCTGACTTATATAATAAAAATTACTATATTGAATATCAAAAATTACGATATTGGATATTAAAAGATATTATATCTAAATTTTACTATATAACATAGCAAAAATTATTATATTGCTGAGATGTCACACTTTTCCTATACAATATAGTAATTTTTAATATAGATTATTTTAATATTTATTATAATATTTTTCTCAGTGTATAAAAAGTGCTATTACCAAATTACCAATAACACACAAATTAATAAGTACTGCTAAATAAATAAAATAATTATTTGCAAAGGATGTATACATATCACATGACAATAAAAAATCAATAATAATTCCTTTATGAAAAGTGCTATTGCAATAATAATTAAACTCTATTTCATACAAAAATAATTATTTTTATAGATAATTTCTATTTTTTTAATATTATCATTTTAATTCATCGTATAATAATAATAAATTCATTAATTATTATACATATGATAATAAATCTATATGGGTACAATTTAATAAATAATAATTGAATGTAGTTAAATAATAAAATATTTTTTAGTTTAATTTAATATTATCCATTAGATAATTATTTTTCAGCGAGCGAGCGTGAGCGAGTGAGGATTTTAGCTAGTTATTAATTAAACATCCCTACTTACACTTAAAATTGGAAAGAGAATAATCTTGTATTAATTTTAGTTCATATAATTATTATTTATATTAAATTCTTATTTTTCCCATAACTTTTGTCCAAACTGAGATACTTGAGCTTCCTTTTTTTTAACTATGTTTACTTGATCTCAACTGTTTAATGGATTTAAGTTTGAGTAGCTACGTCTATTTCTTTCCGAGTTGTTGACAATTAAACTTAATCATATTTTTTCATAACTTTTCATTAACTGCGTATAACTTTCGTCAAACAGCCTATGAGATTGAATTTCATACGAATTCTTTCATATTTAGGTATTAGAAAACAGCTCTCAAAGTTGCAACAAAATCTGTTTCCTGGAAGGTGGAACCCCTGCTTTCGAGTATTTAAGTGGTTGCTGTATTTAGGGGGTCTCATACTCAATTCTGCGATTTTATCGTTCTAACTGCCGGTAATGTAGGTATATAAAAAATGGCAACTTTCATCAAGAGCGCCATCTGTCAAGCGATAAAGAGAGAGAAAGAAAGAAAGCTGTCCATTCTTGGTGTTTTCTCTGCGATTCGAGGATAATCAAAAGTAAGTGGTACCACTTCTTGCGCGAGCCATAATTATCGCGTATTAATTAATTTTAACGTGATCGTTCGTATTTTTAAGAGTTAGTTCGCGTACCCCTTTCCCCTCTCGCGTTGAGCAGACGTTTACGACTCAACTCTCGTGCGTGTGTTGACCTCAAACGATATTCGTTCGATATTTGTTACATATTCTATTTGTCTATAAAAACTAATAAATCTGTTAATATTAAATTACATGTCAATTCGTGTTGATTTATAGATTTCGAACCGATGCATATAGTTGTTCCTCCGTTATCCTAGGAGCCGTACATAAGTATACGGGCTTACGCAACTCACTTATTATTTCTTTCCGCGGTCCATTTCCGGAAAGATTATCATTTTTACCTGTCGTAATTGGAAATCGAAGTACGATTTCCAAATAAGTTTAACGGCAAGTGTGCGGACAGGTAACCGCAGTCGCTACGCGAGAAATATTTGTAAATATCTTATATATAGTTATATATTCTGTTTCAATCATTGAGTACGAGATATCAAGTCGGCGATACTAGTCAGGTTTGTACGCCACGAACTATGTGATTATAAGACGGGCGACTCAACGATTTTTCCCCTAGACAAGCACACCGTTACAATATCTACAATAGATCCTGTACAAGCTGTATGAAATAATTTATAGCATGAGCAGTGTTCCTACACCCTGTGACGTGTAGTAGTAACAAGATCAACTGAAGGAGTATCAGTGCCAGCAACCGTATACTGTACGTTATATAGTAGCAGTACAAGTAATAGTAGTAGTACATTTTGGGTACGCAGCAGCACTAGAAGCCATATGTCTGACAGATGTAGATGATCTTGTATAACCTGGAATTTTAGACAAAATTTTATAAAACATCAATAAGCACCATATTATATAATTTTATAAAAATAACAAATAAATATTTAATACGTCTTGTTCAAGTCAGAGCTACGCAAGAAGCTGGGGACGAATACTTGCCCAGCGCTGGTTCAAACTTAAAAAGTATTTTAAGAATTGAATTATTTATATCTGTTTAACAAAATATTAATATTTACATTATCTTGATAATTATTTTTGGAAATATCAATAAAGTAACATAATTATTATCATTTAAATTTGTTGAAATGTGGTTCAGAAATTTGCATTTTTCTTTGAAAGTAATCTGCAATTATCTGTATATGCCGTAACTTTTGCGTATTAAATTTATTTTTGTAAATTAACACATTTTGCATACAATTTACAAGAATTACTACAAGCAATAGCATTAAAATGAATACATACCAGTAATATCAGCAATCATTGCTTGACGTTCATATGCATAATAGAGAAGCAGCTGTATATATAGTACTAATGGTTGAAGGTATCTACTTATACAACTACGTAAGAAGTACCAACATAAGATGAGCTTGAACGCGCAGCTACAGTGGACTCTGGAAAAAACGGAACGATTAAGAGAGAGATATAAACGCAGCAATAGAGCTACAAAGAATAGCTACAAAAACAGTTGCAAATGCAACGAGAGTTCTAGTACTGTCAACAATATAAGAATTATTAGATCCTATATCTGCAAATGTAGTCTTATCGTGATTAGAAAAACACTTGACAACAGTAGACAGTCAAATGTTGCAGTAAGTCCTAGAAGAAGCAGCAGTAGTAAACGCTGAACGTGTAGAAGAAACTGATGAAGGCCATGCTAAAGAGTGCTGCGTACACACGCACTGTTCAGGGGTGACTGTTGGTCGAACAGATATTGAAAACAAACATGTTCAAACGCGTCTTGCCTACCGTCTGCTTTGCAAACAGGCCGACAGAAGCGCGGCATCGCTGTTGCTATAATTGTTGACACTTCTATGAGTGAGCATATAAAATGAGATACAGAATACTTTGCAGTCGTCTTGTTATAATAGCAACAGCCATTACATCATAAAAATAATACTACACATAGACATAGCGTTCGGTTGTGAAAGAGAGAGAGAGAGAGAGAGAGATAATTGTTTCTTAATAACAACGTATGCGCGTGAATATGTATGTCCGTTTTAATAAAATTAAAAAAAAATTTAACATCAAAATTTGGTGAATCTTTAGGCCTAAATGTCGTCAAATTCTTATTACTTGCATAATTTTGATCAAATTAAGGTATTTGAGCTTCTTTTTTCGAAAATATTCTTCATACCTAAGAGGTACGATACAAATGTTTTAGAATCTTATGGAAAACATCACGAAGTGTCTACAATTCCGATTCTTCGGTTTTTCTTGCAGGGAAAATGGCATTACGCCTAAGTACAACAATAGCAGAACCCACGGGAGCTGAGCATGGCTAGCAAGTCGATTCTTGCTCCACTCCGATGGGTCTGTAGACAGACGTGCAGGTCTCATGCAGCGGTGTCCTTTTACTTTACATGAATCGTACAATCACATTATGGCGTATTTTGTCGTTTCAAGCGATACGCTTTATCTGAGAAGTACGATACAAGCGTTTAAGGGGGTGCCATAGCGAAAAACTATCGTCGAAGCGTAGGTAATGTAGTAAGCTCTAATGTACTAGCAGCGCCATCATCCGTTGTAACATTATATTACGCTATAAGTTTACAATAGATGGTGCTAATCGTACATTCCAGCTATCATATTCATTTACTAGTAACTTTTTGTGCATTGAATTATTTTACAAAAACCATTGGGGTTGCAAACTCAAAAATTATCGATAATGGTATCGGTAATATAATATAACCTCAAAATAGATGATAATACTAGTATATTTTATTTATTTGACGGGATGTCAGACCCAAATCATAGGAATCTGCATCATTAAAAAAAAATGATATTTATAATATTAAATTAGAAATCTGAAAAATTTTAAGCGGACTGCTTCTCGATTTTTCTAAGAAGAATTCATATTTTAAATATTAATTGATGAAACAATTTGTAGTCAGTAGGTATTAGTCAAAAAAAGCATACGTTTTCAACCCAAACGAAAACGAAAAAAGTAAAAAGTGACCCATTTCTGATTCCGACGTCCCTGTAGAACGTCTGCTTTTCGCGCAACAGATTGCGTTACATTTAAAATATTACTTTTGTATTATGCAATGTAGTGAATTGTACCGTTTACTACACTTATTTACCATACTGCAGAGAATAATACTTTAAATACTCTTATTTCTGCATTTTTCTATGCAGCTGACTATACCATCTAGAACTCAACTAGAACATTTTCCTATACTGAATACATTTCTTACATTTCGCTATGCAAGTACTCGTGGTATTCAATTTGCTTCAACCTTTCTTACCTTTACTGAATACATTTCTTGCATTTCGCTATGCAAATACTCGTGGTATACAATTTGCTTCAATCTATTTACCTTTACTGAATACATACTTTACATTTCGCTATGTAAGTACTTGTGGTATTCAATTTGCTTCAATCTATTTACCTTTACTAAATACATACCTTACATTTCGCTATGTAAGTATTCGTGGTATTCGAATTGCTTCAATCTTTTTTACCTTTACTGAATACATACCTTACATTTCGCTGTGTAAGTACTCGTCGTATTCGTTTTGTTTTAACTTTTTTTACTTTTTCTGAATACATTCCTTGCATTTCGTTATGCAAGTACTCGTCGTTTTCGTTTTGTTTCAACCTTTTTTACTTTTGTTGAATACATTTCTTGCATTTCGTTATGCAAGTACTCGTGGTATTCGATTTGGGTACATGTCAACGCGCCAGAAGCGTATTACGGTCGGTTCCCAATTGAGAAGAGAAGGTGTTATTGCGCCAGCAATGTCGACAACTTTAATGCGGCGAGTGCGCTAAATTCAAAATTGTATGCTATTTTGCATATATCCTACGTATGTTTAGATGCGTGCGCCAACCCCCTCTTTTTAATTTCGAAAAAGGTTTTTCGTAATTATTTAATTTATTTAAAATAATGTTTTAAATTGTATTATTTTTTGCTCCTATGGACACCTTAAAAATTAAACAGATTCACACAACACCTTGGAGGTACTGTTATAGTGCATTGGGTTTTATACCAAAAATTTAATTTTTTTTTAAATACGATTATAATTAATAAATAAAAGTTTTTACCAAAATTTAGTGTAATGAAATCAGAATAAAAATAATAAAAAAAATAGAGACATATTAAATGTTAACTGTAAAATTTAAACTATATGAATTCTTATAAAGCTTAAATTTATATTTTAATAATTATAAATGTTAATGAAAAAATAACTTATGAAAAATAGTAAAGTACATATACTTACTAAATTGTAGGATTTTAGTTAACAACTTATTAAAATTTTGGATTATTTTAAACGGTTATAAATAGAACTTCTCCTCCTAAAATTAATTTATTTAATGACGAACGATCATCGCCAAAAGTTCTGTCAATAATATTTTGTACTTTTAAAGCAATAAAACTTTCTTCTTAAATAAATAAATTTTTGTATTAATTTTAAAGAACTATTTATAACATTTGTAACAATATAAAAATGACTAAGGGTGGGCGCCAGCCGCGCCACTACGCGACAACTAATACGATAACTCGCGGGTTATCGCTGATTACGTGGAGCTGTGCTTCGCTGTTTCTATCCCGGTTCGCTGTAAGGGAGAGGAAGGGGAAGGATGGGAAGGACGGGATGCTCGCACGCACTTCCTAGGGTACACGGCTGTACCGTCGGCAGAGAGAGGTAATAATCACACCAACCTTTACAAAGAATCCGGGACTCCTGGTTGGGATGCGGTTGCTCTCTCTCTCACTCTCTTTCTCTCTTTATCACACACTCTCTTTATCTCTCCCGACTCTCGAGTTACCGAATACGAGGTCTCGACACGAGAAGAACGAGTGTCCGTTCAGGACGGCGGACCGTAGAGCTCTGACTCTCGGCGTGCTCGAGAGCCCCGTGTTCGTACCGCGCGCCTGCGCAGTACGTACTCGTGCGCGGCACCTCGATCTCGCGTCGTGCGAGCGTGTCGAGTGCCGCGGTGTTCAGGCTGTATCGGTACAAATCGGCTGTATGGTGCTGTATGCCGTGATGACAACCTGGTGCTGCTGCCGTCTCGGAGACGAGGTACAACCTCTTCCCAGGTAACTAATAGTTCATTAGCTATTTACTGCGTTCTTCAACGGGTACGGCATGAGTTTCAGGTACGAAGCTCACCCGTCGTCGCTTGCTGCTCGAGGCCGAGTCACCCCTCTCTCTCCTCGACGACGTTGACCTCGCTGATGACTAGCCTCTCCGTCTACGGCTCTAGGTGGGTACTTGGTCGTGAGGTTTACACACATGTGTGTGTTTGTATGCGTTATTGTCCGAGATATCGGCTGTACACGTTGTTTGTGTACATTAACCTAACCTCAATTTACCCTATGATGTTCCTTGTACAGCTGTAGTAATTATATAAAGCTCTACATATCTTTCCTTGTCTTTTGTCTTCTTGGCTATGGCTATTTATCCTCTTCCTTGCTCCTTACCCTATTGCTGTGTTTTTGTTCTTATTAACATCTCTCTTACAGCTGTATCTTGCTTGGCGTTGGAGGTTCTTCGGCTTCCTGCCTGGGTACCACCTCATCGCCTTGGCTGCTATGCTGTGAGGCTTCGGAGGGTCCTGGAGGCTTCCTAGTGATCGCCTCCCTTGAATATCCTGTTTGCTGTGCCAGACTCGGAGGAGCCCACCTGATAATCTGAGCTCGCCCAAGATCCTCATCGCCAGGACCACCTCAGTGTTGTGTGCTGTGCTTGGGAAAGGGTTATTAGACTGTGAGGGTAGGCAGGACGTAGTTAATGTGCGGGTAGGTAGCTAGGGAATAGTATATAGGTAGGTAGTGTAGCTAGGGATTCGTCTAGCTTATCCGGGTAGGTAGGTGTTTGTCAGGGGTTCTGTCGCTCGCTCTTGACATGTGCCAAGCACATTGTCACACATTTTAGCGGCATATAAATAAAAACCTGTTTCTTTTATTTCTCCCTTAATTCGTAATTTGCACCCTCTTTCAAAATTTGCGTTTTAATCCATAATTATATCCAATTTATTTTTTCCTTTAGTTACATAGCCCATATATTTATCTTGATTATTATAATCAAATTCATTCCTTAGAAAACCTTCTGTTTCTAATAAATACATACTTGTTTATTTAAAATATTGTTTTCTATAAATATACATAATCTACTCACTTATATATCCATACAATTTTGGAATAGTATTTTAACAAATATCTAAATTAAATGCTCCTAAATTAATAGTTTTTGAAAATCTATTCAAATATAATTCGTATTTTATATTGCCACTGTTAAAATTTGAATTTTCTTTTGCCTATACTGTTTATAATAGAATTATCTTAAAAATGCAATAATTAATATATTTAATTGTAAACCCATTGTATATATCATATGGTATTTGGAAAAGTGTATGTTATACTTGATTAATATTTATTTTATCGTCGAAAAATTGTGCATTTTTTTTAAAAACATTACATTAAATTTTAGGTCCGTTTTTATTTTATGAGTTTTATCAAGTAAAAGTAAACTAATACACATTCTTTCAAGTTATATTCACAACTTTTTTTTGCGCACGGAAAAAATACATATATTATCTTGTCTTGAAAAACAACAAATTTAATATATATTGTAACGGGGTACGGATTGAATATAAGGAATAAAAAAATCAACGAAGGTATCGGGGCGCGAACCCACAATCCCGGGAACGCGAGGCAGAAGCCTCATCACTGCGCTACCATTCGCAATTATCCCGGCTAGTCGACTTGGTCCTATCGACGAACGTCGCCGATAATTCAGGGACCTAACCTGCGCCGACACTCGAAATCCGTACCCGTTATAATATATATGGGCTATTACATTAATTATGTAATATTATTATGTTAAAAATCATAAGTTTTCGCACAATTTTAGAATAGAGAAAGGGGGTAGGGTAGGATTCTAGGAAGTTGGAGTAGGGAGATGCGGATGATGCATAAAGAAGAAATCAAGAATAAGAGACGACGCGCGACAAAGATAGATATATAATTGTAGATGCGCGAATATTCTTTAAATATATTTTACTTAAAATTTTTTCAGCTTTAACCCCTTTATTGAATAAGCTTCTTTAATGATTATGCTTTGCTGTTATTCTATATAAATAAATTAACCTTTCAGATGGTAGATAAACATAGGTGATTTACAAAACATGAATTTGTAAGAACATGGTTGGTCAAGTGGTTAAAGTGAGAGCCGCGGTGGCTCATGGGTAGAGCTCCCGACTCTCACACCGAGGGTCGTGGGTTCGATCCCAGACGTGTACCTCTGAAAATTTTTTCATGTGCATTTTTCGAACACCGCGACTCAGTGGCTCGGCGTGTCACTATAATGTGACGCCAGTTCAGGTGCGCGTGCGTTTCGTGCATTTGTCAGTGCATGAGAGGCACGGGCATCTGAACTATAGGGAACGTTAGGGACGCGAAGATATAAAGAGGATCGCGGTGGTTCCATCGGGAGGACAGGAAACTGTATTTATTAGACTAATTACAGTGACCGATGATATCTTCCGATGGACACAAGCACCACTGTTTCAACTACATGTGCTTTGTTTACAAACACACCGTTCACCTCCGTCGCTGATTAGCCCTGGCAGCATAAATAGAGCGACGTTAAATAACATAAAAAAAAAAAAACACCATTTAAAAGATCACATTTTTCGAGAGCTTTCGAATGGCGGTGGTTAGCTTATTGGCCAAGATCGCTGTTGTAAGTTATTCCTCATAAACATCATAAAATCACTAATTTTCATGTATTTTAGGGCATAACACATACACACGCACACACACACACACACACACACACACACACACACACACACACACACTCGCACACGCACACACACACACAGACACACACACACACGCACGCTGGCGCAAACACACACACACACTTTTATATATATATAACATATATATGACATATATATGACATATATACAACATATATATACCATATATACATTTGGATATAGGGGGTTATGGAGCCTCGTATGTTAAATTCCAATAACCCTATCCCTTTCCCACTCATTGTTAATATGGCAGGTTTATGGAGCCGGGGCTCCATAATCTTTTCGGTCTCTTTTTATCGTACTAAAGTACGTATCTTCCTTCTCTGTCATGGGCGTCATAAACCCCGAAATTTAAAATTATATATATATGACATATATATATGTTGAATTCTGAATTCTTAGACACGGCGGCGGCGGCGGCGGCGAAATATTTATATATTATAGAGAGATAATATATATACGCATTATTTATTTTCTTTACAATTTAATATGGTTATTAAATAGTTGAAATAAAGCAATGTGTACACACACACATCATTTAATCATATTAAATTATATAGAAAATAAATAATTTTAATCCTATATATAAGGTGTGTGTGTAGAAAATTCTAGAAAACAAGAAAGAAATATTAAAAATAATATTTAATTTGTAGGGTAAAATTACATTATTCAAATGTATAAAATTATAGAATCCAAACTTATTAAGGGGTTGTGGGCAGGCGGCCCTAGCGACTTAGTACCACAATGTAACGCCTGAGGGCGCATCTGTAGTTAAGCGAGTGAACTAGTAATATCGCAACATTCGCGATAGAGAGTCAGTCGCGTCTGAACCTTCGACGCATGAGTCCGCCTATTGCGGACGAGAGCCAAATAAAGCAATTACTAACTATAGATCTGTTGTAGATTATTACCTCGCACTCCATCCTCTCGACCTGGCAACGCGGACGTGTGGGGCCGCGTAAACGGTGTATAATACACATACACACATCCCCACAACTGGTGACCCCGACTGTTAATCAGCACGAGCGGCGTGGACACACCGAGCGGACGAGCCAGCGGCCGATACGAGATCAACCGGTACGCAGCGTGCCGACCGCCGTTTTGTGAGTCCAACAGCGGCGAGATATCGCCTGCGTCGCAGAAGCTGAGAAACGAGGACAGCCAGACTTTCGAGCATCGCGTCTTTCACAGACAGCGTCATGGAGGTATAATGCGAGCGTAAATTGCGAACCGGCCGATGACGAAAAATTGATCGACCGGTATAAAGGCAAGACCTCATGGTGCGTTATCATCAATATAACTGCACTAAGGTCAAAACCATCGCCTTCGCGAGAATTGAATAAATTGAGGCGATGGTCATTAATTAGTAAAGAAATATAAATAAATAAATTCAGTCGAAGTTCAAGGACACCGGATAATTTCATCAAGAAAAATTACGCGATTTTATAATTTTTGTTTAAGTAACTTTATGACGGTGTCACACAAACGTACGAATGAAAATAGTTGGTTTGATGCATAAAATGATGCAAAATAAATTCGAGAAAAACGTAGAACGAGCAACAAATGCTCGCCGCGGTCATTCGTACGGGGTTAGGAATTTTCGACATTGCGGCGCGAGTTGTTCGGCGTAGGCCGCAGCTTGTGCCATTCAGCTAAGGTCGCGACCTTGTTATAGTTTGGTAACTGGCAGGCAGCTTGCGCAGCAATGCGAAAATGAGTAAATAGCTAGTGTCAGGCGAAACAAGCGCGTAGGTACATGAGTAATAATTAGATTTACAGCGAAGATTATGGTATCTGCGATATACCCGTAGGGCAATTCTGTAAGCTCATGTACACAACGAAAAGACGTAGAAAAGAGTCAGGTTTTGTAGGAACATACGAGTGGCCGCAGCCATTATTAGAAAAAGAAAGTAATTCATATCTTCGTAACGGCAAGCAATTTAGACCGGCGAAAATGGAAAACGCGATAAATTCGGGCGCAAATAATAATTCCACCGATATGGAAATAGAACCCGATAACCAAAATTTAGAAATCCTACGTAATGAAAACACTGAACTCCGAAACAAAGTCGAGCAATTAACGCGCTTAGTTGAACAACAACTTCACGCAAGGTCAAACAATAACATAGCTAGTCAAGTACTAAACATTAGTTTACCGGATAATCGAGACGGATTAGGCCTACCAAATGTAAACACTAGACAATCACAAGGACATAACGACGAACGTTTATTTACTTTCGGACTAAATAGTATAGAATTTGCACGCGGTTCACAAGAAAGTAATTTTCCAAGATTTAATAATAACTCACAATCTAATGCTCACAGATCAAGGTCAGTTAATATTAAATTTAAATCGTTTTGGCGGCATGAGCCAGTAGCATGGTTTTCCATGCTAGAATCGCAGTTCGAGGACAATAACATCATTTCTGACAAAGTTAAATATTTTAATTTATTGAAGAATTTAGGCGATGAAATATCTCGCGAAAACCTCGACATTCTGAAAGCTCTGCCGGCAGACAATAAATATCAAGCAGCTAAAATAGCATTTTTACGGAAATACACGGAAACTCCGGAACAGAAATTGAATAGGTTTATGACGGATGCTAAATTGAAAAATAGGAGACCTTACGCGTACTTCAATGAACTAGTTGACGCCGCGAGCGATTTAATGCCGCGAAAATCCGTTATCAAATTATGGGCAAATAGAATCCCAACTAATATCGCGTTGCATATTCAAGACGAGTTGTCTAAGGGCGACGAAGTAAAAATTTTAGAAAAGGCCGATTCGATCTTCGACATTTTGCAAAGAGATTCTCAACGCGTGGATGCGATCAATGCTATATCTGATAACTTCGTATCAGAACCCGAGGTATCGGCCGTGCATGTAGGTAGAAACAACGCCAACCGCGAGAGTGTTAGAAATCGGGAAAATGGTAATAAAACACCAAATCAGGGACGTCAGTTCCAGCGCGGACGCGGTAGGTCGCGTAGCCAGCCGAATGATAACAACGGGAGAAAGGATCGGAGTAAATCGCCGAAGCGCAATTGGATATGCAAAGGTCACTATCGATACGGTGAGAAATCTCGGTATTGCACAACCGGGTGCACGTACAATAAACGGGACGTGAATAAAGAGAATAAGCATACGGGACAGACGGGCGAAAAAACCGTCGCAGCGATTACGAATTCGGAAAACTAATTGCTCCCGGCGTCGCGGAGGCAAAAACGCCGGGAAGCTCGTCAATTCGTCTCCATGTTACTGATAAAAATGCGCGCGATGTATATTTAATAGATACGGGTGCTGAAATTTCGGTCGTACCAAGACCAGCGGGATGTAAGAGAAAGCCACTAGCACTTCAGTTGCACGCGGCAAATAATACGCGAATAAAGACTTATGGTTTTACGAAGCGCACTGTAGACTTCGGTTTTAGAAAGGCAATCGATTGGCAATTTGTAATAGCCGACGTGCCTTACTCGATACTCGGGGGTGACGCGATCGTACACCACTACCTGATTCCCAACTTAAAGTTAGGCAGGCTGGTCAAAGGTGACACGGGGGAATACGTATGCGGTAATACGCGAAGCGCGAACGTGTACGCAATCTCAATAGTGAGCCCCGATCACAAATACGCGGAAATATTAAATAAATTCCCGGAAATTATCGGCTTAGATAAACCTGTAAAACTCGCAAAATGCGGAATAGAGCATCACATCGCGACTCAGGGCCCACCTATTTATCACAAGGGTAGACGGCTTAACGTAGAAAAAACAAGAGCTGCTAAAGCAGAAATAGAGAAACTGTGTAAAGCAGGTGTTTGTAGACCGTCTGATAGCCCGTGGGCGTCACCAATACACATGGTAAAAAAGAAAAACGGAGATTGGCGATTATGCGGAGATTATCGTAAACTCAACGCAATAACCATTCCGGATCGTTACCCCGTACCGCAGTTACATGACTTCCCGAATTTTCTAAATAACAAAACTATTTTTACATCGCTAGACCTATACAAGGCGTTCCACCAAATACCGATTGCGCCGGAGGACGTGAAAAAAACCGCAATTATAACACCCTTCATCGCTGGTATGCGGGTCAAACATTCCAGCGATACATTAATAAAGTGTTGGGTGACTTGGAATTTCTTTTCGTCTATTTAGACGACATCTTAATAGCTTCGCGGAACGAGAAAGAACACAAATACCATCTAAAAGTAGTAATGGAAAGGTTGAGAGACGCGAATTTAAAATTAAATCTCGATAAGTGTTCGTTCGGAGTTAAAGAACTCGATTTTCTGGGATATAAGGTCAATAAATTCGGATTTAAGCCTACCGACGCGAAAATAAAAAGTATCTCTGAGTTTCCGCGACCGCGCACAGTCAATGAATTGCAAAGGTTTTTAGGTATGGTGAACTTTTATAGGAAAAGTCTACCACGTGCCGCGGAACAACAGCGTCCGTTACAGCGACACTTAAAAGGTTCTAAAAAGAAGGACAAACGAGTAATTGAATGGGACGAAGAAGATATTAAAGCCTTCGATAGAATAAAAAAAAGTTTGATTGACGTCTCGTATTTGTCTTTTCCGAAGGAGAACGCGGAAACGCGCATAGTGTCCGACGCGTCAGAATAACGCGCAAGCTAAGTACTCAACTTACGATCGCGAATTAACAGCGATTTATGAAGCCATTAGGTATTTTTACTATTTCGTTGAGGGCACGAGTTTTGTCATTCTAACGGACCATAAACCGTTAATTTACGCGTTAAAACAAAATACGGATAAAGCTCCGGTCAGACGTGAGCGTCAGTTGGCTTATATCAGCCAGTTTGACACGCGAATTGAGTATATTAAAGGTGACGATAATTCGGTGGCGGATAGTTTATCACGCGTTGACGCGAGTACTGATCACACTCAAATCACAAAGAATGATGGTAATTCGTCCGTCGACAAAAACGTTGCCGATAAAGAAACTCATGTAGACGCGTTTATGTTTCCGACCGTGTTTAGCCTCGAAAAATTGCGCGAAGAGCAAATGAAAGACGATGAGTTAAAGGAGATTCTTAATAATCCCACACTCTCGTTGAAACTAAGGAAACTAACGTGGGGGAGTAACCATTTAGACTTCTACTGCGATACGTCAGGTGATTCGTTGCGTCCTTACGTTCCGAAATCCTTACGCGAAGAAATTATCAAATTATTTCACGATCCGGCACATCCGAGCGCCATAGCAACCGATAGGATGGTTAGGCAGCACTATGTTTGGCCGGCGATTAGCAAGGATATTAAACGCTGGTGTAGAAACTGTATTTCGTGTCAACGTTCGAAAATCTCGAGGCATAATAAGTTTATGCCAGAGCGGTTTATTACACCAGACGAAAGATTTATGCACGTACATATAGATCTAGTAGGACCTTTACGCGCCTGCAATGGGTATAAATATATCCTCACCATGATCGATAGATTCTCGAGATGGCCTGAGGCGATCCCCTTATACGAGACCTCGGCAGCAACAGTGGCCCGAGCGTTTTACGACAATTGGATAGCGCGGTATGGCGCACCAGCTAATATATCCTCTGACCAGGGCAAACAATTCGAGTCTAGATTATTTAATGAATTATTACAATTAACGGGCATAAAAAGAATTCGCACTACACCGTATCACCCAGCGTCTAACGGTATGGTAGAAAGATGGCACCGCGACCTCAAAGCGGCGATAATGTGCCACGCAGATAATGCAGATTGGGCAAGAATACTTCCGACGGTATTACTAGGCCTCAGAACGCGCGTTAGATTGGAAACGGACGCGTGTCCAGCAGATTTCGTATTTGGAAAATCTCTGCGCATTCCGGGAGAATTATGCGTTTTTGACGAATTCAAAGCCGAGAATAGCGCGTTTTTGAACGAATTCTGCGACTACATGCGAAGAGTTAGGGCCGTACCGGTGAAACACAAAAATAAATCGCGCCCATTCGTATACAAAGACTTGAAATCCTGCACACACGTTTTACAATTAACTAAACGTATTAAGCCAGCGTTAGAAAGACCGTACACGGGACCACATCGGGTAATTGATCGATCCGAAAACGGACGTACTTTTACGATCGAAAGAAATGGTCAAAACGTAGTAGTAGATGCCGAGCACTTAAAGCCAGCATATTTTATTCGCGCTGAGGTGACAGACAATGTAAAAAATAATCAAAATGACATTGACAATGGTAAAAACGATGTTAGCAATCAGAATAAACATATTGATGACGACGATGATAATACCGTCAGAAATTTTGATAATCAAAGCGATACTGTCATTGGCAATAGCGCAAATATTGTAATTACCACAGCGCAAATTCACGCAGAAGCGGATAAAGAGAATAGTGTTGACGATCAATTAGCAGTTAACACGCAAAGGAAGGCCAACGACAGTACAGCTTATGACCATGATGTGAGAGCATCAGATAATATTTTAACGAACGGAGATAATTCCATTAATAACGACTCACGCAAATCAGCGGATATCATGCGAAATAGAAATAAAAATGTAGTAAAAAATAAAATTTTAGTAGATAACGCGAAGACGAGTCAACCGCGAAATGTAGTTTTTGATTCGAACGAAAGAAACGCGGAACCGCTTGCAACTTTGCAACCTACTGTGATAAAGAGGAAAAAATTTATTCCTAGTATTTTAAAAAGAAACAGAAAGACTGATAATATAGACTGTATAGAGTCACGCGTACCTACTGTAAAAATAAGAAAGAATGTTATGTTCAGACTGTTTTAAGAAAAAAACTATTAAAAGAAAAACTATGATCAATGCAAACAAGACTGACTATATTATTCGTATAGAATGTCGCGCATTCACGAATACTGCAAAAAAGCGTTTAATCCAAAGACTGAAAGAACTGTGATATATAATTAGTAAGACTGAGTATAACAAGAATAGTATAACAATATAATTTCGATAGTAAAGATCTCAGTAACGAAAATGTTTACGAGAATCGGTACCTCGCTATTTACATTGCGTAAGGTAAGCCCGTGCTTTGTTCAGTAGATATTTGGTTACGATAAGAGACAAACCATAGGTTAACATTTTGAGTCATTTAGAATAGAAATAGACAGATTTAGCTGTGACACCGCAATCAAAAAAAGCGGTTGTATTTAATTAACAATGTAAAGAAACTGTGAACTGCACAACTGCAGTAGTAGCATTAATCACGTAAAGATTTTTCACTGCGCACGATTATGTTTAGCATGGAGGAATAAGACCTTAAATAAAGTGTGCGTTTATACCGTAGCAAAATTGTTTAATCTGGATTTTCCAGAATTTGCGTTCAACGCACAGTTAAGAATATGCGATTGTTTAACTAGTTGTAAAGCAGTAATGAATGACGAATGTTTAGAACTAATGTTAATTACTTCAGAATCTTTAAAACGGTTATTGTTGTTAAGCGTATTGTGATTAATGTATAAAGACTGTTAATTACTGTTATAAAAAGAATAAATGACTCTTAGGGCCTTCTTTCACAAGAATTTCAGTCAAATCTCGACCTCGTTGCATTTCATGCAGGTCGACATTTAGGGGGGAGCACTGTGGGCAGGCGGCCCTAGCGACTTAGTACCACAATGTAACGCCTGAGGGCGCATCTGTAGTTAAGCGAGTGAACTAGTAATATCGCAACATTCGCGATAGAGAGTCAGTCGCGTCTGAACCTTCGACGCATGAGTCCGCCTATTGCGGACGAGAGCCAAATAAAGCAATTACTAACTATAGATCTGTTGTAGATTATTACCTCGCACTCCATCCTCTCGACCTGGCAACGCGGACGTGTGGGGCCGCGTAAACCGTGTATAATACACATACACACATCCCCACAGGGTCAAGCCTGGGTTAACTGCTCAAAAAATCGATTTTTTTTTATTAACTTTTTTAGAAGTATTTTTTATATAAAACATTATCCCAAAATTTGAAAAACAAAAAAAAATTTTTTCGCAAGTTATAATTGAATAAAGTAAGCATTAATGGACATTTTTTCTCTAAAATTATTTTTGCAAAAAAAAACATTTTATTTTAATTTAACTAAAATAATAATTGTGAGGTTTTCGACGTTTACATACAAGTATATTAAACGAAGTAACTATCAAGCGTAGAGTTTGGTAAAGTAGAAATCTACTTTACCATACGATTCAAATTTAATAGTTAATAAATAAATGATTCCTTTTACTCTAATATACTGCACAAATACGTACAGTTTTATTTGAAGTAAATATTGTCTGCATTGATAAAGTATTTACATTATTTTAGTAAATACTCAGTGGATTTTAAATTAAAAGTATATTTTTGACTATAAATTTTATTAGTTTTAAAAAATTAATTATAAATTTATACAAAAAAAGAGCAGTAAAAAAATGCCAGACTCAAGGAATAGAATACCTGGTACATCTGCTCATAAAAAAATTATCAACATCAGTAAGAACCAACTACGATGTACTTTCATCAACATTGATGGAATTCACAACACCAAAGCTACAATCCAGATCAAGTAAAAAGTTAAAAACTGATACCATTGAAGAAAGTAGCACACAAAATAGAATTATAGATATATCACTACTTTTCCCAATATTAGAAGAATTTTTAGTTTGTCAGATTGTCATGGTACAGTTAAATTTTCTGAAGTTGATGTGAGAGGTTTGGGAAGTAAAGTAACAATAACATGTACAAACTGTTATAAGGTATTTGTTATTGATTCGAGCAGAAAAGTTGGAAAAGAAAGTAATGTTTATGAAATAAATTGGCGTATAGTGCACACAATGAGAACTCTTGGTCATGGGCATGCTGGTTTAGTTACTTTTTGTGGAAATATAGATTTGCCGAGTCCAGTTTATCATAGTAATTATGATATTATTAATACAGAGATAGAAAATGTTTGTAAAAAAGTTGGTAAAGAGTCTATGAAAGCAGCTATCGAGCAATTATATGATTCAACGAGTCAGAATTGCCATATAAGTGTATCAGGTGATGGTTCTTGGAGGAAGCAAGGATTCAATTCTCTTCAAGTTGTTGCAAGTTTGATACTGCATGAGAATGGAAAAGGAATTGACGTTTCTCCAAAGCAATCTATTTGCAGAGCATGTGAATTACGACCAGAAGAAGGCACAGAAGAATATAGAGAATGGTACAACGTACATCAAACTAATTGCTCTGCCAACCACACTGGTAGTTCTGGCAAGATGGAAGTAGATGAAATTGTAGTTTCAAAGATCTGAATTACTTTATGGCATAAAATATGCTAATTATATTGGAGATGGAAACTTTATAAAGCTAAGAGAAGTTTATAAAGCTTTGTGCGATGTCAAAGCATATTGAGGTTTGTAACACTTTCACAAATACACATAAAATAACTTCAACCACATAATATCACACTAAGCACAAATACACTGAACATAAGAAACCACTTGTTGATATAATTTTATCCGTATACTGCAAATAATGTATTATATCTAAGTGTTGACACATTGGTTATGCTGAAATGGAGAAACAAAGAATCAATTTCTTGACATAAACAAAATATAAATTTAAGGTTATGCAAATACTTATCTGATATAATTTGTTCATGCAGTTTTATAAACCACTTGTTTCTTTTATTTATTTTATTTAGATACTATATATATATATATATATATATATATAATATATAATATATAATTCTACTTGATATTATAATAGCTCAAAACTGAACTACAAACGTGTGGCTGGTGCACACTTCCATTAACAGCTGTAACACTATCTATGCCTCTCTCTTTCTCTATCACGTGACAAGGCTATTCGAAAAATCAATAATCTTATGGAAGACTTGTCATGTGAGAGAGAGAGAAAGAGATATAGTACACAACTGTCAAACAGTATTTGTTTTTACTGCATTCTTTACATATTTTTAATTAAATTTAATGCTTATAATAAAAATTATAATTATATAATATAGTATATGATTTTTTATCAAAATATTTTTTAAAATCCATATAATCATGCATTAATATTCAATAATAGCTAAGTATTCTTGTAGTTTTAAAAAATTTTATTCCTCTTTTTATAAAGAAACTGATTCTTGAAGTTGATTTTCTGTTATTTTAGATAATACATGTATATTAAAAAAATATACTCAGTATTATATATTAATAAAACCAGAAAAAAGTCATTATAAACCTATTAAATATATATATTATTAAGATTATATATATATAAAGTGTATGATACCTGAAGAATATGGTATTAGAATTATAAAATAAGTAAAACTTTAAATCTAATAAGTGAAACTTTAAATGCATTTATCTCATTATTGGTTTTTTAATGATTTTAGCTTACTTGCCGCAGGATATTTCAGAGCCAAGTTGATGAATCACTTTGAAATTTTGGGGAAACTTTTAAAATATATATTTCTACGGACTTATGTTGCCCAATTTTCAAAAAGATAAGTTTTAGATAAGTTTTAGGTGAATGTTATGTACGTATACGTACATAACATTCACTATTTTTCTTATTATTATCAACTTTTATATTTAATACATTGTTATTAAATTTTTTTTCAGAAAAAGAAAAACATAAGTCTGTAAACATATTTTCCATGAACATTTTAAGACTTATTAGACATTAAAAGATGCATTCAGTGCTTCAATATCCTGCGGCAACTGCAAAAATTGATCAATTTTTTAATATCATTATAAATTTAATAACCAGAATTAAAAATGCATAATAAAAATTATAATTATATAACTCTTTTATAAAGAAACTGATTCTTGAATTGATTTTCTGTTATTTTAGATAATACATGATATTAAAAAAATATACTCAGTATTATATATTAATAAAACCAGAAAAAAAGTCATTATAAACCTATTAAATATATATATTATTAAGATTATATATATATAAAGTGTATGATACCTGAAGAATATGGTATTAGAATTATAAAATAAGTAAAACTTTAAATCTAATAAGTGAAACTTTAAATGCATTTATCTCATTATTGGTTTTTTAATGATTTTAGCTTACTTGCCGCAGGATATTTCAGAGCCAAGTTGATGAATCACTTTGAAATTTTGGGGGGAAACTTTTAAAATATATATTTCTACGGACTTATGTTGCCCAATTTTCAAAAAGATAAGTTTTAGATAAGTTTTAGGTGAATGTTATGTACGTATACGTACATAACATTCACTATTTTTCTTATTATTATCAACTTTTATATTTAATACATTGTTATTAAATTTTTTTTCAGAAAAAGAAAAACATAAGTCTGTAAACATATTTTCCATGAACATTTTAAGACTTATTAGACATTAAAAGATGCATTCAGTGCTTCAATATCCTGCGGCAACTGCAAAAATTGATCAATTTTTTAATATCATTATAAATTTAATAACCAGAATTAAAAATGCATAATAAACATTTTTTATATTGATAACTATAAAGTATAATGTATATATATTATGTAAAAAAAATAAATTTGTAAAAGGAAATAAAAAAAAAATTATTCCAATAAGAATTGTTTATTTATTTAAAACATTTAACCCAGGCTTGACCCCTTAAATCCAACAGTATCTTTGTATAAATTTCAGTTTTAGAATTAAATAATAAAAATAGTGTACTAACCTGTATTTCATTATGCACATAAGAATAAAAATTATTTAATTTAATATGATTATTGAATAGTCGATTTTAACATTGTTATATATATGGATGGTTCTCTGTGACATCGAAGATGAAAAAAATAAATATTGCTATAACTGTGGGAATATGTTTTAGAGGTATCCAGTAGTTCTCCTGAATTTTTTCAGATTTTTTCTGGGCCATTATTTTAAGTTACAGAGAGTCAAAGTTGACATTTTAGCACTTTTTTGCATTATATGCCCATTTTCATAAATTTTTAGCTCCCAGGGGATGCATTTTTCACTAAAAACATAAGTATGACTTTTTTTGTAAAATTTTCCGAACTTTTCATTCAAAATACTTTTAAAGACATAAATGTATGCTGTCACACCCTTGTAAGCCATTTAAACCTTAAATAGTGAAAATCAGCAATTCTGCTCCGGACTCTGGTAACCTAATACTGTCTAAAAGAAGTCTTTTTATAGTCAGAAACTGCCTAAAAATTTCCAGAGTGGGTCTAAATCATTAAGATCACTTATGGTCAAAATATCCGGGAAAAGTGCCCGAAATATTAATAGAAATGTATATTTGTTGCCTTATAACGATGAATCTAGTAGCATGATCATTGCAAAAAAATTTATGCACTTACCTTGGAATGGTAGAAAAGTATCTCCACTTGTTTCAGTATCCATCTAATCCCCTGTAAGCTGCTAAAAATACAAATATTATTATAAAATTATAAAAAATTATTTTTTAAACATTTATTATGCTGGATTTTTAGTTTTACATCCCTTACAAGAATTATAATACTAATCTGAAGGATTACTATAAAAGTATCACCATTATTATTATTATTATTATTCATCAATACATTGTTTAGATTTCACAAACTTGTCACTGTCACGTTATCATATTATTCATTAGAATTATATATCCGATTTATTTATATATCTTTTGTATTAAATACGTATATTCAGTTATTGTAAAAATTATGTTTATAAAAAATTTTGGTAGTTTCCACGTACACCTTTTTACAGGTTTTTACGTATCCCCTACACCTTTATTCCATTTCCAATTTTACCCCCTCTTTACCCCACCTTCTCGCATTCGCCCGGGGTTATGCCCGTGGAGAGAGGGAAAACCTGTGGCCAAACCCGTTAGGATAAATGCCATTTAGGAAAACCCCCTCCGAGAAGGGCGGTGTATTCGAGAACAATTCTGTTTGGGTGGCAAGGTCACATTGCGTAGACTTTAACACCGAAACCGAATGTCTCACACCTCCCGCTCACGTTGTGGAATGTGAAAAAACACCTAACCGATCATTTAAGCTAAGCCCGAGAACGGTCACCCATCCAAGTGCCAACCGCGCTCGGTGCTGCTTAACTTTCATGACCGGCCGAGGTGCGTTTCCGCCACTCCGCCACCGTGTCGGTCAAAAATTATGTTTATATATTTATAGTAATCCTTCAGATTAGTATTATAATTCTTGTAAGGGATGTAAAACTAAAAATTCAGCATTATAAATGTTTAAAAATTAATTTTTTACATTTGTATAATAATATTTGTATTTTTAGCAGCTTACAGGGGATTAGTTGGATACTGAAACAAGTGGAGATACTTTTCTACCACTCCAAGGTAAGTGCACAAATTTTTTTGCAATGATCATGCTAATAGATTCATCGTTATAAGCAACAAATATACATTTCTATTAATATTTCGGGCACTTTTCCCGGATATTTTGACCATAAGTGATCTTAATGATTTAGACCCACTCTGGAAATTTTTAGGCAGTTTCTGACTATAAAAAGACATCTTTTAGACAGTATTAGGTTACCAGAGTCCGGAGCAGAATTGCTGATTTTCACTATTTAAGATTTAAATGGCTTACAAGAGTGTGACAGCATACATTTATGTCTTTAAAAGTATTTTGAATGAAAAGTTCGGAAAATTTTACAAAAAAAGTCATACTTATGTTTTTAGTGAAAAATGCATCCCCTGGGAGCTAAAAATTCATGAAAATGGGCATATAATGCAAAAAAGTGCTAAAATGTCAACTTTGACTCTCTGTAACTGAAATTAATGGCCCAGAAAAAATCTGAAAAAATTCAGGAGAACTACTGGATACCTCTAAAACATATTCCCACAGTTATAGCAATATTTATTTTTTTCATCTTCGATGTCACAGAGAACCACCCATATATATATATATATATATATATATATATATATATATATATAAATTGATGAATCAGTACTTATGCCGACACACAAAAAAACGGAAAATTAGCTTTGTGAGCCCGCTTTGACGTAATAATATTAATGAAGGATTGAAGTTATAACGTCTTTCGAGATGCCGGAGGCCTCCGGCACTTCGAATGAGGTTATAACTTCAATCCTTCATTAATATTATAAGGTCAAAGTGTGCTTTTTTACCCGTGAGGGGTATTTACCCTACTAAAAATTATCACGTGATCATCACGTGAATTACTACGTGATTATCACGTGGATATCTACGTGATAATCACGTGAGATTTTCGACCATTTTTTCACGTGATTATCACGTAGATATCCACATGATAATCACGTGATATATGAAAATTTTTATTTTTTTAAAAATGTAATCTTAGACACGGAGTTGATGGGATGCAATTTCACAGAAACCGAACTGGCAATTCAGTTTTGACAAAAAAATCCTTTATATGTCACATTATTAGTATACGAGGCAAAGTAAAGGCATAGTATATGATCAAAGTCGCTTTTACATTCCTACTTTGCCTCCATATAAGCCCTACGCGCACGCTAATCTATAGCGGGTAACTGGCAGCCACCTATCGGTCGAAACAGTTTTGAAATATGACTACTGCACTTGCTCACGGTAGTACCAGTTACGACCGATAGGTGGCTGCCAGTTACCCGCTATAGATTAGCGTGCGCGTAGGGCTTATATGGAGGCAAAGTAGGAAGGTCAAAGCGACTTTGATTATATACTATGCCTTTACTTTGCCTCGTATATTAATAATGTGGCATATAAAGGATTTTTTTTGTCAAAACCAAATGGCCAGTTTAGTTTCTGTGAAATTGAATCCCATCAACTCCGTGTCTAAGATTACATTTTTAAAAAAATAAAAATTTTCATATATCACGTGATTATCACGTGGATATCTACGTGATAATCACGTGAAAAAATGGTCGAAAATCTCACGTGATTATCACGTAGATATCCACGTGATAATCAAGTAGTTATTCACGTGATGATCACGTGATAATTTTTAGTAGGGTAGGTATTTGGGTTATTGGTTTTTTATGCATTATTCTATCAATTAATATTCTCCCCCTTATATCTGAGTCATTACATATGTTTTATAACCTCAAAACACCAAGATAACACGTAGTGTCACCATAAGTACCGATACTGATGTTTATATATATATATATATATATATATATATATATATCTCTATAATATATAAATATTTCGCCGCCGCCGCCGCCGCCGCCGCCGCCGCCGCCGTGTCTAAGAATTCAGAATTCAACATATATATATATGTTTTATATATATATGTCATATATATGTTATATATATATATGTTATATATATATGTTATATATATATGTTATATATATATGTCATATATATATGTTATATATATATGTCATGTATATGATATATATATATATATATGTCATATATATATGTGTGTGTGTGCATGTTTGTATGTGTGTGTGTGTGTATTTGTGTGTGTGCGTGCGTGTGTGTGCTTGTGTGTGCGTGTGCGTGCGTGCGTGTGTGTGTGTGTACGTGTGTGTTTGTGTGTGAGTGTGTGTATGTGTGTGTGTGTGTGTGTGTGTGAGTGTGTGTGTGTGTGATCATACACTTTTCCAAATATCCATATGTGATATATACAATGGGTTAAAAATTAAATACATTAATTATTGCATTTTTAAGATAATTCATAACTTTTTACAGAACTGAAGGCCATAAAAATGCTACAGACTATTTGAAAGGTATTGCTCCAAGCTTTCTTTCAAACTTTTGGATAAAAAATCAATTGTAGCGCACTTACACTTTTTTTAAGTTGAATATTGGGATGTATTTTATATAAAATTTACATTGAAATTAGAAATTCTAACCCAGAAGTGTGTGTGTGTATGTGTGTGCGTGTGTGTGTGTACGTGTTATTTGTTTTTTCAAGAATAGATAATATATGTATTTTTTCCGTGCGCAAAAAAAGTGAATATAACTTGAAAGAATGTGTATTAGTTTACTTATTCCTGATAAAACTCATAAAATAAAAACGGACCTAAAATTTAATGTAATGTTTTTAAAAATATGCACAATTTTTCGAAGATAAAATAAATATTAATCAAGTATAACATACACTTTTCCAAATATCTATATGTGAAATATACAATAAATTAAAAATTAATACATTAATTATTGCATTTTTAAGATAATTCTATTATAAACAGTAATGGCAAAAGAAAATTCAAATTTTAACAGAGGCAATATAAAATACGAATTACATTTCAAAAGTTTTTCGAAAATTATTATTTTAGTAGTTTTTAATTTAAATATTATTCAAATCAAATTTAAAAATTGTTTGGAGATTACGTATATTTATATAAAACAATATTTTAAATAAACAAGTATGTATTATTAGATACAAAAGGTTATTTAAGGAATGCCTTTGTTTATAATAATTAAAATAAATATATGGGCTCTGTAACTAAAGGGAAAAATAAATTGGATATAATTATGGATTAAAACGCAAATTTTGAAAGCGGGTGCAAATTACGATTTACGGGAGAAATGGAAGAAACAGGTTTTTATTTATATACCGCTAAAATGTTATAAATAATTCTTTAAAGCTAATACAAAAATTAATTTAATTAAGGAGAAAGTTTTATTACTCTTAAAGCATAAAATATTAATGACATGTAGAACTCTTGGCGATGACTTAAATAAATTAATTTTAGGAGGTAAAGTTCTATTAAATCCGTTTCAAATAATCTAAAATTTTAATAGGTTTTTACTAAATACTACAATGAAGTATATGCACTTTACTATTTTTGGTAAGTTAATTGTTCATTACCATATATATGGGCTATTTCACATCAGTAGTACGATGAAAATTTGAAATCACTCCAAATTTTGTGAACAGACTGGAAATATCTTCCAGAAGATAGAAAAAAAATTTGAGGTGTTAAAAATAATTTGCCTAAGAGTTATTCCACCATGAAAAATGGAAATTTTTCAATTTTTTAGAGAAATTATTATTTTCAAAGCTATTTATCTCAAAATCTATTGATTTTTTTAAAAATACATTATAAACAACTTTTGTTCAAAATAATCTTTAGAACTTATCTACTTGGGTTACAATTCCTGATTTTAAAATCTCGAAGAGATAGAACAGCCGGAAATATTGAATATCAAAACAGGCGACCACGCCACAATCGATTTTGATCTAACACCGCTCAAAAGATCACATTTTTTGAACACACAAACACCAAATTTTTTTAAAAATTTAAATGGGTAATACCATGTTAATTTTTGTGAATTTTTTGTCTTTCTTTAAATTATCATAACTTTTTACGGAATTGAAGGTCATAAAAAGCTACAGACTATTTGAAAGGTATTGCTCCAAGCTTTCTTTTAGACCTTTGGATAAAAAAATCAATTGCGGCGAACTTACACTTTTTTAAGTTGAATATTGACATGTAGTTTATGTAACATTGACCTTAAGATTAGAAATTCTAACCCAGAAGGATAAATTCTACACATAATTAGCAACGAATATTTGTATAGTAAAAGTTGATAGATTTTGAGTTAAATAGCGATAAACCCAGGCATAACTTACAACAGCGGTCTTGGCCGATAAGCTAACCCAAGCCATTCGAAAGCTCGCGAAAAATGTGAACTTTTGAGAGGTGTTAGATTAAAATCGATTATGGTGTGGTAGCCGTTTTTGGATATTCAATATGTCCGGGTGTTCTATCTCTTCGAGATTTTAAAATTAAGAAATGTAACCAGGGTAGATAAGTTCTAAAGATTAATTTAATGAAGAAGAAAGTTTTATTACTCTTAAAGCATAAAATATTAATGACATGTAGAACTCTTGGCGATGACTTAAATAAATTAATTTTAGGAGGTAAAGTTCTATTAAATCCGTTTCAAATAATCTAAAATTTTAATAGGTTTTTACTAAATACTACAATGAAGTATATGCACTTTACTATTTTTGGTAAGTTAATTGTTCATTACCATATATATGGGCTATTTCACATCAGTAGTACGATGAAAATTTGAAATCACTCCAAATTTTGTGAACAGACTGGAAATATCTTCCAGAAGATAGAAAAAAAATTTGAGGTGTTAAAAATAATTTGCCTAAGAGTTATTCCACCATGAAAAATGGAAATTTTTCAATTTTTTAGAGAAATTATTATTTTCAAAGCTATTTATCTCAAAATCTATTGATTTTTTTAAAAATACATTATAAACAACTTTTGTTCAAAATAATCTTTAGAACTTATCTACTTGGGTTACAATTCCTGATTTTAAAATCTCGAAGAGATAGAACAGCCGGAAATATTGAATATCAAAACAGGCGACCACGCCACAATCGATTTTGATCTAACACCGCTCAAAAGATCACATTTTTTGAACACACAAACACCAAATTTTTTTAAAATTTAAATGGGTAATACCATGTTAATTTTTGTGAATTTTTTGTCTTTCTTTAAATTATCATAACTTTTTACGGAATTGAAGGTCATAAAAAGCTACAGACTATTTGAAAGGTATTGCTCCAAGCTTTCTTTTAGACCTTTGGATAAAAAAATCAATTGCGGCGAACTTACACTTTTTTAAGTTGAATATTGACATGTAGTTTATGTAACATTGACCTTAAGATTAGAAATTCTAACCCAGAAGGATAAATTCTACACATAATTAGCAACGAATATTTGTATAGTAAAAGTTGATAGATTTTGAGTTAAATAGCGATAAACCCAGGCATAACTTACAACAGCGGTCTTGGCCGATAAGCTAACCCAAGCCATTCGAAAGCTCGCGAAAAATGTGAACTTTTGAGAGGTGTTAGATTAAAATCGATTATGGTGTGGTAGCCGTTTTTGGATATTCAATATGTCCGGGTGTTCTATCTCTTCGAGATTTTAAAATTAAGAAATGTAACCAGGGTAGATAAGTTCTAAAGATTAATTTAAACAAAAGTTGTTTGTAATGTTTTTTCAAAAAAATCAACAGAATTTGAGATAAATGGCTTTAAAAATAGAAATTTTTCTAATAAATTAAAAAATTTCCACTTTTCATGGTCGAATAACTCTTAAGCAAATTATTTTTAACACTTAAATTTTTTTGTATGTTCTGGAAGATGTTTCCAGCCTGTTCTCAAATTTTGGAGTGATTTAAAATTTTCATCGTACCACTTGACGTGAGATAGACCATATATATGTATACATATGTATGTATGTATGTGGGTGTGTGTGCGTGCGGCGTAATATTTATATAATATATATATATATATTTTAAAATTGTTTTTTCAAGAATACATAATATATGTATTTTTTCCGTGCGCAAAAAAAAGTTGTGAACATAACTTGAAAGAATGTGTATTTGTCTACTCATTCTTCATAAAACTCATAAAATTTTTAAACGTATACCCAATAATAATAACGGATCTAAAATGCAATGTAATGCTTTAAATACAGATGCAAAATTGTTTGAAGATTAAATAAATATTAATCAAGTATAACATACACTTTTCCAAATATCTATATGTGAAATATACAATAAGTTAAAAATTAAATATATTAATTATTGCATTTTTAAGATAATTCTATTATAAACAGTATAGGCAAAAGAAAATTCAAATTTTAACAGTGGCAATATAAAATACGAATTACATTTGAATAGATTTTCAAAAACTATTAATTTAGGAGCATTTAATTTAAATATTTTTTAAATTAATATTTCAAAATTGTATGGATATATAAGTGTGTAGATAATTTATATTTATATAACACAATATTTTAAATAAACAAGTATGTATTTATTAGAAATAGAAGGATATTTAAGAAATGAATTTGTTTATAATAATCAAAATAAATATTTGGGCTCTGCATAGTAAAAATAAATTGGATATAATTATGGATTAAAACGCAAATTTTGAAATAGAGTGCAAATTACGAATCACGGGAGAAATGGAAGAAACAGGTTTTTATTTATATAGCGCTAAAATTTTATAAATAATTCTTTAAAAATAATACAAAAATTAATTTAATGAAGAAGAAAGTTTTATTACTATTAAAGTACAAAATATTAATGACATAGAACTTTTGGCGATGATCGTTCGTCATTAAATAAATTAATTTTAGAAGGTGAATTTCTATTTATAACGGTTTAAAATAATCCAAAATGTTAATAAGTTGTTAACTAAAATACTACAATTTAGTAGGTATATGTACTTTACTATTTTTGGTAAGTTAATTTTTCATTATCATTTATAATTATTAAAATATAAATTTAAGCTTTATAAGAATTCATATAGTTTAATATTTACAGTTAACATTTAATATGTCTATTTTTTTATTATTTTTATTCTGATTTCATTACACTAAATTTTGGTAAACTTTTATTTATAAATTATAATAACTATAGCAATACCTCCAAGGTGTTGTATGAATCTGTTTAATTTTTAAGGTGTCCATGGTAGTGAAAAAATAATACAATTTAAAACATTATTTTAAATAAATTAATTACGAAAAACCTTTTTCGAAATTAAAAATAGGGGGTTGGCGCGCGAAGCGCGCAGGGGGGCGAAGCCCCCCTAGTATATATATATATATATGCATATATATACTCATATGGGTCGTGTATACATATAAAATAGCATACAATTTTGAATTTGGCGCATTCGCCGCGTTAAAGTTGTTGGCACTGCTGGCGCAATGCCACCTTCTCTTCTCAATTGGAAACCGGCCGTAATACGCTTCTGGCGCAATGTCATTCTGGCGCGTTGATATGTACCCTTCGATATGCTTCATTCTTTTTTACCTTTACTGAATACATTCCTTACATTTCGCTATATATAAGTACTCGTCGTATTCGTTTTGTTTGAACCTTTTTTACTTTTGCTGAGTACATTCCTTGCATTTCGTTATGCAAGTACTCGTGGTATTCGTTTTGCTTCAACCTTTGAACAAGTGCTATGAATAGTACCAATTAGTATGCATAACTTCTGCATTTCATTATGCAGTGGACTAGACCATTTGATACTCTTAATTTTTGTTTTCCACTATGCACCTGTTTAGACCATCTGGGACCCGATATTTCTGAATTTTTCTATGTAATATATAGGTCCAATCAAGTCCATATACATATAATATGTGGTAAATCCTCTTCACATTAATTTTGACATTATGGAATATTTTATCTGTGGTTGAACACTAAATATATATCTACGCCAATCTCTGGCCGCAGAAAAATACCTGTAAAACAAGAAAAATAAATATACGTCAATAGTATTTCAAAATCTAGCATAAATCATACTTTCAACTTTACTGACCTGGTGTGTATATATCTGAATCGCGAAAACGCTTGCAGATTCGTAAGATATAAACATAGATGGATCATCAAGTAGTAGATGAAATAAGTAATTTTTAAGAGATTCTAGACAGGTTGCATGTTCCGACTTTGAAGTAAGTCCATATGTATATAATATGTGGTAGGTTCTCTTGAGATTAATTTTGAAATTGTGGAAAATATCTTTGGTTGAACACAGATATACGTCTACGCTGATCTCTTGAAACATAAGTATCTCTAAAACAGAAAATATAAATATATGTCAACCGAATTTAAAATCTAGAATAAATCACACTTTGATCTGTGATGTAGTCACATTAGGCGATACCTGAAAAGAAAAAAATATATATTAATCAATAAGTATTCAATATTAAGAGGTAATATCATGTAAATATACTTATCTGTATTTACAAGGTGATGACGTGAACATTCAGAACGTTGTACGGTGTCAGAGTGTCCGTAGGGTTTGTCGTTATCAGCTACTCCTTGGTACGCTGCATCTGAAATAAGAAATATGTTAATATTGCATAATAGTAATTATTTATTGATTACTAGGGACATATATGTAATAAGTAGGATGTAAAATAAAATATATAATATAGAATTATCAACCGAATCACCGAGGAGTTTCAAACCGAATGAAAAACCAGCTACCAATTAATTGGACACGTAACTTCCTCAAAATTAAAATGTTGATCCTATACGTAGTATATATCTCAAATATAATATTATTTAATTATATAAAACAAAATTTTATCAGAACGTTGTACGGTGTCTCAAGAGTGGCGTAGGGTTCGTTACGTTAGCAGCTACTCCTTGGGTACGCTGCATCTGAAATAAGAAAATATGTTAATTATTGCATAATAGTAATTATTTATTGATTACTAGGGACATATATGTAATAAGTAGGATGTAAATAAAATATATAATATAGAATTATCAACAGAATCAACAGGAGTTTCAACAGAATGAAAAAACAGCTACCAATTAATTGACACGTAACTTCCTCAAATTAAAATGTTGATCCTATACGTAGTATATATCTCAAATATAATATTATTTAATTATATAAAACAAAATTTTATAATATTTCTAAAAATATTTCCTATGACATAAACGTTTGACATAGAAACCCAAATTTATTCACATTTTAATTTTTTAAATCAAAACTAATCGATATAATTACTTGAAATTTTTATACTTTATGATTTTTATATGGTTTCTACGGCATAAATTTTGTTAACTAATTTAACTGATTAATTTCCAAAAAATAAAATCATTAAAAAATATCTTTTTTTTTAAATAACGAAAAAACTAATAGTTTTAATTAGTTAACCCAAAAATTAATTATTCAAAAATCGAAAATTGTCTTTAGAAAAAAACTATTTGGGGGATAAATAATTTAAAAAAATAAATAAACATATTTATAACATGTTTTTAGCGAGTCGAAAAATTGTAGTATTACAAAACTTTCTCTATAAGGAAGCAGAAGGGATGAGATAGTGAATAAAATTTAATATGAGGAAGATGGATAAATTGATATAATTAATATAAATTAATACATAAACAGAGTAAGGAGTATGGTAATTATTAAGAGAGATTAAAGAATAAAGGAAAAGGGATATTTAGGAGTTGTAACGGTGTGCTTGCCCAGGGGAAAAATCAACGAGTTGCCCGCCTTATAACCATATAGTTCGTGGCGTACAAACCTGACTAGTATCGCCGACTAGGTATCTCGTACTCGATGATTAAACAAAATATATAACTATATATATGATGTTTACAAATATTTCCCGCGTAGCGGCTGCGGTTACCTGTCCGCACACTTGCCGTTAAAATTGTTTGGAAATCGTACTTCGGTTTCCAACAACGACAGGTAAAAATGATAATCTTTCCTGAAATGGACCGCGGAAAGAAAATAAAGTGTGAGTTCGCAAGATTCCGTATATGTATATATGACTCGTAGGATAACGGTGGAACAACTATATGCGTCGGTTCGAAATCTATTAATCAACACGATTTGATATGCGTATAGAATATTAACAGATTTATTAAATGAAATGCAATAACAACTAAACACACAAATAATTATCGTCTGAGATCAACGCACGCACGAGTGTTGAGTCGTAAACGTCGGCTCAACACGAGAGGGGAAAGGGGTACGCGAACTAACTCTCTTAAAAAGATACGAACGATCACGTTAAAAACTAATTAATACGCGATAATTATTGCTCACGGGAGAAGTGGTACCACTTAATTTTAATTATATTCGAATCGCAGAGAAACCACCGAAAATGGACTGCTTTCTTTCTTTCTCTCGCTCTCTCTCTATTAATCACGATTGATATGTCGGCGGGATAGTTCCTCAACCGCCGATCAATCCGCGTCGTGCGTACACTAAACCAACATAACTAAAAAAACCACACGAAAAAAGAATTCGTGGTTAATTAACTACTTAAACCGGGATATCAACCGTCATACGTGTCGTCGCGGTCTCTCTCGTACCGGTAGTCCTGCGCGCGCAAACGCTCTCTCCTACATTGCCGATTGTCGTTGCGCGGGCATCGGCCGTTCGAGTCGTTGGCTATACCTATATCTATATATAGCACTCGTGTTTACCTTCCGAATTCGTATAATGGTGAGTGAATATCACTTACCATTACGCAGTGTCGCATATTTTTTCTACGGTAAAAAAGCAAATAAGCATATGTTTCTGACGGCACTGCTTTAGTTTTCATTTCTACCCTACTAAAAATTATCACGTGATTATCACGTGGATAACTACGTGATTATCACGTGGATATCCACGTGATAATCACGTGAGATTTTCGACCATTTTTTCACGTGATTATCACGTGGATATCTACGTGATAATCACGTGATATATGAAAATTTTTGTTTTTTTATAAATGTAATCTTAGACACGGAGTTGATGGGATTTAATTTCACAGAAACTAAACTGGCCATTTGGTTTTGACAAAAAAAATCCTTTATTCGCCACGTTATTAATATACGAGGCAAAGTAAAGGCATAGAATATGATCGAAGTCGCTTTTACCATCCTACTATGCCTCCATATAAGCCCTACGCGCACGATAATCTATAGCGGGTAACTGGCAGCCACGTATCGGTCGAAACAGTTTTGAAATATGACTACTGCACTTGCTCACGGTAGTACCAGTTACGACCGATAGGTGGCTGCCAATTACCCGCTATAGATTAGCGTGCGCGTAGGGCTTATATGGAGGCAAAGTAGGAAGGTCAAAGCGACTTTGATCATATACTATGCCTTTACTTTGCCTCGTATATTAATAATGTGGCATATAAAGGATTTTTTTGACAAAACTGAATTGCCAGTTCGGTTTCTGTGAAATTGCATCCCATCAACTCCGTGTCTAAGATTACATTTTTAAAAAAATAAAAATTTTCATATATGCGAGTGGTTAAAAAGTCATGGCAAGTGGTAGCAGGAGATATTACTGGACCGCTTATCTGCTCCACATACGGATTTGAATATATTTTGGTCTTTCAAGACTTGTTCACGCGCTGGATTGAAGCAGTGCCGATTCGGAAAGCTAACGCTAAGACGATCGTGAAAGAGTTACACGAGTCGTCATGCGTTTTGGCACACCGGAAGTATTTTTATCTGACAACGGCATTGAGTTCAAGAACAAGCTCGTAGATGATTATCTCGTGGAACGAGGAATATTTCATACAACTATTCCTCCGTACCACGCTCAGGCCAATCCCGTCGAACGTGCTAATTATGGTCATACATGGTCATACATGGTCATAATGAGATATCTGATGAGTTGATATACGTATTTAAGAATTTTATAGGATTTAAATCAAATTACTTTGCTCGGCTATTTATCTCGAGTCTGAAACAAACGCGCATGCGTGATATTGGTAGTGGTGGCGAGAAAGCATGCTCTAGCTTGCCATGATCCGTGCGCCTTGCTATATGGCGTAAAATATTCTTTTAATAGTGATAATAAAACTACTTCTAGTTTTGTAAACTATGCAAAAAAAAGAGTTAGTTGCCCTTTATTTAATAATTATTTACCTTCATACAAAGTTTCATGTTATTTTATTGATGCGTGCAAGAGAAAACCTTGTACGAAAATTTCATTGTGTAGACGCCGTAGATAGGGATTTTCATACAAGGTTTTCTCATCAATGCCTCAATATAATAAATAGAATCTTTGCACAATGATACATAGCTACAAAAGAAAGGGCACGTATCTTCTAGTTTGTCGAAATTCTTTATACTTATCTAGATTGAAGTATTTTTCAACCATACTATCACTCTATTGGCTCGATCGGTGAAAATATATATAATAAATATAATATGAGGAATAAGGAATGTTACTTTCATGTGTCGGCATAGTAGGATGTAATTCTGATACGGCATCCTCTTAAGATTAAGAATTCTTTTTTAAAAGGATAAATACTGGAAAATACCAGCAACCAATATTACATGTAATGGTATATAGTAAACGTTCATAGATTTTGAGATACATAACTCTGAAGACAGCTATTGTTGAAATAAACGTTGAAATCTCTCTTTTTGAGGTTAGAATACTGCAGGATAGAAATTTAAAAAAAATTATTTTTTACACCTAAAAATTTTTTTCTATTTTCTAGAAATTATTTGCAGTTTGTACCTAAAACTTGATGCATCTTAAATTTCTTATCCAACCAATTAACGTGAAATGGTCCATGTGTATGTGTGTGTGTGTGTAAGATATAAATTAGATATGAAAAATTGAATTTGAATTTTTCATGTTGCTTTCGTTTGTTTTCAGGATACCTTCCGCTGTTACATATGGAGTTGGAGCAGGTCTTGGTGTGCTTTATTTTACTGATTGGAAATTAATTCTTCAACATGTACCTTTTTATGGTGGAAAATTTAACAAATAATTAATCAATGCTACAAATGGTATCATAGATAATGTAGAGAATTCTACATTTTGATGTATTGTAAAATTAATAAAACAACTTTCGTTATCTAATTAACGCTAATTTATCAACCTCAGTTTGTCATCATATTACAATATTGATTATCCTAATAAAAATTTCACATGCAATAAAATTTAAATTTCTTCATCATATTAATATTTTTACAATAAATTGGTTTAAATAATTTTTTCTAGCAGCAATATTTTATCATTTTACCTTTTAAGCACGGAGATTTTGACGTTGAAGTTCGACTTTTTTTACACAATATATGTGCATAAAATGAAAACATATGTGACGTGGAATGCTTGACAAAATTGGTGGTCGATATATCGACCAGTCCCGTCTGGAACGTAAAGTCCAATGTTAAAAATTTAATTAGGTGAGTTAGGAGTGCTTTTAGACGTATTTGGATGCGCTGAATTCGAAAAAAATATAAAAAAATGTTAAAAAAACATCCTTGACCTTGAAAATTGTATTTCAAGGTCAACTTCATTACTTGTAGTATTTTAGTCCAAAAATGATATCCAAAAATGATATGCATTACATGCATTTTTATCTCTGATGTATTATGAAAAAATGTATTTGTTTTCGCTCTTAGCATGACCCAGAATCAACAGCGTGGGTGTGTCGAAAATTTGATCCCTTTGGGGTGCTTTATTTCCGTGAGTCCCCTTGTTTCTCATATTGGGGTGCTTTATTTCCTTGAGTCCCCTTGCCTCACACGTTGGGGTGCTTTATTTCCGTAAGTCCCCTTGCCTCTCACGTTGGAGTGCTTTATTTAACCTTTTGGCTGCGGGAAAATTTTACTACTAAACGACCTTTTATAAAATGCAAAATGTATACATGAGATCATTGGATATTTCAGGTAGAGTCCCCACCCCGACTGCTGGTCGATAAATCGACCACCCCCGCAGGCAACATAAAGTACAATGTAAAATTTTTTTCTCATTTTCCAGGAAAACTCTAGAGGGTATTTCTATGTAATTTATTCGCGCTGAACATGAAAAAAATAGTAAAAAAATCCTAGAGATACTCTTGACCTTGAAAATCTATTTTTCAAGGTCAAATTTTTTTTCTAGCATAGATAGAATTTTTTGAAGATTTTCGTACATAGTGTCATGGACTAAATAAAAAAAAATTCTGAAAAAAATAGCTGAGGTATCATTGATCTTAAAAATTTACATTCAAGGTCGCATTCACTTCTAAAACAAGTGCAACAAACATCTGCTACATTTGTCAAGATGTCAAGAAATATTCTGACATTCGCTCTTAGCATAACCTAGGATCAACGGCGTGGACGTGGCGAAAAGGTGATCCCATTGGGGTGCTTGATTTTCGTGAGTCCCCTTGCCTCTCACGTTTCGGGGTGCTTGATTTCCGTAAGTCCCCTTGCCTCTCACGTAGGAATGGTTGGCTCTACGGTAATGTTTCTTTTATGTGGTACTCTTCAAAGCATGGTGCTGCGCATAGAGGAGTTTCACAATTAGGGCAAATGTATGTCGTTCTACGTGGAGTCTTACGCAAAGAGATCAAGTGGCATCTTCGACTTGTACCTTGCCTCGGGAAATGGTGGCCAACTAATCGAATGGGAGAGTCATTGTAAGGAGAGATGCTTGCAGAAGGATCAAGTTTCAGTAATGATCTAGCAACCTGTAATCTAAATGAAGAAAATGATATAGCTTTCACGTTTCTCATTTTATACAACGCATGAGCATTGGATAGACAAAGATTAATAAGATGACAAAAAAGCTTTCGATACCATTTCATTGTTTTTCGCACTGTTTCTGTTATAGATAATTGTCTATCAACTGTGACATCCCAAATTTGATATACAAAATTTCAAGCTTTTATTTCAGCGAAATAGCATAAAAAAGCAATGCTACATAAGCTAATACTGTCGATTAGCTAATGTAGACATATCGGATCATCTATCATAAGAAACTAAGATAGTCAAGCGGTAGAGTATCTGACTGATACGCGCTACGACGGGGTTCGATTCCCGGTTAGGGAAGATTTTTTTATTTTCACTTTTAATGTTTAAATAATTAATTTAAACATTGAAAAGTGGAAAACTGTAAAATTTATAATTTTATTATTTTTTTTTACATATTTGCCATTTTTGGTCAAAATATCAATGCGATACGACCAAAAATGACAAAGTTATTAATAATTAATGGTTTAAACAATTTCCATTAATTAATTAAATCAAGTTGAATATTTTAGTTGTAAGTAAACTAAAATACAACATTCAAAATTATTATTTATTATAATTTACAATGAAAATTGGTATTAAACCAATTTTCAATAAAACTGTAAGTTTTACAATAATATAGCAATAGCGTAACTATATCTATGCATAAATAATGCATCTTGTAAAACATAACACTACGAGTATTATATTCAAACAATATAATAATTAATACATTTATTATCTAATATAAGAAAATATAGACGAACAGCCAGAGTACGACGTCATGAGATAATACACGCACATATCGATGCGTGTGCTTGATATGCCGATGGTGGGAGACTTAGATCCTGAGTAGAGAGTTCCCCCACCACTGCCAAGACTTGACAAAACCAACGGCTCTCGCTGCCTCAGCAGCATTTTCGTCGAGGACGACGAGCCTTTCAAGCGGCCTCTCCGCTCTGGTCGAGTCTCGCGTAAACAGACTCTTGTAATGTAAATGTTAGTTCTATTATAAAGGCATGTTAGGGTGTTCTTCCAACATCCTCCATGAACATAAAATAAATCCTTTTTATTCGATTATGATAATTGATATTTTTTTATTATATTACCAAACGACCCCAATAAGGGAACCCTTTATTAGGTCTTAAGAATCTCAATGGCTTTCTTAAGGTGACGCGTGATGGGAGAATTTGTTTTCTCTCAGACCTACGTCGCTGAATGCAATTGGAGATTTTTAGACCTAGATTGTGAACACTTTTCAATTCGTAAAGTAACGCGGGATAAGAGAATTTGTTTTCTCTTTGAACTACGTTACTGAATTGAAGTGGTATCACAATCGTAAGGAGTTTCCAGTAATATATTAACTCGACGAATCAATGCTCATTCATCGATTTGTTATTGGATGGGATAATATCTCTACCCTATACGGATCGATGGATTAAATAAGACAGAAACTCAAAAAGAGGAGATTCTATCTTATTTTTTATTATGTGAATAAACTGGACCGTCACACAACATTATCAATACCACCTTGGCTTTATAATGTCTTTATTTGTTAGATAACATTTTTTCCAGTTGCACAGAATTCAAGTTCGTGCACAGTTATAAGCATACGAACGCTACGTTTATCTTCCCACCTCACTGCCATCCACACATCGTTGTGAGAGACTTGTACTTCACCTCGAACTAACTTGCTTCCAAGCTTTGGTATTCCCTTTCTATTTGCTTTCACTGTACCACACATACCTGTATCACGATCGTGTAAAAATTCTGCCAAAGTGGGAGATGTGTACCAATTATCTATGTATACAACATGACCCTTATAAAAATAAGATTGTAAAAAGTGAGCTACAATATCGCCAGTAACACCCAAATCAAACTTTTGATAATCAGTGTCTGCGCCAGTATAAACAATATAACCCAACACGAATCCCGTCTCGCAGTCTACAATCATGAATAGCTTGATGCCAAAGCGATTTCTCTTCAAAGGAATGTACTGCTTGAATCGAAACCTACCTTTCCATAATAAAGGACTTTCATCTATGCACAGATTTTTTCCTGGAGTAAGAACTGCTGAAAATTTGCTTTGCACGTGTTCTATTACTAGCTTTATTTTCACTAAAGGATGATTTTCGATTTCTTCATTATTAGGAAAATGTAAACATCGTAGGATGTGAATATATTTATCGCGAGGCATTATTTGGCCAAAAATTGGAGTGTGTAGCAAAAGATCTGTGGACCAATAACTTTGAAAATCGCCTTTACAGACATGGATCATTAGAATGGAAAGACCTAGAAAAGTTTCCAATTCTGTTTTTATGACAGGGGACCAAGCTTTCATGTGGGAAAAACGAGTTATGGGATTGAGTTGCGTAACAATTGGTTTACTCTACAATTTTTTTGAGCAAAGAAGAATCACAAAAGTAATTGAAATAATCAATTGGTGTATTTCCTGAAAAAAAGATATTCGAATATATTTCGGAGCTACCTAGAAAATCTTTAATTGATGGATAAAAATACGCGTTCTCAGACAATTCAGTTTCCTTATAAGAAAAGTCTTCCAAATTGACTTCCCCGATGTCTTCATTTTCTGCTCCATTGTCTAAAACCTCGTTTTCTAATACTCCATTTTCTGGTTCGGACTCGCCACTACTCCAAGCTTTATGTTCAGCCATTTTATAGAAGATAGAATATTACACTATTCAATAGTGTAATATTCAAAAAGTGAACTGTGTGAATCCTGGAGACTAATAAGTTATGCATGAGAAGTACCAATCTGCATCGTATTATAAATTTATAAATATGAATGAATAAAAAATAAATTAATTTTTTTAAATTAAAATATTTTTGAAGATTAGACGAGTTTCTGCAATAAGTGATGACATTTATTTCGTACCCAGTTGACGAAGAACAAAGATATACCAACTCCCAGACCGAAATAGTGAATAACAGATTTTGTGTTTACGTCATTGATTTTAGATCACGCTGAAAATGAATGCCGCAGCATTTTATATAACCTTCAAAAATAAGGTTGAAGCTCGATGTTTTGTTTTGGAAACTAAAATTTTATCGCGAAATAGACATTTTCATGAACAAAGATAATTTTAGGATTTTTTTACTTTTTTTCCCGTTTTGGCCTCATCAATAACGCTAAAAAGCTAGATCGAACTTTCGCTTATGCAAATAAAATACAATATGACCTTGACTGTAAATTTTCAAGGTTAAGGATACCGCAGTGATGTATTAAAGTATTTTTTATAAACAGTATATAAAATTACGAAAGAAATCACTCTAAAATTCGCGCTTCTACTAGGGATGAAATTTGACCTTGAAATACCTATTTTCAAGGTGAATAATATTTTGAGGAATTATAAAACTATTTTATATACATTTAAAACATCAAAATTGATCTAAAAACATTAAATATGTTGTATATTTTAAGTGGTCGATATATCGACCACCCCCGCAGTCAAAAGGTTAAATATTTAACTTTTGAATAATGTCTCTTTTGTGTGATATTCTTCAAAACATGGAGCTACGCATAAAGGAATATCACAATCAGAGCACATGTATTTTGTTCGACTAGTAATTTTACGTAAAGCACACAAGTGACACCTTCGACTTGTAGCAAACCTTGGAAAATGACGACCAACTAATCAAGTAGGAGGGCTAACAAGACGAGAAATACTATCATTAGTATTATCCAATTTCAATAATGATCTAACAACCGATATGCGAAATAAAGGAAAGGGCATTGGTCCTTCATTTCTCATTTTATATAAAGAATGAGCATTAGATAAACTTAGATCAATAAGATGGAAAAATAACTTGCGATACCATTTCATTGTTTTTCTAACTGTTTCGGTTATAGACAATTGTCTATCTTCATTGTCAACACCACCCATATTTTGGTTGTATTCATGGATGCATCGTGCTATTTTATAATATCCTCATCGGTTCGAAAGTGTTTTTTGCCAGTGTTACATAACTCAGGTTTGTGCACAGTTGTAAGCATGTAAACACTACGCTTTTCTTTTCACCTGATTGTCATCCACAAATTATTGTGAGCAACTTAAACTTCACCTAATTTTGGCATTCCTTTTTTATTTGTTCTTACTGTGCCACACATTCCTGTATAGCGATCATGAAAAAATTCTGCCAATATGGGAGATGTATACCAGTTATCTATGTATATGACATGACCCTTGCAAAAATAAGGTTGTAAGAAATGAGCGACAATATCCCCAGTAACACCCAAATCAAACTTCTGATTATCAGTATCAGTGCCAGTGTAGACATTAAAACCCAAAATGAATCAAGTCTTACAGTCTACTAATTCAAAAAAGCTGATGCCAAACCGATTTCTTTTTAAAGGAATATATATATATACTGCTTGAATCGAAGTCTGCCTTTCCATAATACTAGGCTTTCATCTATGCACAAATTTTTGACAACTTAGTAAATAAAAGAATGATGAAATAATAAGAATATTATCAATAAAAGATCTTTTGCAAGAAAAAATAACTGTTATTTGCCAAGAAACTAATAGTAATTAATAGTTAACGCAAACGCAACACTATTTGTTTCGTATTCAAAGCATTAAAATACGTTGGTATTCCAATTTTCAAGTGGAAATACCGAATAAAAAATTTGACCTTGAAATCACTATTCCTGTATTCAACATATAATGTTACCCCCGAAACAATTCCAAAATAATATGATACCAAAGTAGTCGATATAGCGACTAGTCCCATCCTTAAAAGGTTAATTCATATTATCATATTTTATTAGTAATTAATGTTTGTTTAGCTTTGAGCTTCACTGCGACCTTAAGGTCAATAATAAAGGTCATTTGAAGGTCAAACCTATTTTTAAATGGAAATTCTTAGTTTTGGCAGAAGAAATAAAAGTAATGATAAATTCTCGTTTCATCTTTTAATTAATAGAAGTCGTATGATGTCACCACAGAATGCCCTTCTTCAGTTCGAGGAATATTTGTATAAATAGTTTTCTTTATACCGTCCACAGAAATGCACTAGTAAATGACAACCTTCACGATCTTAAAATAACTCTAAAAATTGAATTTTAAACTTTGTGCTCTCAATACTACAAACTTACCAAAGTTTGGGGCAATTTAATCGGAAGCGCATTCTTATAAAGTTTGTGTGGAGTCCTTTTAAATTAAGATAACTCCTGATATTTTTCCTATACAACATCATTACAATATTATATTTTTAATTTGTCCTAGCAAAAACGCTCGCTTCTCTCGCGACTTACATTTTCGATTCGCACTCTGGTAAATCATGTTTATTTTAAATCATATGAATAAATGTAATTAATTAATCATTATATTTAATCTTTACATATGCAAAGTTTATGGAAACCAGACACTGTTTCGCTTATACGTAGTAAATACCACACTATGGATATACACAGCAACCTTCCACTCCTGGAGCAATTGTGGCACTCTATATTGCGGGTGGGGCAGTAGGGGACAGTTGTGACGGAGGAGGATGATGGTAGGGACAATAGCAGCGCGAGCTGCACCAAAGTGTGTATGTCACATCAAAATATCATGTATCAGAAAAAAACTTTTATTAATGACTCTGCCTCTTATATTTTCTATATGTATCTCTGAGTCGTTTCTCTCTAAAGAACGCGATCTACTGGGGTTGATTTGTCTAACCAAAGTGTGGGCCCTGCTCACACCCAAACAACTATTACACTTCTCATGTACTAAAGAACAAAATTCGTTTACTGATGACCCCCGTCCCACTCTATCGTATTCGTACCTCTAACGCGTTTATTCGACAAATCGCAATATTCTTTACTTCAACCTCACATGACACCCACTCCCTCCACCTAACAGTTAAGATTTCTATAATGTATTCATTACGGAAATTCATTTTACAATAAGCTATTTTATCTGTCAAGACTCATTATGCGCCCACGTTGCAACAAGGTATGGGTGTTTAAGTATTGGGAATTTTGATTCCTATGCGCGAGAAATACGTTCTGCTGATCACGCGATTTTTAGCGCATATGTACTTTTTGTGAGAATTCGTACAACGAGCTAACAATCATGAGAATGAAAACCTTGAACTACACGAGGATTGTATGACTAAATCATTCAGGGTATACCTACAGCTACATATCCAGTTTTGACTATTTTATACCCAGAAAACACTATAACGTGATTAAGAAGATCCCTAGAAACATTTGTATGTACATATTTAACAATGGCGTCAGGCTCATCGAAATTAAGCAGTAGATTGGTCGTTAGTGTTACAATCAGAATAAGTATTTTGGAAAATATGTATAATATGTATAATATAATAATACACTCAACCATATAGATCAGATTGTGAAAGTATTTAAGAAGATGCACCGAGGTGTCTTAACAGCTTCCGTTAGCCAATAATTATTGTTAAAGTCATAATGGTGAGAACAAACGTAACACATTTGACAAAAAATGTAATGGCACGCATTAAGTATCGGCAAACTGCAAGATTGGCATATTTGTACAAAGTGTGGTAGAGTATGGGTATTGAGTCTACAAAACTCTTTTTAGATTGAGATATAAATACTGATACGATTAGTTTATTCCTCAGGCAGGACGTTTTCGATTACTTCACATGCAATAAGATAACAGAATGATCAAAACCATCAACTAGCGCGCAAAATGTTTCATAAAAAGCATAAGATCTACTATTTTTTTTGTAATATTCAGGAAATCATGCATATAGTTTTTTACATATAACTGTTTTACACACAATCAACGACTTTGTGATTATTAAATGTGTCCGTAAGGTTTTCGAGACTATTTAACGTACCTCTTTTACACTGACATATTTTAATCATTCTGAGAGTGAAAATTTTCATAAGTGTAAGCAATGAATATATAACAGCTGTACTAGTAGCTGCGATAGTACAGTAGTAGTTGCAGTAGAACCTCTAGAGATAGATTTAACAGTAAGTAGTACCGACAGTACTAGTAGCGTCAATACTGCAATTGCCGGTAACAAACAAGATGAGAATGAAGGAGGGTGCCCACATGTATGGGAACAACTGGGAAAGTGCAAATCATACATTGATCGTAAACTTTTAATTATAATATTCATTTATAAAAAATAATATTTAAGGAAATGGAAGGAAATTTACAATTGACGGTTAAAGTTTCATTTTTAAAATTAAATGTATATGTATATATACACTAATAAAATATTACTTATGTCGACTGTAGTATAACTAAATTAATTAATATTTTTATCGGTCTTAATTGACTGTAAGACCGATAAAAATATTAATTAATTTGTATATATACACATTTACTATATACATAGATATATCTTTATTGTTTTTTTTTGTTATTTAACGTCGCTCTATTTATGCTGCCAGGGCTAATCAGCGACGGAGGTGAACGGTGTGTCTGTAAACAAAGCACATGTAGTTGAAACAGTGGTGCTTGTGTACATCGGAAGATATCATTGGTCACTGTAATTAGTCTAATAAATACAGTTTCCTGTCCTCCCGATGGAACCACCGCGATCCTCTTTACATCTTCGCGTCCCTAACGTTCCCTATAGTTCAGATGCCCGTGCCTCTCATGCACTGACAAGTGCACGAAACGCACGTGCACCTGAACTGGCGTCACATTATAGTGACACGCCGAGCCACTGAGTCGCGGTGTTCGAAAAATGCACATGAAAAAATTTTCAGAGGTACACGTCTGGGATCGAAACCACGACTCTCGGTGTAAGAGTCGGGAGCTCTACCCATGAGCCACCGCGGCTCTATCTTTATTGTATTTAATGAGTATTCTCCTTTGGAAATGTAAATATTATCATATCCATACGATTTATAAATGAATACAAAATAGTTAAATGAATACAAAATAGTTTATCATAAGATAAACCTATAAAGATGATTTTCTGTGTAGTGAGAGTGACGACCCTTGATTTATCGTTAGATCCGAGAGAAGTACATATCCACGATTTGGTTACGAGGAAACTAAGATTCTTGGTATTATATTGAATCCGTTGGTTAATACAATTTACTCTTGTTTAGATGGACCTATGATAGACCTTCATGAACATCTTATGAAAAAAGTAGACCACCTGACATTATTGGTGTGACCACCAATTTTGATCTGTTTAATCCAGGGACCACTTCATAACTAAATGTTTTGTTACTAATTTAGGTTTATTTTTCAACTATGAAAATCGAAAAAAAATTGTCCATTTGGACATTAATGGGTTGATTAATTTTCCCATGATCCATGTAATGATACATCACCAAACACGGAAATAACGGTAACTTATTCGATTATATGCCGAACAACTATCCACAACATCATTACTCCAGAAATAAGAACGTGCTAAGGTGCGTACTATACACGGAGATTTATAGGATTTCACAAAAGTTACCTGTATGTGTATAAAATTAACTAAATTACTACAATCAACATCATACGGCCTATTGAGCTGCTTGATCGCGTGTCATTAGTCACCGCGTTCCACGCCTCTAGAGAGATTACGGTAGAACTGATATTCGCAAGTGTGTGCTTGCGCACAGCTGTATTTCTCCTACTACGGTGTAAGGTCTATGAACTTTTTTTTTTTATATTTTAACGTCGCTTTTTTTATGCTCCCATTTCGGTGCCAATCAGCGACGGAGGTCATACGATGTCTTGGTGAAGAAAGCACTTGGTGAAAATACATTCCCCAGTGGTGTTTGTATCAATCGGCCGGGGCCGGGAATCGAACCTGGGACCTCCAGATTACGAGCCCGACGCCCTACCGACCGAGCCACCGCAGGCCTCTGAACTTCAGGTCCATGAACTGCTATTTTCTGAACAATGCGTGATATCTCTTGCGACAAGGAGAGGCCACACCCTCTGGAAAACGGATCCTTACCAAACTCTAGGATATGATACCTACTATTAAAATATGAAGAAAGCCCGAGAAAAAATTCCTTAACTTTGGTTACTTATAACTCGGAAATAGATGAAGATGTATATTCAAACTAAATTTAAAAAAAAAACTGAGTTTAGGTAGATATATTTTGAAAAAAAGAAGCTCAAATATCTTAATTTGGTCAAAAGTTATGGAAAAAATAAGAATTAGACGAAATTTTGGCCTGAAGAAATCATAAAGTTGTAATGCTAAATTTTCGATAGAAATTCGTTTAATTTGTATTTCTTCCATAACTTTCGACCAGATCAAGATATTTCATCTTCCTTTTTCCTAAAACGTATCTACTCGATCACAGCTTTTTTCTAAAATTTGGTTTAAATGTACATCTTTAATTGTTTCTGAGTTATACGCAATTAAAATCAAAGATTTTTTCAACGATATTTTTCATTATTTTCTTATATCTATCGTAAAAAAGGGCATTGGATTCTAAAACTTCGCCTTTCTTCATATTTTTATAGTAGAAATTATATCCTAGAGTTTGGTAAGGATCCATTTTCCAGAGAATGTGGCCTCTCCTTCTGAACTGAACACTGTTTCTACGAATTACTAATTCATAATAAATATATAGTTCATCGATGTATTTTCCGGATGGCCATTCGATTTTGCACGTGATAGTTTCAGAGCGCCGAAAGATTTTAATGACTGCGTTGACTTTCACTTTTCATGCAGATCCAGCATAATTCACGTAGGGTTCTTAATGATTTTCTGTTCACTCCGCATACTCGTCGGTATTATTATTATTTTTTTTTTAGTCCAATATTCATACGACTTATAGTATGTTGATTTCATTATACAATCAACGATTTTTCTACTGATTCTCCCAATAGAAGTTATGAATCTGTATAAAGACGTAAACCCACGTTTTCTCCACGAGTCATTGTCTGGTATTATAATTTCATTTTCTCCATTTTCAGAAGAAATGGTTTTCTCTTCTTCCGCTGCTCTCATCGTACTGTTCTTGAAAACTAGATTTGTACAGTAGACATTCTTTTGACAATTCTATCATGGAATGAGTTAAAGGTACATCGAGGTAATTCTATGAAAGCACAGAATTTTTTTATACCGTGCTAACTAACTTTAAGCAATCGCATAGCAAGTACAATTATATGGTTTACTTCATAACCTTTGTTAACAAATAAATAATTCGGTATCTCACTTCCGAAAAACATACCTTACAAATGATAATGTTCGAAATAGCCGGAAATGCAGCAATGAATTTTATTAAACAATAACCAAACGCTTTATTTACCTCAACATCATGCGAATCTCCCGACTCTTAGTTCTTTGCCGATATATTGGTGTTGAAGTCACCTGGTGCTTCTAACTCATGCCGATTCACTGGTCTTCGACAAATTTTTGGTGTCCTAATGCTACCAGATGCCGTCTCTTTTCCTTTCTTCTTACTGTACACCACTTTATCACTCATTGTAAAAATAAATTAATAATTACGCATATGCTAACAATTAAATTTCACAGAAGTATCGATAAAAATAAGTGTTTTAACTAAAGTCCTCTAATGCTTGGATGGACATAACTAACTAAAAAGACGTTCGACAAGTCTAAGCTTATATAGAATAGTCAATACACAAATGATTTCAATAATATCTAATGTATACCCGCACCAATCCCCTAACGTCTCTTTTCTCGATCGGTCTTAAAGGTAGACCAAGGGGCCTTGTACAGAAAGTTAAAAACGTGTATTTAGAAATATTTCCCGAATATAATTTTTAAGCACATCATTTTTGAGGTTAAAGAACAACTATTAAAAAAATCCATTTTTCGAAAATTATCGATTGGGCTAACCCCATATGAGTCATAGTGCTTAAACATATTGTGTTAAACTAAAGATTTTAACAAAAGTAGATGAGACAGCAGAGTTTTCATGCGAGATCAGGTCTTATGTAGAACACATTATTTATCAAATGCAACTAATAGGTTTTTAATAAAATTATATACTAAATATGAGGGACCGTACACCTTATTAGAAGTCATCACCAACTGTAAATGGCAGTCACTAAAGGGAAGATAAATAAAGAGCATGTCAAAGGTCTGATGAGATATATTTCTGCAAAGGGAGTGAAAGGTAGCAAGGTTAGATACTAGTGGCCTCATACTGATAAGCAGGGATTGTTATAAGGCTGCAGGTAATGAAGATGAGTAATAAAGAAAAAAGACAAGGAGTGTATGCAAGTTCTTCCTTATTTTATTTACATTTAGTAAGTCACCTTAAGGCAGATTATTCTGGGAGTATGTTAAGGAGCTAACTACACTTACCATAAACTGAAAATAATCTATATCTATATAATAATTAAGAGGAGAAATCTCCGGTCATTCTGCTACATAGTTATTCTCCGGTTATTTCGTTACATAAATTTTCTCCGGCTATTTTGTTACGTAAATTTTTTGCGACCTACTTTCCAGTAGATGATGACCTATTGGTTACGTAGACGCCATGGACAACGTCTACAGTAAGTGACAGTTATTTTTAAATTATGGTAATCTCCAGTAAGAAAATCCCTGGTCATTCTCTGAAGTAGTTTTTCTCCGGTTCTCTTCGGTCCTCCGGTTTTCTCCAGCTATTTAGTTACATCAATTTTCACCGGCTATTTTGTTACGTAAATTTTCTCGGACCTGCCTTCCAGTAGATGATGCTGCGATGACCTAGACAACGTTTTCAGTAAATGACCGTTTTTTTTTAATTATGATATGATAATCTTTAGTAACGAAATCTCTGGTAATGCTGTAATGTAGTATTTCTGCGGTTTTCTCCGGCTATTTCGTTACATAAATTTTCTCCGACTAGCCTTCCAGTAAATGATGCCCCCATCACCTGGAGGTCACGTCGACGACCTGGACATCGTCTACAGAAAGTGACATGTTTTTTAAATTATGGTAATGTTCCTTCCAATAGATAAAGCCCCGATTAACTGGAAAAAAGTTTAATTTCAGTCATTTTAAAGTTATAATAGAAATAAAAATAAGAACAAATTGCAATCTAAGATTTTAGACTGAAATGTTATGTAAATTTCTTTTCCTGCTATTTTGCAATGGATCAACGTAATAAAGCAATGTTTTTAAGTAACATTTACCCTGTTTTTATCAAGCTCTATTCATTTAAACTTTATATAAAATGGCCGTTAGTTATATAAAATTAAGTTGATTAATATATACATAATAAATATTCTATAGGTTATCTAGTTTAAATGAAATAAATGTTTGTAATATTATACAATTTAAATTTTTTTAATATGGCTACATTAAATAAGTTTACAGCCAATATCTGCAAATAAAATGTGAATATTCTGAGTATAGTATATTTTTGTTGTAATATTTTTTTTTGTTATTTAACGTCGCTCTATTTATGCTGCCAGGGCTAATCAGCGACGGAGGTGAACGGTGTGTCTGTAAACAAAGCATATGTAGTTGAAACAGTGGTGCTTGTGTCCATCGGAAGATATCATCGGTCACTGTAATTAGTCTAATAAATACAGTTTCCTGTCCTCCCGATGGAACCACCGCGATCCTCTTTACATCTTCGCGTCCCTAACGTTCCCTATAGTTCAGATGCCCGTGCCTCTCATGCACTGACAAGTGCACGAAACGCACGCGCACCTGAACTGGCGTCACATTATAGTGACACGCCGAGCCACTGAGTCGCGGTGTTCGAAAAATGCACATGAAAAAATTTTCAGAGGTACACGTCTGGGATCGAACCCACGACGCTCGGTGTGAGAGTTGGGAGCTCTACCCTTGAGCCACCGCGGCTCTAATTGTTGTAATATTGTTTTGATATTGTTTTATTACTAATAATATTTAGTTTCAGCTTTAGTAGTTTAATGTAACATTTTATATATATCATAGATCATTATTTTATGTTTATAAATAAATATATTTTTGCTATTTAAGATACATTTATTTACAATTATCATATTTGAAATTTTGACCCAAATAGATCCAAAATTTTATGCTACTATCCTGCGTAAAATGGAATATTTCTACTGAATTTATTTAGATTTTGATATTTCTAAATTTTAAATAATTCGTTAATATTTTCCAAAATTTTTGTATAAGTGGATAAGTTACTTCAATTGTTGTTATTATTTCTAACTCAATGATTTATTTATTTTCTATCTCACTAATAACATCACAATTTAAATATATCGTTAGTAAAACATAACACATTTTAATTTTTAAAAAGGAGGCATTCACTAACATAAAATGCATTTTTTAGTATATGGTGAAAAGTAGAAGAAAGTTACATTTGACTTATATAATTATTCAGTTTCTAAAATTGTATGTAAATATAATTTAAATAATTAAAAATTTTCGTTTTACGTAGTCAATTTCTGAGGATATTATAAATATTAAGTACGTTGTTAAAAAATTACATTAACCACAATAAAAATTACCTATACTTTATAGTAAAAGTGTCAGACACTATATATGGCAGATTCATGGAAAATTAATAAAGTATCTATTAAATATTAAAAATTTATAACAAATTCTTGTGTATATAAGTATTTCTCGCATTACCAACTATTCAAATGTATGTTTACGTTTGTGTGCCACGTGACCAAACTGTATACGTGTGAGTGTGTGCGTTTAGGCGCGTACCGTCTAAAATCCGTCGCGAGCTCTCTCGTTAGCATTCGACGATCAACTGTATTGGCGGACAAGTCGCTCTTGTATATAAGAGGCGAAACGTGTATTATAAATTTGTAATTATTTTAATCACGAACTGTTATAAAGAATTCAACCACTTTATCCCTTGCATATTTATTATTTGTTCAACCTAGCTCAAAACAAATTATATAACACTCCTATAAAATTTTACTATATAAGAAGCCTGCGATGGCTCGGTCGGTAGGGCATCGGGCTCGTAATCTGGAGGTCCCAGGTTTGATTCCCGGCCCCGGCCATTTGATGCAAGCACCACTGGGGAATGTATTTTCAACAAGTGCTTTCTTAACAAAGACATCGTATGACCTCCGTCGCTGATTAGCACCGATTTCGGAACATAAAAAGAGCGACGTTAAAATAATAAAAATAAAAAAATATAATTTTACTATAAAATATAACAATATTTATAATAAGATTATAATTTTTTTGAATTTATTAGACTGTAATTTTTTTAGTATAGACTTGTAGTATCAATTCAAATATTTTCTCATTGTAAATAATGTTACTATTTCCTATATATATCTATATTTAAATATATTCTTTTGCTTGTTCTTTACTTATTTATATTAATATTGACATTCATAATAATCTGATTTAACATCACATGTTAAAAAAAGAAATATATTCAATTGCTATCACTCAAAAAGATATTTAGTTACTGTTCCATAAAAAGTGTGTGACGTATACAACTACATATAATTATATTATTTCATAAATACGTAATTTTATATAAGAGGATATAGGGCATCAAAATAGATTTCTTAGAAAGATCAATGAACTATATATAAATGTAAATATCCACAAGAATATTGTCAGCTGAAATTGACTAACATGTAAATTCTTAGAATTATAGCGTGTCACGATTTAAAGCGCAAATTTAGAAATATAAAAATGCAATTGCAGTTATACTAAAAATAAATATTTTATAATTAAATGAATAATTAATTGTAAATAGAATATTATTACACAATAAAATTAATACAAATATTCAATTTAAAATGTATAAAAAAGAATTTAATTTTTAATTTTACGGCAAAACAGAAATTAATTACAAAAATTATATGTTTATGCAAAATCAGTATGCGAAGATATTTGTACATTTAAAAATAATAAAAATTATTATATATTTAATTTTGTAATTGTGTAAAAGACAAAGTGAAATTTATAAGTAGAATAAAAAACGATTGTAAGTTTAAAAAATGAATTTAAGATTATTTTTAAATGTAGAAATAATTGAGGTTATAGAATTAATAAAAAAAATTATAAAATAAAAGTAATTACAAAAATGCATAGGATATGAAAATAAATATGCAATTATTTCTTGTAAATAATTAGAATTTTAGATAATATTACATGTATATAGAAACAAGAAAGAAAATATGATTTAAAATAAAAAATCAAAATACGAAGTTGATGTAAAATATAAGGAAAAATGGTTAAAAAGGACTTGTACTAATGAGGTAAAAATAGTATATAAAGGACGGAAATTTATATACAACATTCATTTGATAGATAAGCCTTCGTAGCATTTACATTAGATTTCATAGTTTTATTAGTACAAGTCCTTTTATTATAAGGATTTGTAATGAAATTAAATAAATAAATATTGTAAATATATATATAAAATTTATAGTTATTCATTTAAGTATTATTAAATCACACACTACCATTTCTATGGCCCAATGCGTGGTGATAGAAATGTGTATAATACATACAAAATATATATAATTAATATACTCAAATACACACTCCAGTTATAATAGCCAATGTGTGCTAATATAATGTGTCTCAATTTACACATAAAACCCGGATTAATAAGTCTGCAACAAGATATAGATGCGAAGATGGTTTCGTACCTAACTTACATCTAATCTAATAACAAGCAGCAAAATCTATAGTAACGGTAAAACCCAAAGAAAGGTTGGCACGTCACAAAATGGCGCTCGGACAGGGACTGATAAAAATCAAATTACATATAAATATATTTGTAAAATAAAAATTCTGTAAAAATTGAGTACACATGCTTAGATAAATTTTATTTTACACGTACAAAATTTTCTACTGTAATTTAAAAGTAGAATTACGTATTTGCAATTAATCATAGGATATACCAATATTAATAGTAATAATTAAACAAATTCAAAAAGAGTTACAATGATCAATCGATATGATTCGTCAATTTTTGACAATAATTTGTACGCGTTAACATATCAATTAAATGATTTAGTATTGGAAAACGCGGAAAAAATTGAAGATCAAGAATCATTATTATTAAAATATAAAGAAGGATTAGAATTTATTGCTGGAAATTATGATAAATTAGTTAAAAAGGTACACATTTTGGAAAATCATTTAGAATCAATCAAAGATAAAAATGATCTTTTAGAAAAACAAAATAGATTTCTAAAACATGAATTAACAAGTTTTCGAGAAATAACGGAACAAAATATTCAATTCATTCAAGGAAAACATGTACAATTAGCAACCAGAGTTGTATTAATTGAAAGTTATATAAAAAATAATTTAACTAAAAAATTCGAAAATTTAAAAATAAAATAATATAAATAAATTAAAACTCAAATGAAAACTTAAACTAAGAAAATTTAAGATAATTAATTTTCGCGCGTTTGTCTAAGAGTTTAGCAGCGTAGGATATTGAATTTATAGAAAAATAGTGATTACGACTATGCGACCGCGCTCTCTGTTAATATACCGAGAGTCAAATGTTTCTCACTCGCACTAATAGTTATATATAGGTGATACATATGGTAATTATTATATGGATAGTATATATATAAGTTATAAAAATAAAGAAAAAAAATTTGTTAAAGTATATAAGTTTTAACAAAACATTAAATGAAAAAATAAAATTTGGATTAAATAATAAATTCAAACATAAAGTATTAATTATATAAAAATTTTATTAAATATTAATATTTTAAACTTGTTTGTTAATATATAGATATTGAATTTATATTATATAGATTTTTCAAAATGGCAAAAAGAAAATCAAGTATATATTTGTTAAATATGCAAAATTCTTTTAATAATGAAGAAACAACTGAAATCGATAAAAAACGTAATGCTTGGGAGGAGGCTGTTACAGAAGAATTAAAGTTAATAGATGAAAAACAAACAGAAATTGAATTAAATCAAAATAAAAATATAGATGTAATTGATAATTATAGAAAAGAATGTAATGAAAATATTAATCTATTGAATCAAAAATTAATAGAACAAAATGAAGTGTTATCTGATAATTTAAAAATGGTGAACAATGAAGTTAAAAAATTGAGAATAGAAAATAATGAATTAAAAGTATTAGTTTTAAATGATGATTTATATTTAGAATTAAAAAATTATTTTTCAAATAAAATAAAAGAAATGGAATTGGAATATGATAAGAGAATATAAAATCTTGAAAAATCTTTTAAAGAATCAAATGAAAAAGTAATTGAATATAATCAAACATTTAATTCTACTGAATCAATGCCTAAAATTAAAATTGATTTACCAAAGTTTTCGGGACAGCCTTATGAACGACCAATGCGTTTTTTAATCGATTTAGAAAAATATGTTAATAACTATAATTTAAACTTTAATGAAATATGTGCTAGCATATCACAATCATTAACTGATTCAGCAAAAGAATGGTGGTACATACAAGAATCAGAAATAGAAACATTTAATCAATTTATTAAAGTGTTTAAAGATAGATATTGGAATCAAACTTTACAAAGATCTGCAAAAAGAAAGGTAGAATTTGGTCAATATAATGAATATAATAAATGGTCAAGAGTAGAATATGCTACATATATATTTGGTTTAATAAAAGAATTAGATATGGATTTTTCTGAAACAGAAATAGTAAATAAAATTAGTGAACATTTTGAAAAATCAATACGATATGCAATTTTGGGACAAGTAAAAAATAAAAGTCACTTATTTAAAATACTAGCGGATTTTGACGCAGATAAAATTCGTGAAAAGAAAAATGATAATTCTCAAAAGAAAATTGAACAACCAAGTAGATATAATGAAAATGATAAATATAAAGATAAATATAAACAAAAAGAAAATTTTGAAAGATATAATAAACAAAATAGATCTTGGGAAAATAAAAGAAACTCAACCGAGATAAATGCTATTGAAACGGTTAAACCAATAAAAAAAATAATTAAACCAATATATGAAAAAAAATATGAAAATGATTATAATAATATAGATGTACTAGACGTAAGTTTAAAAAATGATTCAAGCATACAAATCCATAAAACCGATTCGGGAAACTAAAAAGAGTTGTATTTTGTAACTCGGATAAGGAAAAAACACAAAATACAACTGAAAAAATTCAAGAACCTAAAAACATTGAAATAAATACAATATTTCAAGATCCTCGTGAAGATTTAATTTATGATATTGAACCAAATAATGAAAATGTTAAAAATGAAAAAATAATTGAGAAATGCCCTGAAATAAATATAAAAATTGAAGGAATAGAAATAAATGCCTTAATAGATACTGGGAGTGAAATAACTTGCATATCAGAAGAATTTTATAATAAAAATAAAAATCAATTCAAAAATAAACCTACATTACCAATATCAGGAAAAATTATTAAAGGTGCAACGGGTTTAAAATCAACACGAATTAAGCAACAAGTTTTACTTAAAACAAATATAGGTGGATTAATGGAAAATTTAACATTTATAGTAATACCAAAATTAATAAGACCTTGTATATTAGGTTATGATTCTCAAAAAATTTTAAAAATGTTAATTGATACGGTTAATAATGAAATTATATACGAAGTTGGGGAAAAGATCGGTAATATAAAATTTAATGAAATACAAATAAACTCAAAAGAGTATGAAACTATGTCAATTGAATTTGAGGATGATCTAGAAAATAAAGATTTAGAATTCAATTGGAACAATAAATCGTCTAATTTAGACTATGATTATGATATATCCGAAAAGGAAATCAATGATCAAATAAATTCTAGTGTAATTTTAAATAATACACAGAAAAATAAATTAAAAAACTTAATATATAAATATAAAACCGTATTCCAAAGAACCCCAGGACAACTTCTAGATTTCAAGTATCAATTAAAAATACGTAATGAAATAACATATTATTCAAAACCATATCCTATACCTATCGCATATCGTGAAAGAGTGAAAAAGGAAGTAGAAAAAATGTTAGATTTCGGTATTATTCGACGATCTACAAGCCCATATATAAATCCTTGTGTAATTGTACCTAAAAAAGACGGATCAATAAGAATATGTTTGGATGCAAGTGATTACGCGATTGCCGGAATTTTATCACAATTAGATGAAGAAGGTGAAGAACGAATAGTAACATATATTAGCCGTACATTAAAAGGTAGTGAAGTAAATTATTTTACAACAGAAAAAGAAATGTTAGCAATAGTCTGGGCATTACATAAATTGGATACGTATTTAAGGGGTGCGTCTAAGATTATAGTTAGAACAGATCATGAAGCTTTATCATTCTTGCAAAATTGTAAATTTACAAATTCACATTTAAGAAGATGGAATTTATCAATTCAAGATTTAAATATAATACCAGAATATTTACCTGGACATAAAAATAAAGCAGCTGATTATTTAAGTCGGTTAGATATAAATGAATCAAACGATTTAAAAGATACAGAAATAATAATTGCAACTATAATAAAAAAATCTATAGATAAAGAGTTAATTGATAGTTTTAAAAATTTGAAAAAATTACAAAGATCGGATGAATATATTGATAAAATAATAAATGAAATAGAATCAAAAAATTCTAAAAAATATGTTATATCAAATGAATATGTTTGTAAAATATCACGAAATAATTTGAAAATTATAATTCCAGAAAAAATAATGAAAAGATTTATAATTTTATTACATGAATTTTATGGTCATGTAGGACCAAGAAAAATATATAAAATGGTTTTAGAATTTTTTTATGTTCCAAAATTAAGAAAAAAAGTTAGTGAATACATAAAACCGTGTGATATATGTCAAAAAAGTAAATATTCTACGATTAAGTATCACTCTAAATTTCAACCAATTCTTGTTGAAAATCCTGGTGAAATATTATCGATTGATTTTTACGGACCTTTACCTACTTCTATAGGGGGAGTAAAATATATTTTATCAACGATAGATGTATTTAGTAAATATGTTGCATTATATCCGTTGAAAAAAGCAAATACGTTATCCGTAATTAGAAAAATAGATCAATATATTGAAAAATTTATGAAACCTAAGGCTATTTTATCAGATCATGGTACTCAATTTACAAGTAATAAATGGATAGATTATTTAACAAAAAATGATATAAAACCTATGTTTTCTTCAATAAGACATCCTCAAAGTAATATTATTGAAAGGGTTCATCGTGAAATAGGGAGAATTTACCGTACTATTTTGAAAAAACACACTGGATGGGCAAAAGAAATAGATTATGTACAAAAAATAATAAATGAAACAATACATGAGACAACTGGTTATACACCGATAGAATTATTTTTAAATAAGAAGCCAATTCGTGTATGGGATAAATATATAAATTTACAAAATAATGAATTAACATATGAAGAAAAATTAAATAATGCAAGAAAACATATGCATAATTTTTTAATTAATAGAGCAAAGAATAAGAATAAAAATAAGAAACATTATGAATTCAAAATAAATGATCATGTATTAATTAAAGCATTAAATATATCAGAAAATGAAAATAAAATTACTGCAAAATTTATGCCTGTTGCGCAAGGTCCGTATATTATAGCGAAAAAACTAGGATATGATACATATTTATTAGTATATCCCATAACAAAAATTGAAAGAGGAAAATTTCATGTATCAAATATGAAAATATATTATAGAGAAGAAGATTAATTTTTTTGTAAAGTTAACAATATTTTTGTGGATAAAGAAAAGAAAACAAAAATTTTTTATAAAATAGAATTAAATTTGAAACATTTTTATATAAATTTAGGATTTTTAAAATATATATTCCAAGAAAAATTAATATATATATAACCATTATTATAAGTTAAATCAAAACTAAATAACGAAGATTTCTGGAAATTGGGTATCAAAACAAATAATTTCTAAGAATATTGTTCAAAAGAGAAAGGTGCAAAGTTTTGCAAAACAAGTATAAATAAGACTCAAAACTCAAGTTTAACTAGTAATCATGGATAAATCGACATAGATACAAAAGGAAAAAAGACGGCCAGCGAGGAAGGTTTTCACCGAGAAGATGAGGGGTCATTTTACCGTCCAGGGGTATATACCCAAACTTTAAAGGTACAAAAAAGTAACAAATGGACACAAACGAAACCTAAGGACAGGACGGACCCTAAATTAAGAACTATCACAGCTCGTCTTCCGGTGAGAACAACTCGTTCCACCAAACCAGCGGTGGAGGAATATGTGCCGGAACCTTTAGGTATATATATATATATATATATAGATTGAGATAGAGGTCTAATAAATGATGTCTATCAAATTATCTAATAAAAGAAAAAATATTTTTTTTTAGCAAAAAAGAGGAAAGGAGAATGGACGCCACTCCAAGAGAAATTTAATAAATTAATAAATGAGGCAGAAAAAGAAATAAACAAAAAGAAAAAAGAAATAGAACTTATAAAAAAAATATACAAAAATAAATAAAACTAAATTGAAAACAAAGAAAAAAAAATGTTATTATTCAGTAGAAATAGAAACCACCTATAAGAAATTATGTATGATTGAGACAGCTGTCTATTGTATGATAACTGTCAAATGATCAACATAATATTTATAAATTGTGTGAAGTAATAAAAATATAAAAAAAATAATAATGCTTATAATATATTAAATAATATTAAAATTTAGTTAAATTTAAATATTATTTAAGGGGGGGTAATGTGACGTATACAACTACATATAATTATATTATTTCATAAATACGTAATTTTATATAAGAGGATATAGGGCATCAAAATAGATTTCTTAGAAAGATCAATGAACTATATATAAATGTAAATATCCACAAGAATATTGTCAGCTGAAATTGACTAACATGTAAATTCTTAGAATTATAGCGTGTCACGATTTAAAGCGCAAATTTAGAAATATAAAAATGCAATTGCAGTTATACTAAAATAAATATTTTATAATTAAATGAATAATTAATTGTAAATAGAATATTATTACACAATAAAATTAATACAAATATTCAATTTAAAATGTATAAAAAAGAATTTAATTTTTAATTTTACGGCAAAACAGAAATTAATTACAAAAATGCATAGGATATGAAAATAAATATGCAATTATTTCTTGTAAATAATTAGAATTTTAGATAATATTACATGTATATAGAAACAAGAAAGAAAATATGATTTAAAATAAAAAATCAAAATACGAAGTTGATGTAAAATATAAGGAAAAATGGTTAAAAGGACTTGTACTAATGAGGTAAAAATAGTATATAAAGGACGGAAATTTATATACAACATTCATTTGATAGATAAGCCTTCGTAGCATTTACATTAGATTTCATAGTTTTATTAGTACAAGTCCTTTTATTATAAGGATTTGTAATGAAATTAAATAAATAAATATTGTAAATATATATATAAAATTTATAGTTATTCATTTAAGTATTATTAAATCACACACTACCATTTCTATGGCCCAATGCGTGGTGATAGAAATGTGTATAATACATACAAAATATATATAATTAATATACTCAAATACACACTCCAGTTATAATAGCCAATGTGTGCTAATATAATGTGTCTCAATTTACACATAAAACCCGGATTAATAAGTCTGCAACAAGATATAGATGCGAAGATGGTTTCGTACCTAACTTACATCTAATCTAATAACAAGCAGCAAAATCTATAGTAACGGTAAAACCCAAAGAAAGGTTGGCACGTCACAAGTGAATTAAAATTATTTCGAAAAATCAGTAATATAATAAAGTGTTGCAAATTTAAATTTTATTTGATCTATTCCAAGAACCAATACAAATTTCAACATTCCAATATAAAATTTTATTCTTTTAATTATTAACATATTTCAAAAGGAAAAATAAATGAAAAATTAACCCAAGTTTTAACAGACAACTCCAGGCTTTCGGGAAATAATACGTTAATAATTTGCCACCAGTTCCCCTTTGACTATCGTCAAGAGCAGACGTATTTTCGAGCAGTGCGGTGTGTAAACATACAGTATACGTGTTACACGTGTAAACACAATTTGTATAATTTTTCTTATACGGATGAATAGATAGTGAAAGGGATACATATTGCGAGGCTGGGCAACTGTACTAGCTTATTTTAAGAACTGGCCACCATGGTGCTGAGGAAAGGGTGCGATGGCGCTAGTTCCTATCAAGAATTTCGAATACCAAAGTTAACACCAACTTAAAGTATCAGCTACGCCACCGACACTCAAAGCAGCGCCTTTCGAAAAAAGGACCAAGCTATCGTCATCCAAGCAAAAGATGGTATCCCACTAAAAGAATACATTTTCGCCATTGGAAGCATCACCGATCCTTCAAATATTAGATTCTCCTCCAGAATTTCCAACGGACGCATTTGTATCTTTCTCGCTTCTAAGGAAATTGTTTATAACATCACAGGTAAATACACAACCATAAACATAGACAATACCGACTTAGAACTCAGACCAGTTCTCACAAAGTACAAAATAATTATATTATCGCATGTATATCTTTCTATTCCACACTCGCACTTCGAAGACACAATAGATAAACTAGGTATTCGAAGGAATTCTTCGGTTACGTTTGTAAAAGTAGGCTTACCAAATTAAGGGTATACATATGTCATAAGTTTTAGACGTCAAGTTTACATTCACCTAGAAGACATGAATAGACTCCCCCACTCTATACAAATTTATCATGATGAAACTAATTATTGGATATATCATCAGATATCTTAACCTGTTTTGCGTGCAATCGGAAGGACACTTAGCTAAACACTGCGATAAATATAGTCAAAATACCATTATAAACAACTTAACAATATCAATCACATCTACACAACTCGATAATAAAATGGCAACAATTAACACAAGCACCGATGACCTCAGTGAAGAGCAATCTATTGAAAGTACTACAAACCAATTCGAGCTCTCTCCAGATGTAAACGCATAAGTAAATATTAATTTCATTTGTAATTCGTTCCAGGACCTCTGGAGTGGTGTTTGTCTCGGAATCCCCGATCCTCACGGGACTCGTGGATTACCCGAGTTTGGATGTCTGCCACGTGTGCTCACGAGGTGATAGCGAATAACGGTACGGTAACTGATTTACGAACGTGTGCTCACGAACGTAGCCCAGGTGTCTGCCCAAAGGCTAAAGGAGGAATCCTGAACGTGTACTCACGATCAGGTCGGTCCTGTTACCCGTTGCAGACTGCCTCTAGCGAGTTTCGGTGTGGCTTATATACCTCGTTCGCGAAAACGCGCATGCGTAGAACACGGCTCCCCCACTCCGAACAAGGTCAATGAAGGTCGGCGCAGTAGTGGGCAGAGAGCGGTCAATGACTCTTGGCTATTTATAGCGGGGTCGTTGAACCCGTGACTCTTGGCTATTTATAGCGGGGTCGTTGAACCCGTGACTCTTGGCTATTTATAGTGGGATCGTTGAACCCGTGACTCTTGGCACGTGTTTATCGCGGAGCTATCTTAATGTACGTGCTCGTCGCAATCTACTTTTTAAAACCAAATTTTAAGTTGTTGAAAATTTGAAGTTTTTTTAAGTAGAAAAAAAGATAGAAGCAAGAAATAAAGATATTTGTTTTATCAGTTAACAATTATCATTATACTTGTGTATTCGTGGAAGGTGTTATTTCAAAATACTTTTTATTCCTAAAATTTGATGTTAAAATTTAATATAATAAATGATAAATTTTTTTTAAATACTTACGATGAAAATGTAATTTCTGTAATAGAGTAGATTAGATTAAACAGTTTTGGCCATTGTTTTCTTTGAATTATCAGATCTTTTATTTTAAACCACTGATTATTATTTTGACGTAACATATTTGTATAATGACCGCTTTCAATAGAATCACCATTATGAAAGATTCCACTCACAACAGTTTTTTTTCGCATAGTTACATTAGATTTTGGAATTACATTAATTCCATAACTTTTTAATTTAAAACCTTGTTATTTTCAAGTGTAAATATAACTAACTGAATTATTAATAAAGTACTTTTTAATCGTACTTCCATGTTTTGAAGTTTTTTACATGTATATCTTTCTATTCCACACTCGCACTTCGAAGACACAATAGATAAACTAGGTATTCGAAGGAATTCTTCGGTTACGTTTGTAAAAGTAGGCTTACCAAATTAAGGGTATACATATGTCATAAGTTTTAGACGTCAAGTTTACATTCACCTAGAAGACATGAATAGACTCCCCCACTCTATACAAATTTATCATGATGAAACTAATTATTGGATATATCATCAGATATCTTAACCTGTTTTGCGTGCAATCGGAAGGACACTTAGCTAAACACTGCGATAAATATAGTCAAAATACCATTATAAACAACTTAACAATATCAATCACATCTACACAACTCGATAATAAAATGGCAACAATTAACACAAGCACCGATGACCTCAGTGAAGAGCAATCTATTGAAAGTACTACAAACCAATTCGAGCTCTCTCCAGATGTAAACGCATAAGTAAATATTAATTTCATTTGTAATTCGTTCCAGGACCTCTGGAGTGGTGTTTGTCTCGGAATCCCCGATCCTCACGGGACTCGTGGATTACCCGAGTTTGGATGTCTGCCACGTGTGCTCACGAGGTGATAGCGAATAACGGTACGGTAACTGATTTACGAACGTGTGCTCACGAACGTAGCCCAGGTGTCTGCCCAAAGGCTAAAGGAGGAATCCTGAACGTGTACTCACGATCAGGTCGGTCCTGTTACCCGTTGCAGACTGCCTCTAGCGAGTTTCGGTGTGGCTTATATACCTCGTTCGCGAAAACGCGCATGCGTAGAACACGGCTCCCCCACTCCGAACAAGGTCAATGAAGGTCGGCGCAGTAGTGGGCAGAGAGCGGTCAATGACTCTTGGCTATTTATAGTGGGATCGTTGAACCCGTGACTCTTGGCACGTGTTTATCGCGGAGCTATCTTAATGTACGTGCTCGTCGCAATCTACTTTTTAAAACCAAATTTTAAGTTGTTGAAAATTTGAAGTTTTTTTAAGTAGAAAAAAAGATAGAAGCAAGAAATAAAGATATTTGTTTTATCAGTTAACAATTATCATTATACTTGTGTATTCGTGGAAGGTGTTATTTCAAAATACTTTTTATTCCTAAAATTTGATGTTAAAAATTTAATATAATAAATGATAAATTTTTTTTAAATACTTACGATGAAAATGTAATTTCTGTAATAGAGTAGATTAGATTAAACAGTTTTGGCCATTGTTTTCTTTGAATTATCAGATCTTTTATTTTAAACCACTGATTATTATTTTGACGTAACATATTTGTATAATGACCGCTTTCAATAGAATCACCATTATGAAAGATTCCACTCACAACAGTTTTTTTTTCGCAATAGTTACATTAGATTTTGGAATTACATTAATTCCATAACTTTTTAATTTTAAAACCTTGTTATTTTCAAGTGTAAATATAACTAACTGAATTATTAATAAAGTACTTTTTAATCGTACTTCCATGTTTTGAAGTTTTTTACATTTACAACCATTTGTATTACAACTTGTAACCAATTTCCTATATTGTGATTCAAGACTTGTTGTAAAGTACAAAAAGTATTTGTATGTTCAGGTAAATTGAGTATCAAAATGTAATTGAAGGTACTACTTACAATTTTGTCATCACAGCCAAGATATAGTGTAATGAAAGTTAAATCAAATTGTAATATGTTTTGCAAAAAAGGAGATTTGTTACAAAAATGTAATAAACATTCTGATGCATCTTGTTGCTCCAATAAAATATTTACTTTTGGTCAAGTTTACGTTGCTTGCTCGCGTGTTACGACAATGGAGGGTTTACATTTAATTAATTTTGATCCATCGGAAATTATTGCTGATGTAGCTGCTGTTCTAGAATATAATAGATTAATACAATGTTTTCGTTTAATCTTAAAGATTAGCAATTCCAGACGGAAAACTTGGACGTTGCCTTAAAAATAATATGGTCAAAGATGTTCAATGGACTCTTACATCCAATTTCTCTATTGGTGATGAAAATTCTTATTTAAATTATTTGAGAGACTACTGTTGGAATATTTTTGGAATACCTAATTCTGATTTCGTTTCTTGTTATACCAATTCTAGTATTCAAAGTTTGTTTCATTCGGTAACAGTAAGGAGAGCCCTTACGCAATTAAAAACTTTTGATCCATTAAAAACTGTTTTTGATCAATACATTTCCTGAAACGAAATCAACGTTTCCGATTTAAGAAAATACGTTGGAGCAAAATATAGTTTATTGGAGCAACAAGATGCATCAGAATGTTTATTACATTTTTGTAACAAATCTCCTTTTTTGCAAAACATATTACAATTTGATTTAACTTTCATTACACTATATCTTGGCTGTGATGACAAAATTGTAAGTAGTACCTTCAATTACATTTTGATACTCAATTTACCTGAACATACAAATACTTTTTGTACTTTACAACAAGTCTTGAATCACAATATAGGAAATTGGTTACAAGTTGTAATACAAATGGTTGTAAATGTAAAAAACTTCAAAACATGGAAGTACGATTAAAAAGTACTTTATTAATAATTCAGTTAGTTATATTTACACTTGAAAATAACAAGGTTTTAAAATTAAAAAGTTATGGAATTAATGTAATTCCAAAATCTAATGTAACTATTGCGAAAAAAAAACTGTTGTGAGTGGAATCTTTCATAATGGTGATTCTATTGAAAGCGGTCATTATACAAATATGTTACGTCAAAATAATAATCAGTGGTTTAAAATAAAAGATCTGATAATTCAAAGAAAACAATGGCCAAAACTGTTTAATCTAATCTACTCTATTACAGAAATTACATTTTCATCGTAAGTATTTAAAAAAAATTTATCATTTATTATATTAAATTTTTAACATCAAATTTTAGGAATAAAAAGTATTTTGAAATAACACCTTCCACGAATACACAAGTATAATGATAATTGTTAACTGATAAAACAAATATCTTTATTTCTTGCTTCTATCTTTTTTTCTACTTAAAAAAACTTCAAATTTTCAACAACTTAAAATTTGGTTTTAAAAAGTAGATTGCGACGAGCACGTACATTAAGATAGCTCCGCGATAAACACGTGCCAAGAGTCACGGGTTCAACGATCCCACTATAAATAGCCAAGAGTCACGGGTTCAACGACCCCGCTATAAATAGCCAAGAGTCACGGGTTCAACGACCCCGCTATAAATAGCCAAGAGTCATTGACCGCTCTCTGCCCACTACTGCGCCGACCTTCATTGACCTTGTTCGGAGTGGGGGAGCCGTGTTCTACGCATGCGCGTTTTCGCGAACGAGGTATATAAGCCACACCGAAACTCGCTAGAGGCAGTCTGCAACGGGTAACAGGACCGACCTGATCGTGAGTACACGTTCAGGATTCCTCCTTTAGCCTTTGGGCAGACACCTGGGCTACGTTCGTGAGCACACGTTCGTAAATCAGTTACCGTACCGTTATTCGCTATCACCTCGTGAGCACACGTGGCAGACATCCAAACTCGGGTAATCCACGAGTCCCGTGAGGATCGGGGATTCCGAGACAAACACCACTCCAGAGGTCCTGGAACGAATTACAAATGAAATTAATATTTACTTATGCGTTTACATCTGGAGAGAGCTCGAATTGGTTTGTAGTACTTTCAATAGATTGCTCTTCACTGAGGTCATCGGTGCTTGTGTTAATTGTTGCCATTTTATTATCGAGTTGTGTAGATGTGATTGATATTGTTAAGTTGTTTATAATGGTATTTTGACTATATTTATCGCAGTGTTTAGCTAAGTGTCCTTCCGATTGCACGCAAAACAGGTTAAGATATCTGATGATATATCCAATAATTAGTTTCATCATGATAAATTTGTATAGAGTGGGGGAGTCTATTCATGTCTTCTAGGTGAATGTAAACTTGACGTCTAAAACTTATGACATATGTATACCCTTAATTTGGTAAGCCTACTTTTACAAACGTAACCGAAGAATTCCTTCGAATACCTAGTTTATCTATTGTGTCTTCGAAGTGCGAGTGTGGAATAGAAAGATATACATGCGATAATATAATTATTTGTACTTTGTGAGAACTGGTCTGAGTTCTAAGTCGGTATTGTCTATGTTTATGGTTGTGTATTTACCTGTGATGTTATAAACAATTTCCTTAGAAGCGAGAAAGATACAAATGCGTCCGTTGGAAATTCTGGAGGAGAATCTAATATTTGAAGGATCGGTGATGCTTCCAATGGCGAAAATGTATTCTTTTAGTGGGATACCATCTTTTGCTTGGATGACGATAGCTTGGTCCTTTTTTCGAAAGGCGCTGCTTTGAGTGTCGGTGGCGTAGCTGATACTTTAAGTTGGTGTTAACTTTGGTATTCGAAATTCTTGATAGGAACTAGCGCCATCGCACCCTTTCCTCAGCACCATGGTGGCCAGTTCTTAAAATAAGCTAGTACAGTTGCCCAGCCTCGCAATATGTATCCCTTTCACTATCTATTCATCCGTATAAGAAAAATTATACAAATTGTGTTTACACGTGTAACACGTATACTGTATGTTTACACACCGCACTGCTCGAAAATACGTCTGCTCTTGACGATAGTCAAAGGGGAACTGGTGGCAAATTATTAACGTATTATTTCCCGAAAGCCTGGAGTTGTCTGTTAAAACTTGGGTTAATTTTTCATTTATTTTTCCTTTTGAAATATGTTAATAATTAAAAGAATAAAATTTTATATTGGAATGTTGAAATTTGTATTGGTTCTTGGAATAGATCAAATAAAATTTAAATTTGCAACACTTTATTATATTACTGATTTTTCGAAATAATTTTAATTCACTTGTGACGTGCCAACCTTTCTTTGGGTTTTACCGTTACTATAGATTTTGCTGCTTGTTATTAGATTAGATGTAAGTTAGGTACGAAACCATCTTCGCATCTATATCTTGTTGCAGACTTATTAATCCGGGTTTTATGTGTAAATTGAGACACATTATATTAGCACACATTGGCTATTATAACTGGAGTGTGTATTTGAGTATATTAATTATATATATTTTGTATGTATTATACACATTTCTATCACCACGCATTGGGCCATAGAAATGGTAGTGTGTGATTTAATAATACTTAAATGAATAACTATAAATTTTATATATATATTTACAATATTTATTTATTTAATTTCATTACAAATCCTTATAATAAAAGGACTTGTACTAATAAAACTATGAAATCTAATGTAATGCTACGAAGGCTTATCTATCAAATGAATGTTGTATATAAATTTCCGTCCTTTATATACTATTTTTACCTCATTAGTACAAGTCCTTTTAACCATTTTTCCTTATATTTTACATCAACTTCGTATTTTGATTTTTTATTTTAAATCATATTTTCTTTCTTGTTTCTATATACATGTAATATTATCTAAAATTCTAATTATTTACAAGAAATAATTGCATATTTATTTTCATATCCTATGCATTTTTGTAATTAATTTCTGTTTTGCCGTAAAATTAAAAATTAAATTCTTTTTTATACATTTTAAATTGAATATTTGTATTAATTTTATTGTGTAATAATATTCTATTTACAATTAATTATTCATTTAATTATAAAATATTTATTTTTAGTATAACTGCAATTGCATTTTTATATTTCTAAATTTGCGCTTTAAATCGTGACACGCTATAATTCTAAGAATTTACATGTTAGTCAATTTCAGCTGACAATATTCTTGTGGATATTTACATTTATATATAGTTCATTGATCTTTCTAAGAAATCTATTTTGATGCCCTATATCCTCTTATATAAAATTACGTATTTATGAAATAATATAATTATATGTAGTTGTATACGTCACATTACCCCCCCTTAAATAATATTTAAATTTAACTAAATTTTAATATTATTTAATATATTATAAGCATTATTATTTTTTTTATATTTTTATTACTTCACACAATTTATAAATATTATGTTGATCATTTGACAGTTATCATACAATAGACAGCTGTCTCAATCATACATAATTTCTTATAGGTGGTTTCTATTTCTACTGAATAATAACATTTTTTTTTCTTTGTTTTCAATTTAGTTTTATTTATTTTTGTATATTTTTTTTTATAAGTTCTATTTCTTTTTTCTTTTTGTTTATTTCTTTTTCTGCCTCATTTATTAATTTATTAAATTTCTCTTGGAGTGGCGTCCATTCTCCTTTCCTCTTTTTTGCTAAAAAAAAATATTTTTTCTTTTATTAGATAATTTGATAGACATCATTTATTAGACCTCTATCTCAATCTATATATATATATATATATACCTAAAGGTTCCGGCACATATTCCTCCACCGCTGGTTTGGTGGAACGAGTTGTTCTCACCGGAAGACGAGCTGTGATAGTTCTTAATTTAGGGTCCGTCCTGTCCTTAGGTTTCGTTTGTGTCCATTTGTTACTTTTTTGTACCTTTAAAGTTTGGGTATATACCCCTGGACGGTAAAATGACCCCTCATCTTCTCGGTGAAAACCTTCCTCGCTGGCCGTCTTTTTTCCTTTTGTATCTATGTCGATTTATCCATGATTACTAGTTAAACTTGAGTTTTGAGTCTTATTTATACTTGTTTTGCAAAACTTTGCACCTTTCTCTTTTGAACAATATTCTTAGAAATTATTTGTTTTGATACCCAATTTCCAGAAATCTTCGTTATTTAGTTTTGATTTAACTTATAATAATGGTTATATATATATTAATTTTTCTTGGAATATATATTTTAAAAATCCTAAATTTATATAAAAATGTTTCAAATTTAATTCTATTTTATAAAAAATTTTTGTTTTCTTTTCTTTATCCACAAAAATATTGTTAACTTTACAAAAAAATTAATCTTCTTCTCTATAATATATTTTCATATTTGATACATGAAATTTTCCTCTTTCAATTTTTGTTATGGGATATACTAATAAATATGTATCATATCCTAGTTTTTTCGCTATAATATACGGACCTTGCGCAACAGGCATAAATTTTGCAGTAATTTTATTTTCATTTTCTGATATATTTAATGCTTTAATTAATACATGATCATTTATTTTGAATTCATAATGTTTCTTATTTTTATTCTTATTCTTTGCTCTATTAATTAAAAAATTATGCATATGTTTTCTTGCATTATTTAATTTTTCTTCATATGTTAATTCATTATTTTGTAAATTTATATATTTATCCCATACACGAATTGGCTTCTTATTTAAAAATAATTCTATCGGTGTATAACCAGTTGTCTCATGTATTGTTTCATTTATTATTTTTTTGTACATAATCTATTTCTTTTGCCCATCCAGTGTGTTTTTTCAAAATAGTACGGTAAATTCTCCCTATTTCACGATGAACCCTTTCAATAATATTACTTTGAGGATGTCTTATTGAAGAAAACATAGGTTTTATATCATTTTTTGTTAAATAATCTATCCATTTATTACTTGTAAATTGAGTACCATGATCTGATAAAATAGCCTTAGGTTTCATAAATTTTTCAATATATTGATCTATTTTTCTAATTACGGATAACGTATTTGCTTTTTTCAACGGATATAATGCAACATATTTACTAAATACATCTATCGTTGATAAAATATATTTTACTCCCCCTATAGAAGTAGGTAAAGGTCCGTAAAAATCAATCGATAATATTTCACCAGGATTTTCAACAAGAATTGGTTGAAATTTAGAGTGATACTTAATCGTAGAATATTTACTTTTTTGACATATATCACACGGTTTTATGTATTCACTAACTTTTTTCTTAATTTTGGAACATAAAAAAATTCTAAAACCATTTTATATATTTTTCTTGGTCCTACATGACCATAAAATTCATGTAATAAAATTATAAATCTTTTCATTATTTTTTCTGGAATTATAATTTTCAAATTATTTCGTGATATTTTACAAACATATTCATTTGATATAACATATTTTTTAGAATTTTTTGATTCTATTTCATTTATTATTTTATCAATATATTCATCCGATCTTTGTAATTTTTTCAAATTTTTAAAACTATCAATTAACTCTTTATCTATAGATTTTTTTATTATAGTTGCAATTATTATTTCTGTATCTTTTAAATCGTTTGATTCATTTATATCTAACCGACTTAAATAATCAGCTGCTTTATTTTTATGTCCAGGTAAATATTCTGGTATTATATTTAAATCTTGAATTGATAAATTCCATCTTCTTAAATGTGAATTTGTAAATTTACAATTTTGCAAGAATGATAAAGCTTCATGATCTGTTCTAACTATAATCTTAGACGCACCCCTTAAATACGTATCCAATTTATGTAATGCCCAGACTATTGCTAACATTTCTTTTTCTGTTGTAAAATAATTTACTTCACTACCTTTTAATGTACGGCTAATATATGTTACTATTCGTTCTTCACCTTCTTCATCTAATTGTGATAAAATTCCGGCAATCGCGTAATCACTTGCATCCAAACATATTCTTATTGATCCGTCTTTTTTAGGTACAATTACACAAGGATTTATATATGGGCTTGTAGATCGTCGAATAATACCGAAATCTAACATTTTTTCTACTTCCTTTTTCACTCTTTCACGATATGCGATAGGTATAGGATATGGTTTTGAATAATATGTTATTTCATTACGTATTTTTAATTGATACTTGAAATCTAGAAGTTGTCCTGGGTTCTTTGGAATACGGTTTTATATTTATATATTAAGTTTTTAATTTATTTTTCTGTGTATTATTTAAAATTACACTAGAATTTATTTGATCATTGATTTCCTTTTCGGATATATCATAATCATAGTCTAAATTAGACGATTTATTGTTCCAATTGAATTCTAAATCTTTATTTTCTAGATCATCCTCAAATTCAATTGACATAGTTTCATACTCTTTTGAGTTTATTTGTATTTCATTAAATTTTATATTACCGATCTTTTCCCCAACTTCGTATATAATTTCATTATTAACCGTATCAATTAACATTTTTAAAATTTTTTGAGAATCATAACCTAATATACAAGGTCTTATTAATTTTGGTATTACTATAAATGTTAAATTTTCCATTAATCCACCTATATTTGTTTTAAGTAAAACTTGTTGCTTAATTCGTGTTGATTTTAAACCCGTTGCACCTTTAATAATTTTTCCTGATATTGGTAATGTAGGTTTATTTTTGAATTGATTTTTATTTTTATTATAAAATTCTTCTGATATGCAAGTTATTTCACTCCCAGTATCTATTAAGGCATTTATTTCTATTCCTTCAATTTTTATATTTATTTCAGGGCATTTCTCAATTATTTTTTCATTTTTAACATTTTCATTATTTGGTTCAATATCATAAATTAAATCTTCACGAGGATCTTGAAATATTGTATTTATTTCAATGTTTTTAGGTTCTTGAATTTTTTCAGTTGTATTTTGTGTTTTTTCCTTATCCGAGTTACAAAATACAACTCTTTTTAGTTTCCCGAATCGGTTTTATGGATTTGTATGCTTGAATCATTTTTTAAACTTACGTCTAGTACATCTATATTATTATAATCATTTTCATATTTTTTTTCATATATTGGTTTAATTATTTTTTTTATTGGTTTAACCGTTTCAATAGCATTTATCTCGGTTGAGTTTCTTTTATTTTCCCAAGATCTATTTTGTTTATTATATCTTTCAAAATTTTCTTTTTGTTTATATTTATCTTTATATTTATCATTTTCATTATATCTACTTGGTTGTTCAATTTTCTTTTGAGAATTATCATTTTTCTTTTCACGAATTTTATCTGCGTCAAAATCCGCTAGTATTTTAAATAAGTGACTTTTATTTTTTACTTGTCCCAAAATTGCATATCGTATTGATTTTTCAAAATGTTCACTAATTTTATTTACTATTTCTGTTTCAGAAAAATCCATATCTAATTCTTTTATTAAACCAAATATATATGTAGCATATTCTACTCTTGACCATTTATTATATTCATTATATTGACCAAATTCTACCTTTCTTTTTGCAGATCTTTGTAAAGTTTGATTCCAATATCTATCTTTAAACACTTTAATAAATTGATTAAATGTTTCTATTTCTGATTCTTGTATGTACCACCATTCTTTTGCTGAATCAGTTAATGATTGTGATATGCTAGCACATATTTCATTAAAGTTTAAATTATAGTTATTAACATATTTTTCTAAATCGATTAAAAAACGCATTGGTCGTTCATAAGGCTGTCCCGAAAACTTTGGTAAATCAATTTTAATTTTAGGCATTGATTCAGTAGAATTAAATGTTTGATTATATTCAATTACTTTTTCATTTGATTCTTTAAAAGATTTTTCAAGATTTTATATTCTCTTATCATATTCCAATTCCATTTCTTTTATTTTATTTGAAAAATAATTTTTTAATTCTAAATATAAATCATCATTTAAAACTAATACTTTTAATTCATTATTTTCTATTCTCAATTTTTTAACTTCATTGTTCACCATTTTTAAATTATCAGATAACACTTCATTTTGTTCTATTAATTTTTGATTCAATAGATTAATATTTTCATTACATTCTTTTCTATAATTATCAATTACATCTATATTTTTATTTTGATTTAATTCAATTTCTGTTTGTTTTTCATCTATTAACTTTAATTCTTCTGTAACAGCCTCCTCCCAAGCATTACGTTTTTTATCGATTTCAGTTGTTTCTTCATTATTAAAAGAATTTTGCATATTTAACAAATATATACTTGATTTTCTTTTTGCCATTTTGAAAAATCTATATAATATAAATTCAATATCTATATATTAACAAACAAGTTTAAAATATTAATATTTAATAAAATTTTTATATAATTAATACTTTATGTTTGAATTTATTATTTAATCCAAATTTTATTTTTTCATTTAATGTTTTGTTAAAACTTATATACTTTAACAAATTTTTTTTCTTTATTTTTATAACTTATATATATACTATCCATATAATAATTACCATATGTATCACCTATATATAACTATTAGTGCGAGTGAGAAACATTTGACTCTCGGTATATTAACAGAGAGCGCGGTCGCATAGTCGTAATCACTATTTTTCTATAAATTCAATATCCTACGCTGCTAAACTCTTAGACAAACGCGCGAAAATTAATTATCTTAAATTTTCTTAGTTTAAGTTTTCATTTGAGTTTTAATTTATTTATATTATTTTATTTTTAAATTTTCGAATTTTTTAGTTAAATTATTTTTTATATAACTTTCAATTAATACAACTCTGGTTGCTAATTGTACATGTTTTCCTTGAATGAATTGAATATTTTGTTCCGTTATTTCTCGAAAACTTGTTAATTCATGTTTTAGAAATCTATTTTGTTTTTCTAAAAGATCATTTTTATCTTTGATTGATTCTAAATGATTTTCCAAAATGTGTACCTTTTTAACTAATTTATCATAATTTCCAGCAATAAATTCTAATCCTTCTTTATATTTTAATAATAATGATTCTTGATCTTCAATTTTTTCCGCGTTTTCCAATACTAAATCATTTAATTGATATGTTAACGCGTACAAATTATTGTCAAAAATTGACGAATCATATCGATTGATCATTGTAACTCTTTTTGAATTTGTTTAATTATTACTATTAATATTGGTATATCCTATGATTAATTGCAAATACGTAATTCTACTTTTAAATTACAGTAGAAAATTTTGTACGTGTAAAATAAAATTTATCTAAGCATGTGTACTCAATTTTTACAGAATTTTTATTTTACAAATATATTTATATGTAATTTGATTTTTATCAGTCCCTGTCCGAGCGCCATTTTGTGACGTGCCAACCTTTCTTTGGGTTTTACCGTTACTATAGATTTTGCTGCTTGTTATTAGATTAGATGTAAGTTAGGTACGAAACCATCTTCGCATCTATATCTTGTTGCAGACTTATTAATCCGGGTTTTATGTGTAAATTGAGACACATTATATTAGCACACATTGGCTATTATAACTGGAGTGTGTATTTGAGTATATTAATTATATATATTTTGTATGTATTATACACATTTCTATCACCACGCATTGGGCCATAGAAATGGTAGTGTGTGATTTAATAATACTTAAATGAATAACTATAAATTTTATATATATTTACAATATTTATTTATTTAATTTCATTACAAATCCTTATAATAAAAGGACTTGTACTAATAAAACTATGAAATCTAATGTAAATGCTACGAAGGCTTATCTATCAAATGAATGTTGTATATAAATTTCCGTCCTTTATATACTATTTTTACCTCATTAGTACAAGTCCTTTTTAACCATTTTTCCTTATATTTTACATCAACTTCGTATTTTGATTTTTTATTTTAAATCATATTTTCTTTCTTGTTTCTATATACATGTAATATTATCTAAAATTCTAATTATTTACAAGAAATAATTGCATATTTATTTTCATATCCTATGCATTTTTGTAATTACTTTTATTTTATAATTTTTTTTATTAATTCTATAACCTCAATTATTTCTACATTTAAAAATAATCTTAAATTCATTTTTTAAACTTACAATCGTTTTTTATTCTACTTATAAATTTCACTTTGTCTTTTACACAATTACAAAATTAAATATATAATAATTTTTATTATTTTTAAATGTACAAATATCTTCGCATACTGATTTTGCATAAACATATAATTTTTGTAATTAATTTCTGTTTTGCCGTAAAATTAAAAATTAAATTCTTTTTTATACATTTTAAATTGAATATTTGTATTAATTTTATTGTGTAATAATATTCTATTTACAATTAATTATTCATTTAATTATAAAATATTTATTTTTAGTATAACTGCAATTGCATTTTTATATTTCTAAATTTGCGCTTTAAATCGTGACACGCTATAATTCTAAGAATTTACATGTTAGTCAATTTCAGCTGACAATATTCTTGTGGATATTTACATTTATATATAGTTCATTGATCTTTCTAAGAAATCTATTTTGATGCCCTATATCCTCTTATATAAAATTACGTATTTATGAAATAATATAATTATATGTAGTTGTATACGTCACACACTTTTTATGGAACAGTAACTAAATATCTTTTTGAGTGATAGCAATTGAATATATTTCTTTTTTTAACATGTGATGTTAAATCAGATTATTATGAATGTCAATATTAATATAAATAAGTAAAGAACAAGCAAAAGAATATATTTAAATATAGATATATATAGGAAATAGTAACATTATTTACAATGAGAAAATATTTGAATTGATACTACAAGTCTATACTAAAAAAATTACAGTCTAATAAATTCAAAAAAATTATAATCTTATTATAAATATTGTTATATTTTATAGTAAAATTATATTTTTTTATTTTTATTATTTTAACGTCGCTCTTTTTATGTTCCGAAATCGGTGCTAATCAGCGACGGAGGTCATACGATGTCTTTGTTAAGAAAGCACTTGTTGAAAATACATTCCCCAGTGGTGCTTGCATCAAATGGCCGGGGCCGGGAATCAAACCTGGGACCTCCAGATTACGAGCCCGATGCCCTACCGACCGAGCCATCGCAGGCTTCTTATATAGTAAAATTTTATAGGAGTGTTATATAATTTGTTTTGAGCTAGGTTGAACAAATAATAAATATGCAAGGGATAAAGTGGTTGAATTCTTTATAACAGTTCGTGATTAAAATAATTACAAATTTATAATACACGTTTCGCCTCTTATATACAAGAGCGACTTGTCCGCCAATACAGTTGATCGTCGAATGCTAACGAGAGAGCTCGCGACGGATTTTAGACGGTACGCGCCTAAACGCACACACTCACACGTATACAGTTTGGTCACGTGGCACACAAACGTAAACATACATTTGAATAGTTGGTAATGCGAGAAATACTTATATACACAAGAATTTGTTATAAATTTTTAATATTTAATAGATACTTTATTAATTTTCCATGAATCTGCCATATATAGTGTCTGACACTTTTACTATAAAGTATAGGTAATTTTTATTGTGGTTAATGTAATTTTTTAACAACGTACTTAATATTTATAATATCCTCAGAAATTGACTACGTAAAACGAAAATTTTTAATTATTTAAATTATATTTACATACAATTTTAGAAACTGAATAATTATATAAGTCAAATGTAACTTTCTTCTACTTTTCACCATATACTAAAAAATGCATTTTATGTTAGTGAATGCCTCCTTTTTAAAAATTAAAATGTGTTATGTTTTACTAACGATATATTTAAATTGTGATGTTATTAGTGAGATAGAAAATAAATAAATCATTGAGTTAGAAATAATAACAACAATTGAAGTAACTTATCCACTTATACAAAAATTTTGGAAAATATTAACGAATTATTTAAAATTTAGAAATATCAAAATCTAAATAAATTCAGTAGAAATATTCCATTTTACGCAGGATAGTAGCATAAAATTTTGGATCTATTTGGGTCAAAATTTCAAATATGATAATTGTAAATAAATGTATCTTAAATAGCAAAAATATATTTATTTATAAACATAAAATAATGATCTATGATATATATAAAATGTTACATTAAACTACTAAAGCTGAAACTAAATATTATTAGTAATAAAACAATATCAAAACAATATTACAACAATTAGAGCCGCGGTGGCTCAAGGGTAGAGCTCCCAACTCTCACACCGAGCGTCGTGGGTTCGATCCCAGACGTGTACCTCTGAAAATTTTTTCATGTGCATTTTTCGAACACCGCGACTCAGTGGCTCGGCGTGTCACTATAATGTGACGCCAGTTCAGGTGCGCGTGCGTTTCGTGCACTTGTCAGTGCATGAGAGGCACGGGCATCTGAACTATAGGGAACGTTAGGGACGCGAAGATGTAAAGAGGATCGCGGTGGTTCCATCGGGAGGACAGGAAACTGTATTTATTAGACTAATTACAGTGACCGATGATATCTTCCGATGGACACAAGCACCACTGTTTCAACTACATATGCTTTGTTTACAGACACACCGTTCACCTCCGTCGCTGATTAGCCCTGGCAGCATAAATAGAGCGACGTTAAATAACAAAAAAAAATATTACAACAAAAATATACTATACTCAGAATATTCACATTTTATTTGCAGATATTGGCTGTAAACTTATTTAATGTAGCCATATTAAAAAATTTAAATTGTATAATATTACAAACATTTATTTCATTTAAACTAGATAACCTATAGAATATTTATTATGTATATATTAATCAACTTAATTTTATATAACTAACGGCCATTTTATATAAAGTTTAAATGAATAGAGCTTGATAAAAACAGGGTAAATGTTACTTAAAAACATTGCTTTATTACGTTGATCCATTGCAAAATAGCAGGAAAAGAAATTTACATAACATTTCAGTCTAAAATCTTAGATTGCAATTTGTTCTTATTTTTATTTCTATTATAACTTTAAAATGACTGAAATTAAACTTTTTTCCAGTTAATCGGGGCTTTATCTATTGGAAGGAACTTACCATAATTTAAAAAACATGTCACTTTCTGTAGACGATGTCCAGGTCGTCGACGTGACCTCCAGGTGATGGGGGCATCATTTACTGGAAGGCTAGTCGGAGAAAATTTATGTAACGAAATAGCCGGAGAAAACCGCAGAAATACTACATTACAGCATTACCAGAGATTTCGTTACTAAAGATTATCATATCATAATTAAAAAAAAACGGTCATTTACTGAAAACGTTGTCTAGGTCATCGCAGCATCATCTACTGGAAGGCAGGTCCGAGAAAATTTACGTAACAAAATAGCCGGTGAAAATTGATGTAACTAAATAGCTGGAGAAAACCGGAGGACCGAAGAGAACCGGAGAAAAACTACTTCAGAGAATGACCAGGGATTTTCTTACTGGAGATTACCATAATTTAAAAATAACTGTCACTTACTGTAGACGTTGTCCATGGCGTCTACGTAACCAATAGGTCATCATCTACTGGAAAGTAGGGTCGCAAAAAATTTACGTAACAAAATAGCCGGAGAAAATTTATGTAACGAAATAACCGGAGAATAACTATGTAGCAGAATGACCGGAGATTTCTCCTCTTAATTATTATATAGATATAGATTATTTTCAGTTTATGGTAAGTGTAGTTAGCTCCTTAACATACTCCCAGAATAATCTGCCTTAAGGTGACTTACTAAATGTAAATAAAATAAGGAAGAACTTGCATACACTCCTTGTCTTTTTTCTTTATTACTCATCTTCATTACCTGCAGCCTTATAACAATCCCTGCTTATCAGTATGAGGCCACTAGTATCTAACCTTGCTACCTTTCACTCCCTTTGCAGAAATATATCTCATCAGACCTTTGACATGCTCTTTATTTATCTTCCCTTTAGTGACTGCCATTTACAGTTGGTGATGACTTCTAATAAGGTGTACGGTCCCTCATATTTAGTATATAATTTTATTAAAAACCTATTAGTTGCATTTGATAAATAATGTGTTCTACATAAGACCTGATCTCGCATGAAAACTCTGCTGTCTCATCTACTTTTGTTAAAATCTTTAGTTTAACACAATATGTTTAAGCACTATGACTCATATGGGGTTAGCCCAATCGATAATTTTCGAAAAATGGATTTTTTAATAGTTGTTCTTTAACCTCAAAAATGATGTGCTTAAAAATTATATTCGGGAAATATTTCTAAATACACGTTTTTAACTTTCTGTACAAGGCCCCTTGGTCTACCTTTAAGACCGATCGAGAAAAGAGACGTTAGGGGATTGGTGCGGGTATACATTAGATATTATTGAAATCATTTGTGTATTGACTATTCTATATAAGCTTAGACTTGTCGAACGTCTTTTTAGTTAGTTATGTCCATCCAAGCATTAGAGGACTTTAGTTAAAACACTTATTTTTTATCGATACTTCTGTGAAATTTAATTGTTAGCATATGCGTAATTATTAATTTATTTTTACAATGAGTGATAAAGTGGTGTACAGTAAGAGAAAGGAAAAGAGACGGCATCTGGTAGCATTAGGACACCAAAAATTTGTCGAAGACCAGTGAATCGGCATGAGTTAGAAGCACCAGGTGACTTCAACACCAATATATCGGCAAAGAACTAAGGAGTCGGGAGATTCGCATGATGTTGAGGTAAATAAAGCGTTTGGTTATTGTTTAATAAAATTCATTGCTGCATTTCCGGCTATTTCGAACATTATCATTTGTAAGGTATGTTTTTCGGAAGTGAGATACCGAATTATTTATTTGTTAACAAAGGGTTATGAAGTAAACCTATAATTGTACTTGCTATGCGATTGGCTTAAAGTTAGTTAGCACGGTATAAAAAAAATTCTGTGCTTTCATAGAATTACCTCGATGTACCTTAACTCATTCCATGATAGAATTGTCAAAAGAATGTCTACTGTACAAATCTAGTTTTCAAGAACAGTACGATGAGAGCAGCGGAAGAAGAGAAAACCATTTCTTCTGAAAATGGAGAAAATGAAATTATAATACCAGACAATGACTCGTGGAGAAACGGGGTTTACGTCTTTATACAGATTCATAACTTCTATTGGGAGAATCAGTAGAAAAATCGTTGATTGTATAATGAAATCAACATACTATAAGTCGTATGAATATTGACTAAAAAAAAATAATAATAATACGACGAGTATGCGGAGTGAACAGAAAATCATTAAGAACCCTACGTGAATTATGCTGGATCTGCATGAAAAGTGAAAGTCAACGCAGTCATAAAATCTTTCGGCGCTCTGAAACTATCACGTGCAAAATCGAATGGCCATCGGAAATACATCGATGAACTATATATTTATTATGAATTAGTAATTCGTAGAAACATTGTTCAGTTCAGAAGGAGAGGCCACATTCTCTGAAAATGGATCCTTACCAACTCTAGGATAGATTTCTACTATAAAAATATGAAGAAAGGCGAAGTTTAGAATCCAATGCCCTTTTTACGATAGATATAAGAAAATAAGGAAAAATTCGTTGAAAAAATCTTTGATTTTAAGTGCGTATAACTCAGAAACAATTAAAGATGTACATTTAAACCAAATTTTAGAAAAAAGCTGTGATCGAGTAGATACGTTTTAGGAAAAAGGAAGATGAAATATCTTGATCTGGTCGAAAGTTATGGAAGAAATACAAATTAAACGAATTTCTATCGAAAATTTAGCATTACAACTTTATGATTTCTTCAGGCCAAAATTTCGTCTAATTCTTATTTTTTCCATAACTTTTGACCAAATTAAGATATTTGAGCTTCTTTTTTTCAAAATATATCTACCTAAACTCAGTTTTTTTTTAAATTTAGTTTGAATATACATCTTCATCTATTTCCGAGTTATAAGTAACCAAAGTTAAGGAATTTTTTCTCGGGCTTTCTTCATATTTTAATAGTAGGTATCATATCCTAGAGTTTGGTAAGGATCCGTTTTCCAGAGGGTGTGGCCTCTCCTTGTCGCAAGAGATATCACGCATTGTTCAGAAAATAGCAGTTCATGGACCTGAAGTTCAGAGGCCTGCGGTGGCTCGGTCGGTAGGGCGTCGGGCTCGTAATCTGGAGGTCCCAGGTTCGATTCCCGGCCCCGGCCGATTGATACAAACACCACTGGGGAATGTATTTTCACCAAGTGCTTTCTTCACCAAGACATCGTATGACCTCCGTCGCTGATTGGCACCGAAATGGGAGCATAAAAAAAGCGACGTTAAAATATAAAAAAAAAAAGTTCATAGACCTTACACCGTAGTAGGAGAAATACAGCTGTGCGCAAGCACACACTTGCGAATATCAGTTCTACCGTAATCTCTCTAGAGGCGTGGAACGCGGTGACTAATGACACGCGATCAAGCAGCTCAATAGGCCGTATGATGTTGATTGTAGTAATTTAGTTAATTTTATACACATACAGGTAACTTTTGTGAAATCCTATAAATCTCCGTGTATAGTACGCACCTTAGCACGTTCTTATTTCTGGAGTAATGATGTTGTGGATAGTTGTTCGGCATATAATCGAATAAGTTACCGTTATTTCCGTGTTTGGTGATGTATCATTACATGGATCATGGGAAAATTAATCAACCCATTAATGTCCAAATGGACAATTTTTTTTCGATTTTCATAGTTGAAAAATAAACCTAAATTAGTAACAAAACATTTAGTTATGAAGTGGTCCCTGGATTAAACAGATCAAAATTGGTGGTCACACCAATAATGTCAGGTGGTCTACTTTTTTCATAAGATGTTCATGAAGGTCTATCATAGGTCCATCTAAACAAGAGTAAATTGTATTAACCAACGGATTCAATATAATACCAAGAATCTTAGTTTCCTCGTAACCAAATCGTGGATATGTACTTCTCTCGGATCTAACGATAAATCAAGGGTCGTCACTCTCACTACACAGAAAATCATCTTTATAGGTTTATCTTATGATAAACTATTTTGTATTCATTTAACTATTTTGTATTCATTTATAAATCGTATGGATATGATAATATTTACATTTCCAAAGGAGAATACTCATTAAATACAATAAAGATAGAGCCGCGGTGGCTCATGGGTAGAGCTCCCGACTCTTACACCGAGAGTCGTGGTTTCGATCCCAGACGTGTACCTCTGAAAATTTTTTCATGTGCATTTTTCGAACACCGCGACTCAGTGGCTCGGCGTGTCACTATAATGTGACGCCAGTTCAGGTGCACGTGCGTTTCGTGCACTTGTCAGTGCATGAGAGGCACGGGCATCTGAACTATAGGGAACGTTAGGGACGCGAAGATGTAAAGAGGATCGCGGTGGTTCCATCGGGAGGACAGGAAACTGTATTTATTAGACTAATTACAGTGACCAATGATATCTTCCGATGTACACAAGCACCACTGTTTCAACTACATGTGCTTTGTTTACAGACACACCGTTCACCTCCGTCGCTGATTAGCCCTGGCAGCATAAATAGAGCGACGTTAAATAACAAAAAAAAACAATAAAGATATATCTATGTATATAGTAAATGTGTATATATACAAATTAATTAATATTTTTATCGGTCTTACAGTCAATTAAGACCGATAAAAATATTAATTAATTTAGTTATACTACAGTCGACATAAGTAATATTTTATTAGTGTATATACATATACATTTAATTTTAAAAATGAAACTTTAACCGTCAATTGTAAATTTCCTTCCATTTCCTTAAATATTATTTTTTATAAATGAATATTATAATTAAAAGTTTACGATCAATGTATGATTTGCACTTTCCCAGTTGTTCCCATACATGTGGGCACCCTCCTTCATTCTCATCTTGTTTGTTACCGGCAATTGCAGTATTGACGCTACTAGTACTGTCGGTACTACTTACTGTTAAATCTATCTCTAGAGGTTCTACTGCAACTACTACTGTACTATCGCAGCTACTAGTACAGCTGTTATATATTCATTGCTTACACTTATGAAAATTTTCACTCTCAGAATGATTAAAATATGTCAGTGTAAAAGAGGTACGTTAAATAGTCTCGAAAACCTTACGGACACATTTAATAATCACAAAGTCGTTGATTGTGTGTAAAACAGTTATATGTAAAAAACTATATGCATGATTTCCTGAATATTACAAAAAAAATAGTAGATCTTATGCTTTTTATGAAACATTTTGCGCGCTAGTTGATGGTTTTGATCATTCTGTTATCTTATTGCATGTGAAGTAATCGAAAACGTCCTGCCTGAGGAATAAACTAATCGTATCAGTATTTATATCTCAATCTAAAAAGAGTTTTGTAGACTCAATACCCATACTCTACCACACTTTGTACAAATATGCCAATCTTGCAGTTTGCCGATACTTAATGCGTGCCATTACATTTTTTGTCAAATGTGTTACGTTTGTTCTCACCATTATGACTTTAACAATAATTATTGGCTAACGGAAGCTGTTAAGACACCTCGGTGCATCTTCTTAAATACTTTCACAATCTGATCTATATGGTTGAGTGTATTATTATATTATACATATTATCATATTTTCCAAAATACTTATTCTGATTGTAACACTAACGACCAATCTACTGCTTAATTTCGATGAGCCTGACGCCATTGTTAAATATGTACATACAAATGTTTCTAGGGATCTTCTTAATCACGTTATAGTGTTTTCTGGGTATAAAATAGTCAAAACTGGATATGTAGCTGTAGGTATACCCTGAATGATTTAGTCATACAATCCTCGTGTAGTTCAAGGTTTTCATTCTCATGATTGTTAGCTCGTTGTACGAATTCTCACAAAAAGTACATATGCGCTAAAAATCGCGTGATCAGCAGAACGTATTTCTCGCGCATAGGAATCAAAATTCCCAATACTTAAACACCCATACCTTGTTGCAACGTGGGCGCATAATGAGTCTTGACAGATAAAATAGCTTATTGTAAAATGAATTTCCGTAATGAATACATTATAGAAATCTTAACTGTTAGGTGGAGGGAGTGGGTGTCATGTGAGGTTGAAGTAAAGAATATTGCGATTTGTCGAATAAACGCGTTAGAGGTACGAATACGATAGAGTGGGACGGGGGTCATCAGTAAACGAATTTTGTTCTTTAGTACATGAGAAGTGTAATAGTTGTTTGGGTGTGAGCAGGGCCCACACTTTGGTTAGACAAATCAACCCCAGTAGATCGCGTTCTTTAGAGAGAAACGACTCAGAGATACATATAGAAAATATAAGAGGCAGAGTCATTAATAAAAGTTTTTTTCTGATACATGATATTTTGATGTGACATACACACTTTGGTGCAGCTCGCGCTGCTATTGTCCCTACCATCATCCTCCTCCGTCACAACTGTCCCCTACTGCCCCACCCGCAATATAGAGTGCCACAATTGCTCCAGGAGTGGAAGGTTGCTGTGTATATCCATAGTGTGGTATTTACTACGTATAAGCGAAACAGTGTCTGGTTTCCATAAACTTTGCATATGTAAAGATTAAATATAATGATTAATTAATTACATTTATTCATATGATTTAAAATAAACATGATTTACCAGAGTGCGAATCGAAAATGTAAGTCGCGAGAGAAGCGAGCGTTTTTGCTAGGACAAATTAAAAATATAATATTGTAATGATGTTGTATAGGAAAAATATCAGGAGTTATCTTAATTTAAAAGGACTCCACACAAACTTTATAAGAATGCGCTTCCGATTAAATTGCCCCAAACTTTGGTAAGTTTGTAGTATTGAGAGCACAAAGTTTAAAATTCAATTTTTAGAGTTATTTTAAGATCGTGAAGGTTGTCATTTACTAGTGCATTTCTGTGGACGGTATAAAGAAAACTATTTATACAAATATTCCTCGAACTGAAGAAGGGCATTCTGTGGTGACATCATACGACTTCTATTAATTAAAAGATGAAACGAGAATTTATCATTACTTTTATTTCTTCTGCCAAAACTAAGAATTTCCATTTAAAAATAGGTTTGACCTTCAAATGACCTTTATTATTGACCTTAAGGTCGCAGTGAAGCTCAAAGCTAAACAAACATTAATTACTAATAAAATATGATAATATGAATTAACCTTTTAAGGATGGGACTAGTCGCTATATCGACTACTTTGGTATCATATTATTTTGGAATTGTTTCGGGGGTAACATTATATGTTGAATACAGGAATAGTGATTTCAAGGTCAAATTTTTTATTCGGTATTTCCACTTGAAAATTGGAATACCAACGTATTTTAATGCTTTGAATACGAAACAAATAGTGTTGCGTTTGCGTTAACTATTAATTACTATTAGTTTCTTGGCAAATAACAGTTATTTTTTCTTGCAAAAGATCTTTTATTGATAATATTCTTATTATTTCATCATTCTTTTATTTACTAAGTTGTCAAAAATTTGTGCATAGATGAAAGCCTAGTATTATGGAAAGGCAGACTTCGATTCAAGCAGTATATATATATATTCCTTTAAAAAGAAATCGGTTTGGCATCAGCTTTTTTGAATTAGTAGACTGTAAGACTTGATTCATTTTGGGTTTTAATGTCTACACTGGCACTGATACTGATAATCAGAAGTTTGATTTGGGTGTTACTGGGGATATTGTCGCTCATTTCTTACAACCTTATTTTTGCAAGGGTCATGTCATATACATAGATAACTGGTATACATCTCCCATATTGGCAGAATTTTTTCATGATCGCTATACAGGAATGTGTGGCACAGTAAGAACAAATAAAAAAGGAATGCCAAAATTAGGTGAAGTTTAAGTTGCTCACAATAATTTGTGGATGACAATCAGGTGAAAAGAAAAGCGTAGTGTTTACATGCTTACAACTGTGCACAAACCTGAGTTATGTAACACTGGCAAAAAACACTTTCGAACCGATGAGGATATTATAAAATAGCACGATGCATCCATGAATACAACCAAAATATGGGTGGTGTTGACAATGAAGATAGACAATTGTCTATAACCGAAACAGTTAGAAAAACAATGAAATGGTATCGCAAGTTATTTTTCCATCTTATTGATCTAAGTTTATCTAATGCTCATTCTTTATATAAAATGAGAAATGAAGGACCAATGCCCTTTCCTTTATTTCGCATATCGGTTGTTAGATCATTATTGAAATTGGATAATACTAATGATAGTATTTCTCGTCTTGTTAGCCCTCCTACTTGATTAGTTGGTCGTCATTTTCCAAGGTTTGCTACAAGTCGAAGGTGTCACTTGTGTGCTTTACGTAAAATTACTAGTCGAACAAAATACATGTGCTGATTGTGATATTCCTTTATGCGTAGCTCCATGTTTTGAAGAATATCACACAAAAGAGACATTATTCAAAAGTTAAATATTTAACCTTTTGACTGGGGGGTGGTCGATATATCGACCACTTAAAATATACAACATATTTAATGTTTTTAGATCAATTTTGATGTTTTAAATGTATATAAAATAGTTTTATAATTCCTCAAAATATTATTCACCTTGAAAATAGGTATTTCAAGGTCAAATTTCATCCCTAGTAGAAGCGCGAATTTTAGAGTGATTTCTTTCGTAATTTTATATACTGTTTATAAAAAATACTTTAATACATCACTGCGGTATCCTTAACCTTGAAAATTTACAGTCAAGGTCATATTGTATTTTATTTGCATAAGCGAAAGTTCGATCTAGCTTTTTAGCGTTATTGATGAGGCCAAAACGGGAAAAAAAGTAAAAAAATCCTAAAATTATCTTTGTTCATGAAAATGTCTATTTCGCGATAAAATTTTAGTTTCCAAAACAAAACATCGAGCTTCAACCTTATTTTTCAAGGTTAAGGATACCGCAGTGATGTTTTAAAGTATTTTTTATAAACAGTATATAAAATTACGAAAGAAATCACTCTAAAATTCTTGCTTCTACTAGGGATGAAATTTGACCTTGAAATACCTATTTTCAAGGTGAATAATATTTTGAGGAATTATAAAACTATTTTATATACATTTAAAACATCAAAATTGATCTAAAAACATTAAATATGTTGTATATTTTAAGTGGTCGATATATCGACCACCCCCGCAGTGAAAAGGTTAACTGCTATTTGTTTGTTACCCACAAAAAACATGTGTAGTATTTTGAATGTGTAAATCAATTTAACAAAAATTGTTAAATAAAGAAGATAGCAATATTTGTGGTATTGATCGCGTAATAACAATTAAAATAAATTCAAAAATTATGATAAGAAGAAATATTGACGTAACTATTGGTTTAGTTAATGGTACTGTTGCTAAAGTCATTTTGGTATCAGAAGATAAAGATGGTGAATGTACAAAGATACATATTAAATTACAAAATGGTCAGGAACATTCACTTGAACGACTGGAATTTAAATTTGTTGTTATGGATAGAATTTGTATAATTCGCAATCAATTTCCTATTTGCAACAGTTATGGAATAACTATTCATAAAAGTCAAGGTCTAAGATTAGATAATGTTGTTGTAGATGCAGGTAATAAAATATTTACTTTTGGTCAAGTTTACGTTGCTTGCTCGCGTGTTACGACAATGGAGGGTTTACATTTAATTAATTTTGATCCATCGGAAATTATTGCTGATGTAGCTGCTGTTCTAGAATATAATAGATTAATACAATGTTTTCGTTTAATCTTAAAGAATTAGCAATTCCAGACGGAAAACTTGGACGTTGCCTTAAAAATAATATGGTCAAAGATGTTCAATGGACTCTTACATCCAATTTCTCTATTGGTGATGAAAATTCTTATTTAAATTATTTGAGAGACTACTGTTGGAATATTTTTGGAATACCTAATTCTGATTTCGTTTCTTGTTATACCAATTCTAGTATTCAAAGTTTGTTTCATTCGGTAACAGTAAGGAGAGCCCTTACGCAATTAAAAACTTTTGATCCATTAAAAACTGTTTTTGATCAATACATTTCCTGAAACGAAATCAACGTTTCCGATTTAAGAAAATACGTTGGAGCAAAATATAGTTTATTGGAGCAACAAGATGCATCAGAATGTTTATTACATTTTTTGTAACAAATCTCCTTTTTTGCAAAACATATTACAATTTGATTTAACTTCATTACACTATATCTTGGCTGTGATGACAAAATTGTAAGTAGTACCTTCAATTACATTTTGATACTCAATTTACCTGAACATACAAATACTTTTTGTACTTTACAACAAGTCTTGAATCACAATATAGGAAATTGGTTACAAGTTGTAATACAAATGGTTGTAAATGTAAAAAACTTCAAAACATGGAAGTACGATTAAAAAGTACTTTATTAATAATTCAGTTAGTTATATTTACACTTGAAAATAACAAGGTTTTAAAATTAAAAAGTTATGGAATTAATGTAATTCCAAAATCTAATGTAACTATTGCGAAAAAAAAACTGTTGTGAGTGGAATCTTTCATAATGGTGATTCTATTGAAAGCGGTCATTATACAAATATGTTACGTCAAAATAATAATCAGTGGTTTAAAATAAAAGATCTGATAATTCAAAGAAAACAATGGCCAAAACTGTTTAATCTAATCTACTCTATTACAGAAATTACATTTTCATCGTAAGTATTTAAAAAAAATTTATCATTTATTATATTAAATTTTTAACATCAAATTTTAGGAATAAAAAGTATTTTGAAATAACACCTTCCACGAATACACAAGTATAATGATAATTGTTAACTGATAAAACAAATATCTTTATTTCTTGCTTCTATCTTTTTTTCTACTTAAAAAAACTTCAAATTTTCAACAACTTAAAATTTGGTTTTAAAAAGTAGATTGCGACGAGCACGTACATTAAGATAGCTCCGCGATAAACACGTGCCAAGAGTCACGGGTTCAACGATCCCACTATAAATAGCCAAGAGTCACGGGTTCAACGACCCCGCTATAAATAGCCAAGAGTCACGGGTTCAACGACCCCGCTATAAATAGCCAAGAGTCATTGACCGCTCTCTGCCCACTACTGCGCCGACCTTCATTGACCTTGTTCGGAGTGGGGGAGCCGTGTTCTACGCATGCGCGTTTTCGCGAACGAGGTATATAAGCCACACCGAAACTCGCTAGAGGCAGTCTGCAACGGGTAACAGGACCGACCTGATCGTGAGTACACGTTCAGGATTCCTCCTTTAGCCTTTGGGCAGACACCTGGGCTACGTTCGTGAGCACACGTTCGTAAATCAGTTACCGTACCGTTATTCGCTATCACCTCGTGAGCACACGTGGCAGACATCCAAACTCGGGTAATCCACGAGTCCCGTGAGGATCGGGGATTCCGAGACAAACACCACTCCAGAGGTCCTGGAACGAATTACAAATGAAATTAATATTTACTTATGCGTTTACATCTGGAGAGAGCTCGAATTGGTTTGTAGTACTTTCAATAGATTGCTCTTCACTGAGGTCATCGGTGCTTGTGTTAATTGTTGCCATTTATTATCGAGTTGTGTAGATGTGATTGATATTGTTAAGTTGTTTATAATGGTATTTTGACTATATTTATCGCAGTGTTTAGCTAAGTGTCCTTCCGATTGCACGCAAACAGGTTAAGATATCTGATGATATATCCAATAATTAGTTTCATCATGATAAATTTGTATAGAGTGGGGGAGTCTATTCATGTCTTCTAGGTGAATGTAAACTTGACGTCTAAAACTTATGACATATGTATACCCTTAATTTGGTAAGCCTACTTTTACAAACGTAACCGAAGAATTCCTTCGAATACCTAGTTTATCTATTGTGTCTTCGAAGTGCGAGTGTGGAATAGAAAGATATACATGCGATAATATAATTATTTTGTACTTTGTGAGAACTGGTCTGAGTTCTAAGTCGGTATTGTCTATGTTTATGGTTGTGTATTTACCTGTGATGTTATAAACAATTTCCTTAGAAGCGAGAAAGATACAAATGCGTCCGTTGGAAATTCTGGAGGAGAATCTAATATTTGAAGGATCGGTGATGCTTCCAATGGCGAAAATGTATTCTTTTAGTGGGATACCATCTTTTGCTTGGATGACGATAGCTTGGTCCTTTTTTCGAAAGGCGCTGCTTTGAGTGTCGGTGGCGTAGCTGATACTTTAAGTTGGTGTTAACTTTGGTATTCGAAATTCTTGATAGGAACTAGCGCCATCGCACCCTTTCCTCAGCACCATGGTGGCCAGTTCTTAAAATAAGCTAGTACAGTTGCCCAGCCTCGCAATATGTATCCCTTTCACTATCTATTCATCCGTATAAGAAAAATTATACAAATTGTGTTTACACGTGTAACACGTATACTGTATGTTTACACACCGCACTGCTCGAAAATACGTCTGCTCTTGACGATAGTCAAAGGGGAACTGGTGGCAAATTATTAACGTATTATTTCCCGAAAGCCTGGAGTTGTCTGTTAAAACTTGGGTTAATTTTTCATTTATTTTTCCTTTTGAAATATGTTAATAATTAAAAGAATAAAATTTTATATTGGAATGTTGAAATTTGTATTGGTTCTTGGAATAGATCAAATAAAATTTAAATTTGCAACACTTTATTATATTACTGATTTTTCGAAATAATTTTAATTCACTTGTGACGTGCCAACCTTTCTTTGGGTTTTACCGTTACTATAGATTTTGCTGCTTGTTATTAGATTAGATGTAAGTTAGGTACGAAACCATCTTCGCATCTATATCTTGTTGCAGACTTATTAATCCGGGTTTTATGTGTAAATTGAGACACATTATATTAGCACACATTGGCTATTATAACTGGAGTGTGTATTTGAGTATATTAATTATATATATTTTGTATGTATTATACACATTTCTATCACCACGCATTGGGCCATAGAAATGGTAGTGTGTGATTTAATAATACTTAAATGAATAACTATAAATTTTATATATATATTTACAATATTTATTTATTTAATTTCATTACAAATCCTTATAATAAAAGGACTTGTACTAATAAAACTATGAAATCTAATGTAAATGCTACGAAGGCTTATCTATCAAATGAATGTTGTATATAAATTTCCGTCCTTTATATACTATTTTTACCTCATTAGTACAAGTCCTTTTTAACCATTTTTCCTTATATTTTACATCAACTTCGTATTTTGATTTTTTATTTTAAATCATATTTTCTTTCTTGTTTCTATATACATGTAATATTATCTAAAATTCTAATTATTTACAAGAAATAATTGCATATTTATTTTCATATCCTATGCATTTTTGTAATTAATTTCTGTTTTGCCGTAAAATTAAAAATTAAATTCTTTTTTATACATTTTAAATTGAATATTTGTATTAATTTTATTGTGTAATAATATTCTATTTACAATTAATTATTCATTTAATTATAAAATATTTATTTTTAGTATAACTGCAATTGCATTTTATATTTCTAAATTTGCGCTTTAAATCGTGACACGCTATAATTCTAAGAATTTACATGTTAGTCAATTTCAGCTGACAATATTCTTGTGGATATTTACATTTATATATAGTTCATTGATCTTTCTAAGAAATCTATTTTGATGCCCTATATCCTCTTATATAAAATTACGTATTTATGAAATAATATAATTATATGTAGTTGTATACGTCACATTACCCCCCCTTAAATAATATTTAAATTTAACTAAATTTTAATATTATTTAATATATTATAAGCATTATTATTTTTTTTTATATTTTTATTACTTCACACAATTTATAAATATTATGTTGATCATTTGACAGTTATCATACAATAGACAGCTGTCTCAATCATACATAATTTCTTATAGGTGGTTTCTATTTCTACTGAATAATAACATTTTTTTTCTTTGTTTTCAATTTAGTTTTATTTATTTTTGTATATTTTTTTTATAAGTTCTATTTCTTTTTTCTTTTTGTTTATTTCTTTTTCTGCCTCATTTATTAATTTATTAAATTTCTCTTGGAGTGGCGTCCATTCTCCTTTCCTCTTTTTTGCTAAAAAAAAATATTTTTTCTTTTATTAGATAATTTGATAGACATCATTTATTAGACCTCTATCTCAATCTATATATATATATATATATATACCTAAAGGTTCCGGCACATATTCCTCCACCGCTGGTTTGGTGGAACGAGTTGTTCTCACCGGAAGACGAGCTGTGATAGTTCTTAATTTAGGGTCCGTCCTGTCCTTAGGTTTCGTTTGTGTCCATTTGTTACTTTTTTGTACCTTTAAAGTTTGGGTATATACCCCTGGACGGTAAAATGACCCCTCATCTTCTCGGTGAAAACCTTCCTCGCTGGCCGTCTTTTTTCCTTTTGTATCTATGTCGATTTATCCATGATTACTAGTTAAACTTGAGTTTTGAGTCTTATTTATACTTGTTTTGCAAAACTTTGCACCTTTCTCTTTTGAACAATATTCTTAGAAATTATTTGTTTTGATACCCAATTTCCAGAAATCTTCGTTATTTAGTTTGATTTAACTTATAATAATGGTTATATATATATTAATTTTCTTGGAATATATATTTTAAAAATCCTAAATTTATATAAAATGTTTCAAATTTAATTCTATTTTATAAAAAATTTTTGTTTTCTTTTCTTTATCCACAAAATATTGTTAACTTTACAAAAAAATTAATCTTCTTCTCTATAATATATTTTCATATTTGATACATGAAATTTTCCTCTTTCAATTTTTGTTATGGGATATACTAATAAATATGTATCATATCCTAGTTTTTTCGCTATAATATACGGACCTTGCGCAACAGGCATAAATTTTGCAGTAATTTTATTTTCATTTTCTGATATATTTAATGCTTTAATTAATACATGATCATTTATTTTGAATTCATAATGTTTCTTATTTTTATTCTTATTCTTTGCTCTATTAATTAAAAAATTATGCATATGTTTTCTTGCATTATTTAATTTTTCTTCATATGTTAATTCATTATTTTGTAAATTTATATATTTATCCCATACACGAATTGGCTTCTTATTTAAAAATAATTCTATCGGTGTATAACCAGTTGTCTCATGTATTGTTTCATTTATTATTTTTTGTACATAATCTATTTCTTTTGCCCATCCAGTGTGTTTTTTCAAATAGTACGGTAAATTCTCCCTATTTCACGATGAACCCTTTCAATAATATTACTTTGAGGATGTCTTATTGAAGAAAACATAGGTTTTTATATCATTTTTTGTTAAATAATCTATCCATTTATTACTTGTAAATTGAGTACCATGATCTGATAAAATAGCCTTAGGTTTCATAAATTTTTCAATATATTGATCTATTTTTCTAATTACGGATAACGTATTTGCTTTTTTCAACGGATATAATGCAACATATTTACTAAATACATCTATCGTTGATAAAATATATTTTACTCCCCCTATAGAAGTAGGTAAAGGTCCGTAAAAATCAATCGATAATATTTCACCAGGATTTTCAACAAGAATTGGTTGAAATTTAGAGTGATACTTAATCGTAGAATATTACTTTTTTGACATATATCACACGGTTTTATGTATTCACTAACTTTTTTTCTTAATTTTGGAACATAAAAAAATTCTAAAACCATTTTATATATTTTTCTTGGTCCTACATGACCATAAAATTCATGTAATAAAATTATAAATCTTTTCATTATTTTTTCTGGAATTATAATTTTCAAATTATTTTCGTGATATTTTACAAACATATTCATTTGATATATAACATATTTTTTAGAATTTTTTGATTCTATTTCATTTATTATTTTATCAATATATTCATCCGATCTTTGTAATTTTTTCAAATTTTTAAAACTATCAATTAAACTCTTTATCTATAGATTTTTTTATTATAGTTTTGCAATTATTATTTCTGTATCTTTTAAATCGTTTGATTCATTTATATCTAACACCGACTTAAATAATCAGCTGCTTTATTTTTATGTCCAGGTAAATATCTGGTATTATATTTAAATCTTGAATTGATAAATTCCATCTTCTTAATGTGAATTTGTAAATTTACAATTTTGCAAGAATGATAAAGCTTCATGATCGTTCTACTATAATCTTATGACCGCACCCCTTAAATACGTATCCAATTTATGTAATGCCCAGACTATTGCTAACATTTCTTTTTTCTGTTGTAAAATAATTTACTTCACTACCTTTTAATGTACGGCTAATATATGTTACTATTCGTTCTTCACCTTCTTCATCTAATTGTGATAAAAATTCCGGCAATCGCGTAATCACTTGCATCCAAACATATTCTTAGTGATCCGTCTTTTTTAGGTACAATTACACAAGGATTTATAGTATGGGCTTGTAGATCGTCGAATAATACCGAAATCTAAACATTTTTTCTACTTCCTTTTTCACTCTTCTCACGATATGCGATAGGTATAGGATATGGTTTTGAATAATATGTTATTTCATTACGTATTTTTTAATTGATACTTGAAATCTAGAAGTTGTCCTGGGGTTCTTTGGAATACGGTTTTATAATTTATATATTAAGTTTTTTAATTTATTTTTCTGTGTATTATTTAAAATTACACTAGAATTTATTTTGATCATTGATTTCCTTTTCGGATATATCATAATCATAGTCTAAATTAGACGATTTATTGTTCCAATTGAATTCTAAATCTTTATTTTCTAGATCATCCTCAAATTCAATTGACATAGTTTCATACTCTTTTGAGTTTATTTGTATTTCATTAAATTTTATATTACCGATCTTTTCCCCAACTTCGTATATAATTTCATTATTAACCGTATCAATTAACATTTTTAAAATTTTTTGAGAATCATAACCTAATATACAAGGTCTTATTAATTTTGGTATTACTATAAATGTTAAATTTTCCATTAATCCACCTATATTTGTTTTAAGTAAAACTTGTTGCTTAATTCGTGTTGATTTTAAACCCGTTGCACCTTTAATAATTTTTCCTGATATTGGTAATGTAGGTTTATTTTTGAATTGATTTTTATTTTTATTATAAAATTCTTCTGATATGCAAGTTATTTCACTCCCAGTATCTATTAAGGCATTTATTTCTATTCCTTCAATTTTTATATTTATTTCAGGGCATTTCTCAATTATTTTTTCATTTTTAACATTTTCATTATTTGGTTCAATATCATAAATTAAATCTTCACGAGGATCTTGAAATATTGTATTTATTTCAATGTTTTTAGGTTCTTGAATTTTTTCAGTTGTATTTTGTGTTTTTTCCTTATCCGAGTTACAAAATACAACTCTTTTTAGTTTCCCGAATCGGTTTTATGGATTTGTATGCTTGAATCATTTTTTAAACTTACGTCTAGTACATCTATATTATTATAATCATTTTCATATTTTTTTCATATATTGGTTTAATTATTTTTTTTATTGGTTTAACCGTTTCAATAGCATTTATCTCGGTTGAGTTTCTTTTATTTTCCCAAGATCTATTTTGTTTATTATCTTTCAAAATTTTCTTTTTGTTTATATTTATCTTTATATTTATCATTTTCATTATATCTACTTGGTTGTTCAATTTTCTTTGAGAATTATCATTTTTCTTTTCACGAATTTTATCTGCGTCAAAATCCGCTAGTATTTTAAATAAGTGACTTTTATTTTTTACTTGTCCCAAAATTGCATATCGTATTGATTTTTCAAAATGTTCACTAATTTTATTTACTATTTCTGTTTCAGAAAAATCCATATCTAATTCTTTTATTAAACCAAATATATATGTAGCATATTCTACTCTTGACCATTTATTATATTCAATATTGACCAAATTCTACCTTTCTTTTGCAGATCTTTGTAAAGTTTGATTCCAATATCTATCTTTAAACACTTTAATAAATTGATTAAATGTTTCTATTTCTGATTCTTGTATGTACCACCATTCTTTTGCTGAATCAGTTAATGATTGTGATATGCTAGCACATATTTCATTAAAGTTTAAATTATAGTTATTAACATATTTTTCTAAATCGATTAAAAAACGCATTGGTCGTTCATAAGGCTGTCCCGAAAACTTTGGTAAATCAATTTTAATTTTAGGCATTGATTCAGTAGAATTAAATGTTTGATTATATTCAATTACTTTTTCATTTGATTCTTTAAAAGATTTTTCAAGATTTTATATTCTCTTATCATATTCCAATTCCATTTCTTTTATTTTATTTGAAAAATAATTTTTTAATTCTAAATATAAATCATCATTTAAAACTAATACTTTTAATTCATTATTTTATTCTCAATTTTTTAACTTCATTGTTCACCATTTTTAAATTATCAGATAACACTTCATTTTGTTCTATTAATTTTTGATTCAATAGATTAATATTTTCATTACTTTTCTATAATTATCAATTACATCTATATTTTTATTTTGATTTAATTCAATTTCTGTTTGTTTTTCATCTATTAACTTTAATTCTTCTGTAACAGCCTCCTCCCAAGCATTACGTTTTTTATCGATTTCAGTTGTTTCTTCATTATTAAAAGAATTTTGCATATTTAACAAATATACTTGATTTTCTTTTTGCCATTTTGAAAAATCTATATAATATAAATTCAATATCTATATATTAACAAACAAGTTTAAAATATTAATATTTAATAAAATTTTTATATAATTAATACTTTATGTTTGAATTTATTTTAATTGTTATTACGCGATCAATACCACAAATATTGCTATCTTCTTTATTTAACAATTTTTGTTAAATTGATTTACACATTCAAAATACTACACATGTTTTTTGTGGGTAACAAACAAATAGCAGTTAACCTTTTCACTGCGGGGGTGGTCGATATATCGACCACTTAAAATATACAACATATTTAATGTTTTTAGATCAATTTTGATGTTTTAAATGTATATAAAATAGTTTTATAATTCCTCAAAATATTATTCACCTTGAAAATAGGTATTTCAAGGTCAAATTTCATCCCTAGTAGAAGCAAGAATTTTAGAGTGATTTCTTTCGTAATTTTATATACTGTTTATAAAAAATACTTTAAAACATCACTGCGGTATCCTTAACCTTGAAAATTTACAGTCAAGGTCATATTGTATTTTATTTGCATAAGCGAAAGTTCGATCTAGCTTTTTAGCGTTATTGATGAGGTCAAAACGGGAAAAAAAGTAAAAAAATCCTAAAATTATCTTTGTTCATGAAAATGTCTATTTCGCGATGAAATTTTAGTTTCCAAAACAAAACATCGAGCTTAAACCTTATTGTTGAAGGTTATATAAAATGCTGCGGCATTCATTTTCAGCGTGATCTAAAATCAATGACGTAAACACAAAATCTGTTATTTACTATTTCGGTCTGGGAGTTGGTATATCTTTGTTGTTCGTCAACTGGGTACGAAATAAATGTCATCACTTATTGCAGAAACTAGTCTAATCTTCAAAAATATTTTAATTTTAAAAATGAAACTTTAACCGTCAATTGTAAATTTCCTTCCATTTCCTTAAATATTATTTTTTATAAATGAATATTATAATTAAAAGTTTACGATCAATGTATGATTTGCACTTTCCCAGTTGTTCCCATACATGTGGGCACCCTCCTTCATTCTCATCTTGTTTGTTACCGGCAATTGCAGTATTGACGCTACTAGTACTGTCGGTACTACTTACTGTTAAATCTATCTCTAGAGGTTCTACTGCAACTACTACTGTACTATCGCAGCTACTAGTACAGCTGTTATATATTCATTGCTTACACTTATGAAAATTTTCACTCTCAGAATGATTAAAATATGTCAGTGTAAAAGAGGTACGTTAAATAGTCTCGAAAACCTTACGGACACATTTAATAATCACAAAGTCGTTGATTGTGTGTAAAACAGTTATATGTAAAAAACTATATGCATGATTTCCTGAATATTACAAAAAAAATAGTAGATCTTATGCTTTTTATGAAACATTTTGCGCGCTAGTTGATGGTTTTGATCATTCTGTTATCTTATTGCATGTGAAGTAATCGAAAACGTCCTGCCTGAGGAATAAACTAATCGTATCAGTATTTATATCTCAATCTAAAAAGAGTTTTGTAGACTCAATACCCATACTCTACCACACTTTGTACAAATATGCCAATCTTGCAGTTTGCCGATACTTAATGCGTGCCATTACATTTTTTGTCAAATGTGTTACGTTTGTTCTCACCATTATGACTTTAACAATAATTATTGGCTAACGGAAGCTGTTAAGACACCTCGGTGCATCTTCTTAAATACTTTCACAATCTGATCTATATGGTTGAGTGTATTATTATATTATACATATTATACATATTTTCCAAAATACTTATTCTGATTGTAACACTAACGACCAATCTACTGCTTAATTTCGATGAGCCTGACGCCATTGTTAAATATGTACATACAAATGTTTCTAGGGATCTTCTTAATCACGTTATAGTGTTTTCTGGGTATAAAATAGTCAAAACTGGATATGTAGCTGTAGGTATACCCTGAATGATTTAGTCATACAATCCTCGTGTAGTTCAAGGTTTTCATTCTCATGATTGTTAGCTCGTTGTACGAATTCTCACAAAAAGTACATATGCGCTAAAAATCGCGTGATCAGCAGAACGTATTTCTCGCGCATAGGAATCAAAATTCCCAATACTTAAACACCCATACCTTGTTGCAACGTGGGCGCATAATGAGTCTTGACAGATAAAATAGCTTATTGTAAAATGAATTTCCGTAATGAATACATTATAGAAATCTTAACTGTTAGGTGGAGGGAGTGGGTGTCATGTGAGGTTGAAGTAAAGAATATTGCGATTTGTCGAATAAACGCGTTAGAGGTACGAATACGATAGAGTGGGACGGGGGTCATCAGTAAACGAATTTTGTTCTTTAGTACATGAGAAGTGTAATAGTTGTTTGGGTGTGAGCAGGGCCCACACTTTGGTTAGACAAATCAACCCCAGTAGATCGCGTTCTTTAGAGAGAAACGACTCAGAGATACATATAGAAAATATAAGAGGCAGAGTCATTAATAAAAGTTTTTTTCTGATACATGATATTTTGATGTGACATACACACTTTGGTGCAGCTCGCGCTGCTATTGTCCCTACCATCATCCTCCTCCGTCACAACTGTCCCCTACTGCCCCACCCGCAATATAGAGTGCCACAATTGCTCCAGGAGTGGAAGGTTGCTGTGTATATCCATAGTGTGGTATTTACTACGTATAAGCGAAACAGTGTCTGGTTTCCATAAACTTTGCATATGTAAAGATTAAATATAATGATTAATTAATTACATTTATTCATATGATTTAAAATAAACATGATTTACCAGAGTGCGAATCGAAAATGTAAGTCGCGAGAGAAGCGAGCGTTTTTGCTAGGACAAATTAAAAATATAATATTGTAATGATGTTGTATAGGAAAAATATCAGGAGTTATCTTAATTTAAAAGGACTCCACACAAACTTTATAAGAATGCGCTTCCGATTAAATTGCCCCAAACTTTGGTAAGTTTGTAGTATTGAGAGCACAAAGTTTAAAATTCAATTTTTAGAGTTATTTTAAGATCGTGAAGGTTGTCATTTACTAGTGCATTTCTGTGGACGGTATAAAGAAAACTATTTATACAAATATTCCTCGAACTGAAGAAGGGCATTCTGTGGTGACATCATACGACTTCTATTAATTAAAAGATGAAACGAGAATTTATCATTACTTTTATTTCTTCTGCCAAAACTAAGAATTTCCATTTAAAAATAGGTTTGACCTTCAAATGACCTTTATTATTGACCTTAAGGTCGCAGTGAAGCTCAAAGCTAAACAAACATTAATTACTAATAAAATATGATAATATGAATTAACCTTTTAAGGATGGGACTAGTCGCTATATCGACTACTTTGGTATCATATTATTTTGGAATTGTTTCGGGGGTAACATTATATGTTGAATACAGGAATAGTGATTTCAAGGTCAAATTTTTTATTCGGTATTTCCACTTGAAAATTGGAATACCAACGTATTTTAATGCTTTGAATACGAAACAAATAGTGTTGCGTTTGCGTTAACTATTAATTACTATTAGTTTCTTGGCAAATAACAGTTATTTTTTCTTGCAAAAGATCTTTTATTGATAATATTCTTATTATTTCATCATTCTTTTATTTACTAAGTTGTCAAAAATTTGTGCATAGATGAAAGCCTAGTATTATGGAAAGGCAGACTTCGATTCAAGCAGTATATATATATATTCCTTTAAAAAGAATCGGTTTGGCATCAGCTTTTTTGAATTAGTAGACTGTAAGACTTGATTCATTTTGGGTTTTAATGTCTACACTGGCACTGATACTGATAATCAGAAGTTTGATTTGGGTGTTACTGGGGATATTGTCGCTCATTTCTTACAACCTTATTTTTGCAAGGGTCATGTCATATACATAGATAACTGGTATACATCTCCCATATTGGCAGAATTTTTTCATGATCGCTATACAGGAATGTGTGGCACAGTAAGAACAAATAAAAAAGGAATGCCAAAATTAGGTGAAGTTTAAGTTGCTCACAATAATTTGTGGATGACAATCAGGTGAAAAGAAAAGCGTAGTGTTTACATGCTTACAACTGTGCACAAACCTGAGTTATGTAACACTGGCAAAAAACACTTTCGAACCGATGAGGATATTATAAAATAGCACGATGCATCCATGAATACAACCAAAATATGGGTGGTGTTGACAATGAAGATAGACAATTGTCTATAACCGAAACAGTTAGAAAAACAATGAAATGGTATCGCAAGTTATTTTTCCATCTTATTGATCTAAGTTTATCTAATGCTCATTCTTTATATAAAATGAGAAATGAAGGACCAATGCCCTTTCCTTTATTTCGCATATCGGTTGTTAGATCATTATTGAAATTGGATAATACTAATGATAGTATTTCTCGTCTTGTTAGCCCTCCTACTTGATTAGTTGGTCGTCATTTTCCAAGGTTTGCTACAAGTCGAAGGTGTCACTTGTGTGCTTTACGTAAAATTACTAGTCGAACAAAATACATGTGCTCTGATTGTGATATTCCTTTATGCGTAGCTCCATGTTTTGAAGAATATCACACAAAAGAGACATTATTCAAAAGTTAAATATTTAACCTTTTGACTGCGGGGGTGGTCGATATATCGACCACTTAAAATATACAACATATTTAATGTTTTTAGATCAATTTTGATGTTTTAAATGTATATAAAATAGTTTTATAATTCCTCAAAATATTATTCACCTTGAAAATAGGTATTTCAAGGTCAAATTTCATCCCTAGTAGAAGCAAGAATTTTAGAGTGATTTCTTTCGTAATTTTATATACTGTTTATAAAAAATACTTTAAAACATCACTGCGGTATCCTTAACCTTGAAAATTTACAGTCAAGGTCATATTGTATTTTATTTGCATAAGCGAAAGTTCGATCTAGCTTTTTAGCGTTATTGATGAGGTCAAAACGGGAAAAAAAGTAAAAAAATCCTAAAATTATCTTTGTTCATGAAAATGTCTATTTCGCGATGAAATTTTAGTTTCCAAAACAAAACATCGAGCTTAAACCTTATTGTTGAAGGTTATATAAAATGCTGCGGCATTCATTTTCAGCGTGATCTAAAATCAATGACGTAAACACAAAATCTGTTATTTACTATTTCGGTCTGGGAGTTGGTATATCTTTGTTGTTCGTCAACTGGGTACGAAATAAATGTCATCACTTATTGCAGAAACTAGTCTAATCTTCAAAAATATTTTAATTTTAAAAAATTAATTTATTTTTTATTCATTCATATTTATAAATTTATAATACGATGCAGATTGGTACTTCTCATGCATAACTTATTAGTCTCCAGGATTCACACAGTATATAATTTTTACTATTTTCACTTTTTGAATATTACACTATTGAATAGTGTAATATTCTATCTTCTATAAAATGGCTGAACATAAAGCTTGGAGTAGTGGCGAGTCCGAACCAGAAAATGGAGTATTAGAAAACGAGGTTTTAGACAATGGAGCAGAAAATGAAGACATCGGGGAAGTCAATTTGGAAGACTTTTCTTATAAGGAAACTGAATTGTCTGAGAACGCGTATTTTTATCCATCAATTAAAGATTTTCTAGGTAGCTCCGAAATATATTCGAATATCTCTTTTTCAGGAAATACACCAATTGATTATTTCAATTACTTTTGTGATTCTTCTTTGCTCAAAAATATTGTAGAGTAAACCAATTGTTACGCAACTCAATCCCATAACTCGTTTTTCCCACATGAAAGCTTGGTCCCCTGTCATAAAAACAGAATTGGAAACTTTTCTAGGTCTTTCCATTCTAATGATCCATGTCTGTAAAGGCGATTTTCAAAGTTATTGGTCCACAGATCTTTTGCTACACACTCCAATTTTTGGCCAAATAATGCCTCGCGATAAATATATTCACATCCTACGATGTTTACATTTTCCTAATAATGAAGAAATCGAAAATCATCCTTTAGTGAAAATAAAGCTAGTAATAGAATACGTGCAAAGCAAATTTTCAGCAGTTCTTACTCCAGGAAAAAATCTGTGCATAGATGAAAGTCCTTTATTATGGAAAGGTAGGTTTCGATTCAAGCAGTACATTCCTTTGAAGAGAAATCGCTTTGGCATCAAGCTATTCATGATTGTAGACTGCGAGACGGGATTCGTGTTGGGTTATATTGTTTATACTGGCGCAGACACTGATTATCAAAAGTTTGATTTGGGTGTTACTGGCGATATTGTAGCTCACTTTTTACAATCTTATTTTTATAAGGGTCATGTTGTATACATAGATAATTGGTACACATCTCCCACTTTGGCAGAATTTTTACACGATCGTGATACAGATATGTGTGGTACAGTGAAAGCAAATAGAAAGGGAATACCAAAGCTTGAAAGCAAGTTAGTTCGAGGTGAAGTACAAGTCTCTCACAACGATGTGTGGATGGCAGTGAGGTGGGAAGATAAACGTAGCGTTCGTATGCTCAGGAGAGACCGGGGATAATAGGCGCACTTTTTACTTAATTATTTTTTTCTTGCATCTAAATGAGCTATATGAAAAATTCAATAGTGGTTTGCAAACTACTTAGTGCAACGAACATTCTCTAATTTTTTTTTAGATTTTGAAATAATCATTTTAAAGTATTGCAATGTTTTTTACAAGGTGAGCGTTGTGCCAATTAGCCCCTACCTCGGGGCAGGTTGTCTCTTCATTTGGGGTAAGTTGGCTACGCAATAATTTTTAAAGAATCGTTCTCTAAACAAATTTATTATATTAATTTTGACAACATCAACATATTAGGTGTATATAATTTACATCATATGAAATATAAATCGTTTAGTAAATGTACATTAACATCATAAATAAACTGTACAAACTGAACCAATGTAACAAATTAAATAATTAATTATATACTTTTTAATTTTGGCTTTATTTATTACTAGTTTTTATTTTTTTTAGTAACTTCTTTTTCTCATTATTTGGTTTAAGCTTCCTTTTTCCAAATTTTTTATTTTCGGTCAATTTTTTTCTTTCAGCAATACTATTTCTTACGTCGGGATCAGTTAATATAGCAGTAGTCTGCTTTTTTCTTTGACTTCTTGTTATGCGGGTGTTTGCTTTTAAAAACGGCCTAATAGTTTCTAAGGTAGAACTTTCTGCCTCTAAAGAAACTGCGTTTTGTTCAATCATTCCATTTTCCCATTTTCTGTGATTAAATTATTGTTTGCAGATTCTGAATGATTAGGCCTGTCTGTTGTATACCGTTTTGCAAAATCGCATTCCTGAAATATATTTAAATTGAATGGAAAGACTCCCGTAGCGTTAAAGCCAGCTTGTATGTTGCGTTGTGTCAAGGCCAATGGTAGTGCTGTTCTTATTATTTCCGGGATATTGTAAATTATCATCGTTCTTCCTGGATGATTAGTTATCCAGCTGTCACAAGCAGTATTTACATACTTTTTGAGTGGTCCGTACACACTTCTGTCAAGTGGTTGAAGTTTGTGAGTGCAGTGAGGAGAGAAAGACAACATAGTTATTCCATTTTTGTTTGCATAATCAATTCCGTCAATAGATAAATGTGACTGATGATTGTCAAGCAACAATAATACGGCCTTAGTTTTTGAGCAATTCATGTGTGCTACGAAATGTTTCAAGAAATCGAGAAAATGATTCTCGTTCATCCATCCTGAAGGATTAGCAGATCCAGTACTCCCAACTGGTCCATTTCGTACAAAATGATCTTTATATTTAACGCTTGGAAAAATAAAAAATGGCGGTACAGAATTGTCAATTGCAGAAACAGACACCATAAGCGTAACTAAGGTTCCTCGCTCAGCCGAAGTGATTCTGCCGATTTGTTTAACACCTTTGCGTGCAACAACTCTATTTGGTTTTTGAACCGTTGTTACACCTATTTCATCCGCATTCCAAATATCTTTAGGAGACAATTTAAGTCGATCCATCACGGTTTTTAAATTGTTGAAAAAAAGTTTAGCGTTGTCGGGATTAAATGCTGATGCTCTCACTAAACTAGTAGCTTCTGGGGTTCGAATAGAGAGAGATGAGTGACGTTTTAAAAACGATGCAAACCAGTCAGGTCCAGTCATTTTATTTTCTATCCAAGAAGATGGCATTTTGAGTTTAAGATAACTTGCGTAATCGTAGGCTAATTTCTTTATTTCTTTTGGAGATAGGCCGAAGTAGATATCCGATGCTTTTTTAATATACTCTTCAAGGTGTTCTTCTTGTTCATATGTAAATATCTGAATTAAAAATTATTTGTTAATATAATTAAAACAAAATTGAGTCAATATAATAAATTAATAAAGTTATAATTTTGTCAGAAATACGCATAAAAATTGAAATTATTTAGAATTGTGTAACAGTAAAATTTTTAAAGACTAAATTACAGACTATGATACGCGCGCACACAAACATAAACGCAATTCAAAATATAAACACTGTCAATAAACACACTATCAAAGTAAACAAATGCTGTGCCTTACTGTTTAAAACTTACAAATATTCTCAATATTAGCGTTTATATTTTAAATCAATAAATTCTAGGTTTCGAAATTAGATATTAAAATTACCCTTTTGTTGCTGTTATATCCAAATGTTGCAGTTGATATCGTTGGCTCATCTTCGAATGAAGTTTCGTTGAATCTGGAGCAATATCTCGTAAGACTTCTAGCAGGAATTCCAAAATCTGCAGCTACTGAATTTTATAGATTTTTTCTCAATTTTTACCAACTTTATAGCTTCCAAAATGTCTCTATTAGATGCTTTAGCTCGTTCAGTTTTCCTTATGGAATTTCGGACCATTATTGAACTAAAAATATGTAATTTACAGAATAAAAAACTGTACGGGGCAGGTAGGCGTAACATGTTGATGATACAATTTACCCCGACAAAAATGAAACAATTTTCCCCTTGCATGTTTTATAAGCTAAAACATATTTTCCGCATAAAATAATTAAATTAAAAAAAAATGAAACGTATCTAATGAAAGCTTAGATTGAGTACAATAATTTCCACTACTAGTTATTAATTAATATTAATTTATTAATGCGGATAAATCTTTTTTTGTGAAAAATTATTATTTTACTTTAGCTTGCTGAAAGTCTTATTGAAGTAAATGATGTTTAGACACTGGCAGTCTCGACTATTGCTCACTACACTATTGTACAGCGCTACTGTTGACAGACTATGATACGTAGACTATGATACGTATTATTACTTATCATATATTTAATATTAGGTATTACGATATATACGTAATACCTAATATTGCTCTGACACGGATTTATCATCGTTGCGCCTACTTACCTCTGTAGCCATCCAGCCCCGGTCTCCCCTACAACTGTGCACGAACTTGAATTCTGTGCAGCTGGAAAAAAATGTTACCTAACAAAGCCAAGATGTGTCCACGATTATAATCAAAATATGGGTGGTATTGATAATGTTAATAGACAATTATCTATAACAGAAACAGTGCAAAAAACAATGAAATGGTATCGAAAGCTTTTTTTTCATCCTATTGATCTTTATCTATCCAATGCTCATGCGTTGTATAAAATGAGAAACGTGAAAGCTATATCATTTCCTTCATTTAGATTACAGGTTGCTAGATCATTATACATTGACTCTCCGATTCGATTAGTAGGCCGCCATTTCCCAAGGCAAGGTACATGTCGAAGATGCCACTTGTGCTCTTTGCGTAAGACTCCACGTAGAGCGACATACTTTTGCCCTAGTTGTGAAACTCCTCTATGCGCAGCACCATGCTTTGAAGAGTACCACGCAAAAGAGACATTACCGTAGAGCCAATCATTCCTACGTGAGAGGCAAGGGGACTCACGGAAATCAAGCACCCCGAAACGTGAGAGGCAAGGGGACTTTCGGAAATCAAGCACCCCGAAACGTGAGAGGCAAGGGGACTCACGAAAATGAAGCACCCCAATGGGATCATCTTTTCGCCACGTCCACACCGTCGATCCTGAGTTATACTAAGAGCGAATGTCAGAATATTTCTTGACATCTTGACAAATGTAGCAGATGTTTGTTGCACTGGTTTTAGAAGTGAATGCGACCTTGAATGTAAATTTTTAAGATCAATGATACCTCAGCTATTTTTTTCAGAACTTTTTGTTATTCAATCCATGACACTATGTACGAAAATCTTCAAAAAAAATTTATCTACGCTAGAAAAAAAATTTGACCTTGAAAAATAGATTTTCAAGGTCAAGAGTATCTTTAGGATTTTTTTACCATTTTTTTCATGTTCAGCGCGAGAAATTACATAGAGATACCCTCTAGAGTTTTCCTGGAAAATGAGAAGAAAATTTTACATTGTACTTTACGTTGCCTGCGGTGGTGGTCGATTTATCGACCAGCAGTCAGGGTGGGTCTCTACCTGAAATATCCAATGATCTCATGTATACATTTTGCATTTTATAAAAGATTGTTTAATGCTAAAATTTTCCCGCAGCCAAAAGGTTCATGGCAATTTATTTAAATAGGTGCACAGTTCTTTAACAACTTTATCACAATTGAGTTCCGTGAATGGTATTTTTCGTTTCTGTAGCATATCAATATCAGCTTTAATCACAAAGCCAAGTCTCATTCTAGATAAAATATCATTAAATTGCTTATCTTTCAATTGCCTCATTTAATATTTAATTCGTCGTAAGAAAATAAATTCCATAAGATATAAGAATTTATAGATCCAATGTACTTTTTAATCTGTTTCTTCGATAATTCTTTAAATGCAAATTTATATTTAATCGTAAATGAATATATATCAACATAATATTTGGAGGCCTGCGATGGCTCGGTCGGTAGGGCGTCGGGCTCGTAATCTGGAGGTCCCAGGTTCGATTCCCGGCCCCGACCGATTGATACAAGCACCACTGGCGAATGTATTTTCAACAAGTGCTTTCTTCACCGAGACATCGTATGACCTCCGTCGCTGATTAGCACCGGTTTTGGAGCATAAAAAGAGCGACGTTAAAATAATAAAAAAAACATTATATTTGATACCACAGATATTTCATCTAGTATAATTAAATCCACATCTTTTAGACTTAATCTTATTTGTTTTAATGCTGCAGATGACAGTTCTTTATATTTTGCAGTACCTTCTTGTTCTACTGGTAAATGTAACAACCTATGAATTATAGGCCGTTAATGTTATATGCTGCTATGCGAGTTGGTGCAGTAACAGCAGTTTCTTTATTTCGAACTATCTTGTTCCACGATACCAAGAATTTATAATAAAACTCTTTCCCGTACCACCGAAACCGCTGACAAAAATCTTAAATCTAAGAAGGCGAAGCGAGAGATTTGAATTGCTGTTAATAACCGTCTATGATACAATTGACATTTCGTTATTTTACCAATTTGACTGCATTTTGCTAAATATGTGTTATTGTGTATTAAATTATTTTATGTTGTTTTTAATTTATTTATTTAATTTATTTAACTTTTTAAAAAACGATGTTGATTATGACTTAACTACTATGGAAAGGTATAGATCACACATAACCTCAATTTCTGCGCAAAATTATAATTGTTTTTAATAAATTTGCTTACTTTTGTTTTCAATTATAGAGCGACGCATCAGAGATGCTATTAATTATATGTTTTATACGTTTATACTAATGAAAAAATAGTAAGTAGTGCAAATAATTTATAATGTAATACAATTGCCACAAAATTACTAATATGTATAAGAAGATGTTTTGAAAAATATTGTTATACTGATATTATTAATAAAGATATAGCCTGATGAGGATGGAGAATATCCATCGAAACGTCGTCAAATAAAAACATACATGGTTTGTTCATCAAAATCGAAAAAAACCTAATCCTTTTAAACATACTGCATGGACGACAAAATTATTCTACAATTAATTGGATTTGGACTGAAAATTCGTATCCTGACCAACAATGTCCCATAACAACAATGATCAACAAGCATCTTTTTATACATATATAAGTAACACATATAGACGAGGCACTTTTTTGTTGCTGATGAATTGGCAGATATAAAAGAAAAATTAAGTAAAGCTAAGTCACAACGAACTTTTTTATTGAATTGCAGACGTTTTGTCAGATTACCGATCCATTTACAAAATATGAAAAACAATTTGAGGTATATACATGGTTTGTTCATCAAAATAAAAAAACCTAATCCCTTTAAAAAAATCTTAAAATTTTACTTTCTGATGATAATACACATGTAATCTTCTCAAAATCTCTTGCTTGATATTTATTTAGTTTTGGAATAGAATTTTGGAGAGCTGTGGGCGTCATTGAAATTGTTTTAGCAATATCTTGAATGTCTTTCACAGCATTTTCTACTTCAATGAGAATACAACCTACTGGTAAATTATTAGAATTTGATTGACCATTTGGTTCATTGTTTTCTAATTCTTTTTGAATCATTTCATTTATTTTGTCTCTAGCTTCACGAATCACACTGCATTTATCGTGATATTTCATCGCTTTAACTAGTTCTTTTTCCTTTTTGAAAAATGCATTTTTGTAAGTATTTTCATTGCCTTTAAATTCATTGGTGTCTCTCCAAGGTTGAAACAGTAAAAGCAAAACAAAAAAGTACTCTTCTAGCTTGGAATCAGGGTTATTTTTATAATGATTTATTAAGTAAGGGTTTTTTTTGTAAAAGAAATTTTGTGGCACCTCATAGTATTCTACTTTACGAACAGGTTTTTTCTTTAAAACATCAAACCATTGAGCAAAATTATATAAGGATATCGATTCTAATTCTTTAGGTCGAAGTGGATAATATGTATCTTTTAAAGAATCATAATATATATCTGTAGAATTACCAGGTAAGTTTCCTATTTCACACTTCTTTTATATCTAACCATATACTAACTGTATTGCGATCAGTTCCATTAAGAGGATGCTCTAAAAGAGTGTCTGCGGCTTCAATAGCTCCAATTTCTCTATGATTTAATGCTCTCATAGAGAAAGACCACAGGCGGCTACATTACGATTGATTACACTTTATCTCTTGAAAATCTACCATGCTTTTTTCTCCTTTATTTCCATAACTGCTTATGTAACTTGTTAACACGTAAGATGACTCATAAATGAATTGTGCATCATTATTTCCTTCCCAAATTATTAAAAGAGCAAGCATATAATCGTTTATGTTTTGTTTATCCTGACTCCGTGAAAAATCATAAAATCTACCCTTGTTTTTCAATTTCTTACGATTAGCTATTGAAACGGAAATAAATCTAAACACTAATTGATTTGTGACTGGTCGAAAAAATTCAAAACGACAGACACTTTTAAAACGAGTGGTCACACGTCTGTAAAGCTCTGGTGATGTATTTTTATCAGGTATTCGACAAGTAATATGTTGCAAAATAAACTGCTCAACTTCTTCATTACACGCTTTTCCATAAACCGGAGCATTTTTTATCCAAAATAGACAATGATAATGAGGCATCCCTCTTCCTTGATATTCGACTGTGTAATAATAATGTAATATTTCACCAATAATTCGCGCAGAAGAAAGCAAATATGCAAAAATTGCTGTCATCTTATTATGAAAATATAAAATACAATTATCTGCATTTATGCTGCAATTATCGTGCTTGTATCTCTGCTATCATTTTCCTAATCATTAACTTCACGTATAAATGTAGCTATTTCTGGCCATAACCATTCACTAGGACTTAGGATAACGAAAGAAGTTACAGGTCCTCTTTTGGTCATGATACAATTTAAATCATTTCATATTTTGTTTCAGTAAGCTTCAGTACCTCTTAGGCGAGAGAAAACTGTATGAATATTCAAATTTTCTTCATCACTTCGCAAATTCTGTAACAAATCTTTTGCCGTGTATTTATAGTGTAGATTGTGAACATTTAATACATGAAAAATTTCGGCATTAATTTGACGCATCGTATTATTAAACAATAAATAGAACAAGTATTGAATATTTAGCCTGAACTATTTATGTTTTGAAGTCAATCTAGATTTAATAAAGTCAAATTCTCTCATAGCCACAACGCGATCTCCTTTTTGACCATCAATTCCAAGAGGGTAAAGATCGGGAAAACATTTTAGATCTAAATCTTTTTCACGTGCGTTTGAAGGATTAGCCAAATAGGTAACATTTGGTATAGTTTTGTATCAAGCTCATTTATTTTTTCTGATATAAAGGATATATTGAATACTGTTCATAGTATGAGTCTGATAAAGATGTTTGAGTCAATAAAGCAGCCGTTTGTGATAACTAGTTTCATTATTATTTAAAGCAGAAGTATTATGAATGTTTTCGTGCGCCGAATCAACCTTTTCAAGTGATTCAAAAGTGCGAAGTGATTCCATAAGCTCTGCTGGAGAATGTGGAATAATGCTATTTGCATAAAGGTTATTCCATTTCTTTAGAAAGTTTAGAGCTTCCCACACTCTTTTAATATCGACATAGTTTTTCCAAATAAATTTGCCTTTTGTATTACTTTTTGATTGCCTTTTTGATTACTTCTCACTAAAACGAATATTTCATGGTTACTATTTAGAGGATCAGTATTTGGGCAAAGTTTGATCAACGTATGTTCCATTGGCAAAGGTAAATAAAAAGTTCTACCTTTTACTTTATCTAATTTACAATGATACGGAACATTCGCTTGCATAACTGTTCCTGCTTTTATTACTGTTTGAAACGCTTTTGCACGTTGAATTAACATTTTTTCAAAATCGTTTCAGATTTTAATTTCGTCAGGAATTTCTTTGACAAAAAGATTATTTAAAATGCAAGTAGATGGTAGAGAATATTTTTTTAATTTACCAATACAATATTTACATACATAAGAGCTGTTAAATTCTTCCATGTCATATTACTGTTTTAGTTTCTCCCAGTAGTTGTCGACAATGTTAAAACCAAGTATGTCTGGTATTAAATTCATTTCAACGTTATACTTTTTCATCAATTTTTTTCGTCCAAACATATTTCACTTTTTGATCCTTTAAGAGAAACTTTACAATTAGCAGCTGCTACTATGTTTTTTAGTGAATTTACATCTATATTATTCAGAGCATCATCAATATTTTCAATACATTTATATAGTTGTTTTAGGAAGTGTGTCTGACGCTTTATTGTCCTCAGTTTAAAAAAATGTGCAGACAAAATGCTGTGTGACGGGCATAACCATATATATATATATATGTATGGTTAGGCTCCAGTCACATAGCGTATTAGCTCAAGCGATAGAGTATAAGCGCGCCACGCAAGAGGTCCGGGTTCAAGCCCGACTCTCGGAAGATTTTTTTAATTATTTAAATTAATTTATTTAAATAATTAATAAATCAAAATTAATAAAATTTATAATTTTATTTAAAGATTTTTTTATTTTGCAAAATATACATATTCTGAAATTGAAATACGACTAAAATTAACTAAGTTGCAAATTTATATTGTTTATAGTTAATAATAATAAAATTTGAAATTATACAGTATATTATAATATTATAATATATAATTATACATGATATATATATATAAAATATATGTGAGAAAAGTGATAAAAAATAAATAAGTATTTGATCAATAAATTAAAGTAAAATGAATTCAAATTAAAATTAAGATTGTTTTTCACGTTTGTTAATTATTATATTAATATAAGATTCAGATTTTGAAAAATAATGTAAATTAATATAAAGACAGAGAGGTTGACGACCCTGTGCCAAAATTATATGAAACAACAAAGAAGATAATGAGAAGAGAGGGAAACCGAAAACTCCAGCTGTAGGTGTGAAGAAGGTGGGAGAGCAGTCCCCACCTCTAACCAAAGGTACAAAACCGGCCGTCTCGCTGTCGAATTCAGCATTCTCCTCGAGCTGTAAGGCGAGGAAGGAAGCACCCTCCTCGCCAATTCTAGAAATAAATAAATTTTGTAAGTTTAATCAAACAGCTAGAGGTGTGATGTTCATTTAAAAGGTACTTGGACAAGATGGAATGCTGGAATCATTCCAATCTTTACCCAAGTCCTTTTATCCTTTGAAGCCAATTCCTTAAAATACATTCGGACGAAAAGGAGCGCTAGATTCGCTTTTTATTCTACCCGAATTATTTTTCCTTTTTTCCATAGAAAAACAATCAGATGATGTGGAATACTGGATTTATTCCAACATCTACCTGATTTTTTTACATAATATATTCACCAAAGAGTTTATTGGGCGAGGCCGAACGCTGGATTCGTTCGAACCTCTATCCAACCTCTTATTCCATTAAAATGTCCAGAAATCGTTCTGGGATGAGAAGAAACACTGGATTTGTTTCTAATCTACCCCAGACGTTTTCACTGCATACATTTATTTCGGTCCTGATAAAAATAAATGTATTTTATGTAAAGGGATAAAAATAAGCCCGTTACAGCTGAGTTTTAAAAATTTTGATTTGCAAAGTAAGGGCTGAGAATAACAAATGAGAGGGTGACCACTCTTATCTGAAATTAATTGGAATGTATAGTAGTCAACTTTTTACAAGAAATCCCAAGCAGTTATGTAAGTTAAATCAAGTAAATTCTCAAATAAACATTTTATTTCTTTCAAGATATCTAGATCAACTGTTTTGCAAAACATATTGTTTTCTCACACTTTATTTTGTCTTTTTGTCTCTACCAATGGTAAAATATTTGTAGACTGTCCATTATTGTTTAAGACGATCGTGCCAAATTCTTTCTTGTCGAAATTATACGTTGCTTCTGCAAAAAATGCTTCTGTGCTAGATGTATATTTACGCAAGCCACATAAGGCCGTAAGAGCATATTCTACATTTTCATCAACGTTAATATCTCCTAGTCGGGTTTTGGACATTTCAACGGCATTTTTGCAATTTCTCAATGCTCTTTTTATTTTCGAGATATAATCATCTCGTATGTATATAATTTTTTTTACTAAATATTCAGCTTCCATTCTACAATCTATCAAAGATGACATATTTGATGATAACTTTTTCATAACATTTTCAATATACTTTTCTTTTGATCGAAGTAGATTTTTTGTATTATTTTTAACGGTGATTGATTTATACTTTTTCTTAATTTTTTTGGCTAATAAATATTTGGAATTAATCACATCAATTACACGTTTCAAAAGGGGCGACACCTTACCATTTGAACTGTCTGTTTTTACTTTAATTTTTAATTTCAATTCACGTTTGCGTTTTCTGTTAAAAACTATTTATTCTTTATGATTTTCGTTATATATTTTTTGACATTTTATCTTTATTTCTCTTATAATATTCACGTTTTTTGCAAAGAAATTTTTAATTTCGATTCAGTCTTTGTTTGTACGAGAGGAACATTACCTGAAGAAATTTCTTTAATATCAGTATTTGAATGATAAGTAGGCTTTTCTACAAGATTTGTTGTTTCTTTCTGCAAATTGTTATTTATAGAAATTTCACTACTAGATTGTATGCCATTTATTTCATCTATGTGGATTTTTTTTGTTTTTTTCTATGATAACGAATTTTTTTAATTTCATTTAGCCTTTCTTTATTTTCGTTATAATATTTCCGTTTTCTTTGTAATATGTGACTATTATTGTTTTGATAATTACTAGAATTAGTTTGAAATGGTTCAAATTCACTATTATTTTTGTAATCGTCTTTTAGCAATGAGGTAACAGCTACGACCTTACATTTATCAATCTATGTCAAAGAATTTTTTTTTGTATTATCTAAAGTATTATTACAGTATGAAGTATCAAAATTTAATTTTAATTGGTAAATTTTGGCTTTCATTTAAATTTATTGATTTTTTTTCCTGCTTTAATTCACATTTTTCTTGCGAAAGTATTATTTTTGTTTCGGTAATTTTTTTGTATTCCCAATTACATTATTATCGATGCACTTATCGACTTTAACAGTTTTATTGGTACTAACAAGAACCTTCTTAGCATTACTATTAACTAATTGATGCTCCGTGTCATTTCTAATATTTGTTACATCAATCTTTTTCTTCGCAGAGTTCAATAATGTGTTTGCTGATGATCGGTGAATTTCGTAGTATCTATATTTGTATTTGTATTTGTATTTGTAACAGCTCAGCCAAATTGAATTTCTTTGCTAACACTGAAACCTTTTTTATTTTATTTATCTCTTGCAAAAAAATCATGTATATATCTGTAGCATTATTTGGCCAAGGAATTTGCCTAACATTCAAATCATCAATTCACAACCATTTATTGTTGTTACGTACCATGCTTGTGTAATAACCAGATGATATACTAGTACCGTGGTGAAAGATAGCGCTTATAACCTTATACTTTTTATTACCAATTACAACTTTTTCATTTTGCACATTCCGCATTCGCAAATTGCAAATTTTCGATGTTACTCCCGTTTTGTAATCAATAGAAAATAATTGTGATTGTAATACTATGTACGAATTAAATGTACAAAATTGTAACTTTTTAAGCAATTGAAAGTTACATCCATGTTTACATTGCATCTCAAGAGGATTCCATCACTCTAAATTATAATTAATAAGATCCTGTAAATTGGTAATATTTTGTCTAACTTCGGGAATACAAAGTGATAATATATAACTAGGTACAGAATTTACAACACTTTCTTCATTGCAAGTAAGACAGTTTATAACTGTGGTTATTTCATGTTTAAAAATTGATTGTAAGTTATTGGAACGATTTAACATAAAAGTAAAAAATTCAGAAACATCTTATTGGCGAGTGCAACTAAACTCTTTATGAGCGAAAAGCCTAACTTCTTTGATATTAATTATACCTTTAAAAATATAATCTTGAAGCGCATGTAGTAATGCATTTTTATAAGGATTTTGAACAAATTTTAGTACTAAACTTTTGCAACTTAATAAACTTTGCATTATCGAATTCGCATAGCATGAAACATTGTCGACATTAGGTAATTCAACAATATCCACAACATTTTCTGAATGCTGTTTTAACTTTTCGAGCTGTTGGAGTGGTGGAGTAAAACAAATACACTGTGAGGTTTTAGTAATAATATAATATAAAATAATAAAGTGGCAAAAGCTTGTTCACACGTCCGACTACATCGGAGTCTTGGCGTAGAGTCTTATAGAGTATAGTACATAATAGGCACTGAGAGTATAGACGCGAGACATGCGCGGTATGCTTGCTCTCGCGTGAGCTCGTATGACTGCACAAAATCGTTGTAAACCAATAGATGGCGCGACGTATACGATTTCGGAGTAATATAACGATCATAAATATTTACATATTACAACACGCCTCCTAAATTTTATGATCGTGATTTCATACAAACATTATCTACTTTTCGCAATTCATAACAATCTTAACGCTTGTCTGTTTTTCAAAAACTTGGTTTTATCTAGACTTTTAGTCAGCATATCTGCTAAGTTTGAATTTGAATATATTTTTACAATGTTGATAATTCCGTTTTCATAATTTTCATTTATGAAATGATATTGCACTTCAATGTGCTTCGAGTTTTTTGTAAAATTTCCGAATTGAGCAATCGCAATTGCTCCTGAGTTATCCTCGTACATGTTAATTGGTTTGTCGAATTTTACATCAAATGATTCACTTAACAAATTTCTAAGAAACAGTACTTCTGTTATTGCTTCTGACATAGCAGTGTATTCTGCGAAAGTTGAACATTTTGTTACCGATGTTTGTTTATGTGTTTTCCAAAAAATTAAGTTACCAAATAATCTAATTACAAAACCTGTTGTAGATTTTCTATCTACACTATCACCTGCATAATCAGAATCTACCATACAATCTAGTATTTCTGTATTAACATTGTCGCAGTAAGTTAATTTTAAGTCTTTAGTTTTATACAAATACTTTAAAATTCTCATTGCGTATTTATAATGCGTTTGATCATAACAATTTTGGTATCGACTTAAGTAATTTACGCTATATGTTATATCTGTCCTTGTGCCTGTACTTATATATAATAATTCACCAATTAAATTTCTGTATTTTATATTTTCATCAATCTCAAATGCTGGTTCTAGTTTTAGATTTGACTCCATTGGAGTATCATATAATTTTCCTTTTCCAGATTATATTTTACAACTAAAGATTCAATATAATTTGTTTGACTTAAGGTCATTTTATTTCTATTTTCACTATAATCTATATCAATACCAATATAACTTTTAATTTTTCCTAAATCTTTCATTGCAAATCTTTTCAATAGACTAGTTTTGACTTGACTTATTTTATGTTTGTCTTTGCAACAGATTAAAAGATCATCAACAAATACTAATATATATATTGGATCTTTACTTGAATTATTTACATAAAGACAGTAATTGTAGTTGCTTCTCACAAAGTTTAAACTTTCAATGAATTTATTGAAACAATCATACCAAGCCCTTGGGCTTTCTCTCAAACCGTATAAAGCCTTTTGCAACTTGCAAACTTTATTGTCACCAGTTTCATAACCTTTCGGTTCATTTATATACACTTCAGTTTTTACATCGCCATTTAAAAAAACTGTCTCTACATCCATTTGTTCTATAGTAAATTATTTTTGCAATTGTAGGATAATAAAATTTTCAAAGTTTGCATTTTACCTATTGGAGAATAAACATTTTCTAAATATTCTTTTTTTTCATATAATTGACTGTAAAAATATTAATTAATTTAGTTATACTACAGTCGACATAAGTAATATTTTATTAAATATTCTTTTTGTTGGAATCCCCTTACAACTAATCTTGCTTTATAAATATTGTTATTTTTCTTTTTATAGACCCATTTTACATCAATTATTTTTTTGTCTTTTGGCTTTTCAACAATTTGCCAAGTATTATTTTTCTTAAGACTATTTATCTCAGAATCCATGGCAATTTGCCATTGTTTATAATCTTTCGAATTTATCGCCTCCTCAAATGTATTCGGTACATTTGCATCAATATAATTTATATAAATAAAATGTGATACTGGATTGCCATATCTATTTACCGGACTTTTGTTTCTATCTGATTTTCTTTTGACAGTTAAAATTTTATCATTTTCATTTTTTCTTTCAATATCGTTCTGAGTATTATCTCTACTTTTCCCGAAGGTATGAGTAGATGATAATAGATTAGTTTTATTAGAATTTGTCTTACATTCATCAATTTCAGATTCGCTTTCCAGTATATCATTTTCTTTATTTATTAAATCGTTATTCTCAAAATCTTTATCTTTTTCAACATCATTCTTATCTAAGCAAATAATTTGTATATTTTCTTCAACTACTTGAACATGTCTGGCATTTATTATTTTATTATTAATTAAAACTCTGTAGCTATTTTCATTATAACCAACTAATACGCCTAATTTAGCTTTATCGTCCCATTTGCTTGTTCGCAATGCTTCTGGTATTCTTACAAAGACTCGACTTCCGTAAATTTTTAAATAATCGACATGTAGTTTTTTTCCGAAAAATATTTCGAGCTGTATTTGCAATTGTACGATTTTTTAAATACGCAACTGTTTTCATAATTTCGGGCCAATATCGTCTATGAATTTTTGCTTCTCTCATTAAACATCTACCCATATCTATTGCAGATCTGTTATATCCTTAACTATCCTTATCTGTTATATCCGTAACTTTCTTTAAAAGATCCGACAATATCAAATGATCAAATCTAGCATCCGGAGTAACAAATTGTTTTGGAATAAATTTATTTCTTTTAGAGATTTTAGCTTGTTGACATTTTAAACATGTTTTGCACCAAGAAGCAATATCGCAATTTATATTTGGCCACACATACTGCTGAGCAATGAGTTTGGTTGTTACTTTAATACCTGGATGTGAAAGTGAATGAAAATGATCAAAAATTTGTTTTCTTAAATTAATCGGTAAGTTACAGTAAAATTCTGAATGTTCTGGTCCCCAAGTTAGTTTTTGTAATTTAAGTGGATGATTAGAATCAGCTAAAATATCTTTTAATTGTTGATCTGTAGACTGTTCTGAACTGACTAATTGAGGAGTGAAAATGACCGAAAGTCTAAATGCGTCAATGTTCGTCAAAATTTTTCTAAATTCAGGTATAGTAAAATCTTCTGGATGACTTAAGTCGAAAATTGCCGGAGAAATAAAAGCATCTATTCTGTATAAAGAATCCGCGACAACGTTCTCTTCACCTGTTAAGTACAAGATTTCAGTGTCGAATAAAGCAATGTATTCTAATCTGCGAGCACGTAATACCGGAATTTTGTCACCTTTCTGAAATATAGCATAAATTAAAGGTTTGTAATCTGTAAAAATTTTAAATTTAGAACCAAGATAATAAGAGAAGTGTTTTAATACTTCAAAAATCGCAGTGAGTTCTCTGTCATAGGCTGAGTATTTCTGTTGTGCATTGTTGAATTTTTTTGAAAAGAAAGCTATAGGTTGCCAAGAGTATTTATGAAATTATTCTAGAACAGCACCCATGGCAAATTCTGAAGCATCAGTGACTAGACGAATTTCAGTATTAATAGAAGGAACAGCTGTTTAAGCTAAACCAGCTAAATCAGATTTACACTTTTCAAATGCAGATTCAGCTTCAGGATTCCATTTGATCAATGATTTGTCTTTCTTTTTGGTACCAATTAGAAAAGTATTTATTGTCGTTGCGTAAAACCTGCTTTTGGAAGAAGTCTGCGATAACTATTAACTAAACCTAAAAATCTACGTAAATCGTCTACTGTTTTTGGTTTAGGAAAATTGACAATATCCTTAACTTTATCAGGATTGGGTTTGAAACCTTTACTTGAAATTAAATGACCTAGAAAAATAATTTCAGGAACACCGAACTTACATTTGTCTAAGTTATCCTGTAAATTGAATGTGTCTAAACGTTGTAAGACTAGGTCCAAATGTTTTTCGTATTCTTCAGGGGATGATGAAGCAATTAAAATATCATCAAGATAAACGAATATGAAATCTAAATCGCTGACAGCTGAATGAATATATCTTTGAAAAGTTTGAGGTGCGTTTCCAAGTCCAAAAGTCATAGCTGGAAATTCGTATAAACCAAATGAAGTGATAACAGCTGTTTTTTGAACGTCTTCAAGAGCAACAGGAATTTGATGAAATACCTGTCTTAAGTCAAGTAAAGTGAAAATATTTTTGTTATTTAGAAAGGAAGTAAAATCATGCAAGTGAGGAACTGGGTACCTATCAGGAATGGTTACCGAATTTAAACGACGAAAATCTCCACAAATAAAAGATAAAAGGAAAGAAAATCAGCACCAAGGATAGCATAAGGTACATCAGCAATAATAAAATTCCAAGACAAATGAAAGGGAAGTCCTAAATTTAAAATAAGTTTTTTAGTACCGTAAGTATTGATAGTAGTGCCATATACAGCATGTAATTTGAAGATTTAAAGATCATTTTTACAATCCTTTGTTTTGGGAATTAATGAAAGACATGCACCAGTATCTATTAAAAATGTCAGTTTTGAATTTTTGTCATTGACATGGAGACGAAGATTAGTCTTGCTAACCGAACTGTTTGTCTCCTCAACAGTCGGAGAATTTAGTTTTCCAAAGCATCAGTTGAAGCGTCAACATGAGACTTTTCAGCCTCGAAAGTTTTATAGTTTTGCCATGGTGCACGCATCCATGCATAAGGCATTAAACAGTTCTTTGACCATCTACCAAACTGTTTATGATATTTGCAGAAAGAATAACTGCTCTTATTAGAAGATGCATTAGGATTTGAAGAATTCTGTCTATTCGCGGATTGACTTCTGTTGCTAGATCTATAATTATACCTTGATCGTGATCTAGAGTTCCTATTATTATTATTAAATTGCCGAAAATTACCCTGTTGTCTAAAGTTGTTTTGTTGCCTATAATTATTTTGATGATTAAAATTATTTTGTTGTCTAAAACTGTTTTGTTGACTAAAATTATTCTGCTGAGTAGAATTGTTTTGTTGATTAAAATTATTTTGTAGGTTAGAATTGTTTTGTTGATTAAAATTGTTATTTGATGTATTACTAACTGTATCTATTGTTAAAATTGATTTGTCAGAATTTAAATTCCTATCATTACTTTTATTCTTGTAAAGTATATTAACCCATTAAGTCCCAACCGACCATTTCACAGTCGATTTGTTTTTCGCTTAGAAAAAATAGAGAATAGACTAGAATAAAAAAGGTAATGACTGTTTCTTATGTAAAATTACCTGCTCTATCTGAATTCAGCATCAGATTTTTGATATTTTCCACGGAAAATTCAATATAGCCGCTCAAAGTAAAAAAAAAAATTCCATTTTTTGAAAATCGATTGTGGGCCTTTATTTTCTAATTTTGACGACAAAATCAAATGCACATAGTAAAACGACCATTTGAAAAAAATGAAAATCTGATGCTGAATTCAGATAGAGCAGGTAATTTTACATAAGAAACAGTCATTTCCTTTTTTATTCTAGTCTATTCTCTATTTTTTCTAAGCGAAAAACAAATCGACTGTGAAATGGTCGGTTGGGACTTAATGGGTTAAAAGTAGTGTCAGCTGCTACCAAGGCTTCTGTCTCAACTTTACAATTAACCATGTGAATTTGAATGTCAGCTGGTAATTTAGATTTCCATACATCAAGAATAACAGATTTATTAATTCTACCTTGTGCTAAGTTGGTCAATTTCGTATAAAATTCCGAAGAAGAAAAGAAATCCGTAGTACAATTATAAAATAAACTGTTAAGTTTTTAATTTCAGTCTGACTATATTTTTCAATTAATGCTTTTTTTATATCTTCATATTTATGTTCAATTCTTAAAGATTTAATTTTGAAAGACATTGCAAGCAAGATATCTTGACTGAGGCAGTTGATCACTGTTAAGAGTTTAGTTTCGTCATCTGAAACTTTTAGAGAAATAAATTTTGTTTCTAACATTTCAAACCAAGCTTCAGGGTCAAAAATCCAAAATTGTGAGAATTTAATATCATGATTGAATTTAGATCTTAATTTGCATTATTTGCATTGTCAAGTAAATTAACCACAGAATTAAATTGCAATTGATTTGAAATTTCATTTTGTGTATTTTGAATTGATAATCCCATGTTTGATCATTTAAATCAAGAAGATTAGACGAATTCTGAGAGTTATCTATGGAAATGCTAGCTTGCGAGGTTGAAGCTTGTTGCTGAATAGATAAAAAGTTTTTAAATTTATTACCATCTTCCTTGATAGTTTTAATCTCATTCATTAATAATTCAATAGTCGCTTGCAATTGATCAATGGTTTAGTCTTTACTATCTGTATTTGAAACTGTCAAAGTATTGTTTACAGTCATTTTAAGGTTAGTTTTAATCGGTGAATGAGTAATTAAAGGTCTGCTAGAATCTTTGATGATGCTGCTCTTTGATGATCTCAAATTATAATTAGTTTTACTACCCATAGACAATAAAAATACGTTTTGTTTAAAATAAATTATCCATTAATTGAACAAAATATTACTTGTAAAATAAACGATAAATAAATATCTTACCAAAATTGAAATAACTCTTGATAAAATAAAATGTTAATGCTGAGAAAGAGAAATATCAACTCGTTCAATCAGTTGAAAAATACTGGAGGCTTGCAGAAAACGATGGATGATGAGCTAAAAACTCAAATCGCACGCTCCCCACCAGTACAACAACTGAAAAAAAGAAAGAAACAAAAATTCAGCTAAAAAAAATGATGTGAAAAATTGCAATAGAAAGTGCTTGAAAGATTTCAGTAATTGTATTTAATAAATTCTTATATTTAACGCAAGTAATTAATATCTAAATTGTCGAGTCTTGAAGGTAAAAATTGTAAATAAATAAAATTGAAGTTGATTACGTGACGAACTCAATGATCCAAGTAGAATCGTAAAGTTGAAGATGTCGATCAAAAATGAAGACGAACTTGGTTTCCGCAGCAATGTTGACAAAATTAAAGATGTGTGGAGGCGGTTGCGCAGCGCTTACCGCAAGATGACGATTTTGTTGCGATGAATGAGTTAAATATGCAAAAAGGCGGTCGCGTAGCGCACGTGCCGCTCGATGATTTCGAAGCTTTAAGAGAGGTCAACGGCCAAGCAGTTTGAATGCCGAAACTCGATGCCGATGTTCAAAGGACTGCAAAATGGCGGTCGCGCAGCGCGCTATCCGCGGGTTGAAAATCCAAAAAGGACGACAGCAATGAAGCCAATTCTCGAGGAATTATCTCCTCGCCAAAAATCTTGATAATTTGTCGGAGTCACCAATGTAGGTAATGTCCAACATTACCTCACAAATAATAATATATTTTTAACTTCAATCACAACAAATCGTTTATTTAGATAATTACTATGTAATGTTAACTCTTCAAGAGTCTGTACAAGAGTGAGTGTTCAGAGCGATGATTATTCTTTCTTTTCTATTTTCCATGACAACACACAATTGTTTTTGATATAAATCGACAATCGAACGCAACGCTGTGAAGCTATATACAAATACTGTACAGTTAGATACACCTACATTTACATTATTATTTATATTATAATTGAATTAATTGATCTCTACAAGCCAAAGACTATTCCTTATAACTCAGTAAGGCGGACCGTATTAGTACCAGCAACTTGAATAACCTCACAGGATGACTGTTTGAAAAAAGACCAAAACAAGTTAAGTCAAAATAAAAATTTCAAATTAAAGTATAAATTTAAATATAGCGGAAAGAGAAAAATTTGTATGTATTTCGTCCTGAGTATGTCTAGTGGGCTCGTTAGTAGAGTCCAGACATCTCGTCTCCAAATATAGATAAAATTAATATTATAAAAATTTTTTTTTGAAAAGAAATGCATAAAAATATTTTTCTTTTTTTTGCTATATTTAAATTTATACTTTAATTTGAAATTTTTATTTTGACTTAATTGTCTTCGTCTTTTCTCAAACACTCATTCTGTGAGGTTATTAACCTTTAAAGGGCTGGAAAGCCGAAATATCGGCTCAAAACATTATGCTAGGATGTCACTTTATCCTTAAGGGGGTGCCATATTGGATTATTACCGACTGAGTGAGATAGGTACATTATTGCATTTAATGAGCATATTATGGTTCTATTTGCAATACGCAAATACAGAAGCACTAGATAATAACATAATACGTATTTATACGAAGTTCAAAGTCAATATGTTAAGGACACTCTAAAAAAAGTTTGCACGGAAAAAATAGTCATTTTTCCGTGCAGAAATTTTTTAGATTGTCCTTGTTGCATTGACCTGGAACTTTGTAGACAGATATATTATAACATTATCTAGTGCTTCTGTATTTGGGTTTTACATAATATTAACAAAAAATAAATAGTTTAAATTACTGATAAAGTTTTATAGTATCAATTTCTTCGCTAAAGTGCGCGACGCGCTTAGTCTGTGGTATTATACTTACAGTGGAAGCACTTGCGCAAATAGTCGTTACAAGATGGCGCTAAATACCATAATTAATATACCGGACTTATGTCAATAAACTGAATTATAATAAATATCGTGATTATGTATTATAGAAACACTAATTTGTTGTGACAGTACTTTCGCTATTGTACATATGCGTATCATAATTATTTTAATCCATGATATCATCAGGTACTGCCACGTGTGCTTTTGCACCTTATTGTGACGTCACTGTAAAGACACACTTTATGACTATATGAGTGAATGGATGGGAAGTTCTCTATGTAACGTTTACCGACTGAGTAAAGAAAATTAAAAAAAAGACGATGAAAAAAGCAAACGGCTGGCTCGCATGCTCGCTCTCTCTCTCTCTCTCTCTCTCTCTCTCTCTCTCTTCTCCTTGCAGAGCTATTCAATTTATCTCTTTCAACCGGAGCCTTTCCGAAACCTTGGACTAGATCTCTCCTCTTTCCAAAGTCGAGCAGGGTGATCTTGCCGTCTGATACTAGGCCCATCGCTAAGCTCTGCAAAATCTCCAAGATTCTTGAGAAAATTGTACATGACCAGTTTATGGACTACTTGAATAAAAATAACCTAATCATGGAGAGATAAGCGGGCTTTCGCAGGGGGCACAGTACGCAGACGGCCTTAATTGGTGTGCTTGATAATGTTAGGCATGCTATTGATAAGCGCATGATCACAGTCCTCATCCTGTTCGACTTTTCCAAGGCGTTCCGCCTTAAGCTAGGCTGGCTATCGGTCGAGCTCAGGAGATCTCTATTCATCGGCTGCAGTGCCTACAACATCATCTCCCATAGGTCCCCATCCTACATCGCTAGTCATTTTGTTCCACGTGATACCTCCTTTCCATCCCGTTCTTCATCCCGTCTCCCTCCCTCGTCCCTTTTCTACCTCCCTCCTAGAACAGAAGCCCTCAACAATTCCTACCAGATCACAGCCACTCGCCTCATTAACTCTCTACCTTATACTAACTTTGACCCGCTCCATTAAATCCTCATTGGCACTGCACCTTTCTGAGCTCGATCGGCAGGCTTGGGAGTTGAGGGTTGTTAACGAGGGATTGGAGTGCCCTCCCTTACCCGATTTCTGAGTTTTGAGTCTAGTCATTCTTTGTAATAGTCTGTCATGTTATTTATTTATTTTGTTTTATATTGTATTTTATATTCCTTTATTGCGAATTTGCTTTATATTTTGTTTTATATTCTTTTACTGCGAACGTTGCAATTGTAATCGTCTATTACAGGACATTTTAATTCTATTTTATTGCTTTTACCGCTTTTACTTCATTGTTTTATTTTCTGTATTTTATGTACTTTTATTATTTATTTATTTATTTTATTTTATTGCTTAACTATTTGCGCAAATTTTACTCTTTTTATATTTTTTATACTTTTTATAAGTTTTAAATTATTATTGTATTTGCTTTTTTGATTTTATTTATTGTTATTGTTTTAAATCTTGTTATTCATTTAAATTTTGTTTTTATACATTGCGATTGTACTAACGTTTATATTTTCTATTATTTGTAAAGATTTTTATCTCGTCAAACTGATGTGTATACGGGGTTTTCCCCAGAATACCCAAATAAAGATTTAATCAATCAATCAATCTCTTAACGAAAGTATATGGGTGATTCTCATCTAAAGTTCAAACTTAGGTAAGCAACGTATATCTCTTTTAATAATAACAGTTAAGGTAATATAAAAATGGTAATTTATTTGTTTTTTACAGCCAAATAACTTACCTGCATAACAATTTTCAATATCGCATTATTTATTTATTTTTTAAATAAATAATTGTCAAAATATAACGTTCCCTGGCTGTTAATTTTTTTCCATGATTTTAAAGGTGCTATATATACGTATATTGTATCAACTTTTAATCAATGTACAAATGGCATAAGTTTGTAGTTGCCATATGCGCATTTCATAAAAAATTTTGTAGTCAGTTTATTTTTATTTTGAGCTTATTCACGGATTTATGTACTTCGGACATTTTTTCGTAAAACTAAAGACTTTTTTAAAATTAGATTAAAGTTAATCTTATTCTGCTTCAAATTAATTGCGTTTTCTTAGAAATTGTTTATTTTGGTTATTATTATAAAGTAGAATCAAAATATTAACCATAACATTATTAAATATAATAGTTATATCAAATGAAATATAAAGTATGGCCGCGTATACTTTTTATTGTAATTCCCATGGCATGCTTTTTCTTTTAATGTAATAGTAGCTTCTTATTAAATTATATGCGGTAATTTTATACTCATGTAGTAGTTTATTACGTGATTATTCCGAATTGTCTATTTTGTAGTAAAAGTCTGGAAAAATAAAAATATTGTCATATAATTCCCCTGGCATGTGAAATTCCCCTGTCACTTTCATTATAAATAATCTTTATTATTCTTTCCCTAAAAAATAACATAAAATCAATTACTTTGTAACTACATCGATATAATTTTTTATATATAACTTTTCTTTGAATCCTGCATGCCCACGCTGTATATACCTTCTATAACTTACAAGGAGAGTATCCCAGGTCCGGATCACGGATCTTGTCCTAACTCTAGGATAAGTTTTGTTATATAAAAATATGAAGAAAGCCAGAGTTATAGACCCTAACGCTCGATATTACGGAAGTTATACACTGTTAATGCTATTTAAAAAAAAAATGAACCTCTTCTTCAAATGCTTATAACTTTTAAACAATAAACTATCAGCCCTCAAATATAAATTCATTTAAAAGCTGAGATAAAATATATACAGTTTAAAAAAAAATAAGCTCAAATCCGTTGCAATGGAGCAAAGTTATAGCAGAAATAAAAATTTGTAGAAATTTAACTTAACAAATCGCAGTGCTTAATTTTCGTCAAAATTTCTACAAATTTTTATTTCTGCTATAACTTTGCTCCATTGCAACGGATTTGAGCTTATTTTTTTTTTAAACTGTATCTATTTTATCTCAGCTTTTAAATGAATTTATATTTGAGGGCTGATAGTTTATTATTTAAAAGTTATAAGCATTTGAAGTAAAGGTACTTTTTTTTTAAAAATAGCATTGACAGTGTATAACTTCCGTAATATCGAGCGTTAGGGTCTATAACTCTGGCTTTCTTCATATTTTTATATAACAAAACTTATCCTAGAGTTAGGACAAGATCCGTGATCCGGACCTGGGATACTCTCCTTGTTAGTACAAACATATTACATGTGATGGAAATGAAAAATTAAACTATTTTTTAAAATCTTAATCGACTGTCGAAATTTGAACTTTAGATGAGAATCACCCATATACGCGCTTGTACACTCGCACCTTACATGTTACCACTGACGAAGTTCACGTGGCGTCTTTTCAAATAAATACAAAGATATTTAACAAATATCATTTTTTATTTTATCTTTATTCTAACAATGGGGGTTTGCTTACATTATCATTCGAAAATTCGTATAGTTGTGAATATAACTCCTACCGCATATGTAACTTATTACGAATATACGCGTGTAACCAAGTTTGAATTATAATCGGAAATATAACAGTTTAAACATTTTTCTACTGGTAGGAAGTAAAAGCTGAGCAGTGCCGAACCGACTACACGTTCATTTATCCATTTTAGTCATTTAAAATATTTCCATTTTACCGAACCGACGCGGTGGCGGAGTGGCGGTGACGCACCTCGGCCGGTCACGGAAGTTAAGCAGTATTGAGCGCGGTACCCAAGTGGATGGGTGACGTTCTCGGTCGCTTGGCTTTCGTGGCGGGTTAGGTGTTTTTTCACACTTCACAACGTGAGCGGGAGGTGTGAAACATTCGGTTTCGGTGTCAAGGCCTACGCAATGTGACTTTGACACTCAAAAAGAATGTTTCGAATACACCGGCCATCTCGGGTGAGGTTTTCCCTGCTTCACAGGTTTCCCTCATCCACGGGCATAACCCCGGGCGAATGCGAGATGGTGGGGATTTTAAGGGAGGGATAAAGCACCCACACATAGGTGGTAGGTGGACACCGTTAAAGTGCCCCAGGGGATAAACGGTAGGAAGTGCCAGGAAAAAAGGAGGCACAAAAGCAAGAATAAAAAAAAAAAAATATTTCCATTTTACCGTAGAAAATATATTCGATACTGCGCGGTAAGCTCCCGCCAATGAGCAAACAGGGGAGCGTGCCTCGCAATGTTCTGGTTCTGGATTTCGACTGGATCGGCAGTTACACAGGGACGTAATGTTCACGTAGTAGAACACGTAGTGCTCTGGTCGTCGATTTCAGCTGAATCGGATTTATAAACTATTAATAAATTTTTTTCTTGGCTCAGAAGTAACATGTGAGTAGTGCCATTATATACATAAATTTATTTGCCTATTTTATTTATTAAATGTATTTTAATTTTACTGTAGAACATTTATTCGACACCGCGCGGCACGCTCCCGCGAATAAGCAAACGTTGGAGCGTGCCTCGTAGTGTTCTGGTCATCGATTTCAGCTGAATCGGATTTACAAACTGTTAATAAATTTTTTAACCTTTATCGAGGAAATCGGCACTCGTCCCTCAATGGCAATATCTCTCTCTCTCTCTTTCGTACTCAATCGCACGTTCGCTAGTAGATGGAAGATTTCGGCTGCTGCTCAATCACTCGAGAAGTCGTTGAGTCGACCGACCGTAGTGAACTGGCTCTCGACGTGCTCGAGAGCCGCGATCGCACCGCGCGCCTGTTCAGTACGTACTTGTACGCGGTACATCGATCTCACATCGAGCGAACGAGTCGATTACCGCTGTATTCAGGCTGTAGCGGTGCAAATATGCTGTAAGTGTACGTTAACCTGGTGCTGTTTACGTCTCGGAGGTGCTGTATACTTCTTCCTAGGTAACTATTAACTCGTTCTATATTATTTGTCGTCAACTAATTGGTACGGTGTGAGTTTCAGGCACGAAGCTCACCCGCCGCTGCATCGCTGCTCGGAGCCGAGTCACCCCTCTCTCATCGACGATGTTAACCTCGGTGACTGATAGCCGCTCCGTCTACAGTTCCAGGTAAATACTTTGTCGTGGAGATTACGCAAGTATGCGTATTCATTCATATACTGTTTAAAGAGGTCTGCTATACACGTTGTTTACGTATAGCAACCTAACCTCATTCTACTCTATACTGTTCCTTGTACAGCTGTAGTATTTACATACAGCTGTACATGTATTTCCTTTATCTTTGCCCCTTGGATACAGCTGTATATCCTCTTCCTTGTTCCTCATCCTCTTGCTGCGTACTTGTACTGACTATATTGCTCTTTCACACTGGTATACTGGTTGGCGTTGGAAGTTTTCTGATGTCCTGTGGAGCTACGGAGGGTCTTTGAGGCTTCCTGGTTATAGCCTCCCTTAGTATATCCTGTCTGCAGTGTCAGACCCGGAGGAGCCCACCTGATGTCATTTGAGCTCGCCCATGGCCCTCAACGCCAAGACCACCTTAGTGTTTACTTGTGCTGTGCTTGGGATTGGGATATTAGACTGTGAGGGTAAGTAGGGCTTAGTTAATGTGCGGGTAAGTAGATAGGCTCAATATATATGGGTGGGTAGTTTTATCTAGGGACTCGTATAGCTTGTACGGGTAGGTAGGTGTTCGCCAAGGGCTCGGTAGTTGCCACTTTGACATGTGCAAAGCACATTGTCACAGACTAATGCCATCATATTACTCATTTCACTTACTAAATGTATTTTAATTTTACTGTAGAAAATATATTCGACACCGCGCGGCACGCTCCCGCGAATGAGCAAACGAGGGAGCGTGCCTCGTAGTATTCTGGTTGTGAATTTCAAGTAGATCGGCAGTTATAGATAGTTACAAATTTGTTTCTTCTGCTGGAAAGTTATATTTGAGTATTGATATTATGTACAAAAGTTTATTTGCTCATTTTATTTATTTAATGTATTCCTTTTTTACTGTAGAAAATATATTCGACACCGCGCGGCACGCTTCCGCGAATGAGCAAACGAGGCAGCATGCCTCGTAGTATTTTGGTCGCTATTTTCCGCTGTATTGGAATTATAAACGAATAAAATTCTCATTTGACACACCAGGTCAGTAAAATTGAAAGTATGATTTATGCTAGATTTTGAAACACTGTGGTCGTATATTTATTTTTCTTGTTTTACTGATACTTTTCTGTATCCAGAGATCGGCGTAGATGTATATTTAGTGTTCAACCACAGATAAAATATTCCATAATGTCAAAATTAATGTGAAGATGATCTACCACATATTATATGCATATGGACTTAATTGGACCTATATATTACATAAAAAATTCAGAAATATTGGGTCCCAGATGGTCTAAACAGGTGCATAGTGGAAAGCAAAAATTAAGAGTATGAAATAGTCTAATCCACTGCATAGTGAAATGCAGAAGTTATGCTTACTAATTGGTACTATTTACTGCACGTGTTCAAAGGTTGAAGCAAAACGAATACCACGAGTACTTGCATAACGAAATGCAAGGAATGTATTCAGTAAAGATAACAGGTTGAAGCAAAACGAATACGACGAGTACTTGCATAGCGAAATGCAAGGAATGTATTCAGTAAAGGTAAGAGGTTGAAGCAAAACGAATACGACACAACAAATCTCTTCCAGAAGCAAAATCCTGATCCATTCCATTCTAATACGGCTCTAAAGAAAGATGTAACAGTAGAAGAATTGCGAATATTTCTTGCTCTAACTATCAACATGGGCCATGTTCGTAAGTGTAATGTCTAAAATTATTGGAGTATAGATCCCCTGTTATCCACTCTAATATTCAGAAAATACATGACCCGTAATAGATATATCCAAATTTTACGTTTTCTGCATTTCGAAAATAATAGGGACAACGCATCACTCTACACGAACCACTCTCTGAGGAAAATTAAATCTGTAATAGATTTCCTAAATCAGAAATTTTCCTCTACTTTGCATCCTGGGAAAAACCTTTGCATTGATGAAAGTTTGATGCTGTGGAAAGGAAGATTGAATTTCAAGCAACATTTACCCTTGAAAAGACACAGGTTTGGTATAAAATTTATTCTATCTGGAGATATAGTAGTTGATTCACTAACACCCTATTTCAACAAAGGTCACGTTATCTTCATAGATAATAATTGGTACTCGTCTCCTCAACTTGCTAATTTTCTCCAAGACAAAGATACTGGTATGTGTGGGACCGAGAAGAAAACTAAAAAAGGAATGCCCAAGCTTGTCAGTAAATTAAACCGAGGTGAAATTGAAGTAGCCCATACCGATTCTTGATTAGCAATAAAGTGAATGGACAAGAAAGAAGTTTACATTATAACAACAGGCCATGAAGTTGGTTACGCAAGTACAGGGAAGAAACATTAAAGTGCTGTAAATATATTATAAAGATATTATAAAACCAATATGTATAGTGGACTACAATAAAAATATGGGAGGAATTGACAATATAGACAGACAACTTACATTGGCAGAAATGATTAGAAAATTTAATAAACGGTATCGTCAACATTTTTTTCACTTACTTGATTTTGTTCGGGTAAGTTCTTATGCATTACATAAAATGAAAAGTACCACTAAGAAAAAGATTTCTGATCCTGATTTTCGTTTAGAAGTGGTGAGAGGTTTACTGGGGATAAATTTTGATGACTTGTCAAATTTGAATGACTCTCGACTTACTGGAAAACACTTTCCTAAGAAAATAAATTAAGGGAAAAAGAAAGAAGGCTGTTTATGTCTCATGAATAAAACCAGACATCGAAGCACTTATGAATGTAACATTTGTCAAGTTATTCTATGTATAGATCCGTGTTTTGAAACTTATCACACCAAAGAAGTCTTACCTTGATCAAGTTGGAAAAAATTGTAAAAATAAAAGAAAGTCATAAAGTCATATGTTATCGATAGATTCATATAGATCTTAGAAGAGCAATGTGAGAAAAATACACAAGACTTCTGACAAAATGGAAAAATGTATAAAAGAATAGGAAAAAATAAAAAAAAAATAATGAAAAACGGAGCTACATATTGTGACGGAAATCGTCACACAATCTATTCACGATGAATAGAGTACTTAAATTCGCGAATTGTAAGTCGTCGGAGCCTTTCGTATGGCAAGGCCAACCGACGACACTTTTCTACGAGTGTACAATTACGCGCGCGACTATACGTAGGGATGGGAGCGCGAAAGAGTGTGTGAGTTTCCCCACTCCCATCCCTTTTTCAAAAAATTAGGCGATCGCCTAATCAGTGCGTAATGATCCGTCGATCGGGACGAATTTTTATATTGTCTAGACGTTCCGTACTGCTCGTAAGTGCCGAGAGTGCGCCCCACAGGGCTGCATTAAGCTCTTTGTTAATGTAAACGGTTGTTCCGGAGCAGAGCTAGGTGCGGAGACCCGGGTGGACTGAAACGTGTGTTCCGTAAGGTGTGTTTGTGTGAATAAGGACGGGGTCGTGCGCGAGTGAAACGCGGACCGCCAGGAGCTCGCCACGACAAGGGCCGCCTTCACCGCCTCAACTAGAGGTCGTCTCCTTGTGCAGGAGGGCGACCACTCACCGAGGATCGGCTGGGCCATCTCCTAGGAGCGTCACCGGTAAGTGACATTTACTATCGTGACCCTCCCCCTCCCTTGTATGTGTGTGTACCTCGGGAGTGTGTTCGAGTACAACGGTACTCGAACAGCGGTTCCCGGAAGTGAAACCTGTCGCAGGCGAGGATCTCGATCCGGCAGGTTTCCCGGGACTTCCGCCCGCGCGAATCAACAGTTGTCGCGGCACACGGCCTGAGTGGCCATTTTGTTCATTATTTTATTTAAAATAAACATTTCTTTTATTTTATTTTAATCGAGTGTGTATTTATTGTTCTCCCCGCTGCCGCCGACATCCTTTAATTTTTGCAAATCGTGTCGAGGCAAGGGGGATCGCCCGAATCCTCCATACCGTAGGTCCCAGCGAACTCGTGTTCCTGACGACAGCCCGCAGTTCGCGATAAATAAATTAATTGTGTGCGCGGTATTAGACAACGCGGCCCAACGGTTATTTTAATTATTAAAAATAATTAATCATTCCGGGTACGCGAATACCACGTCACAAATGGCGATCGTGACAGGACGAACGGTTTCGTCCTTACCGATATTAAATTTAATTTAAAGCAAAATTGTCGGCCATCTTTTCGCGCGCGAGAAGTGTCGCGGCGAAACGTGAGCGGGTTGAGAGAAAGAGAGAGAGAGTCAGTTGTACGAGTTTGTTAGAGAGAGAGAGAGAGCACGAGAGACGGCGTGTGAGACGCGTCTCTATACCGGAGTATTCCCCCTCTTGCTCGGGTATCCGAGGAGAGGTATACACCGGTATATCGGGAGAGAGTTCGCGCGCGACCGTGTTTAGCCGGAAGCGCCCTATCTCACCGAGATCGGTCTCTCCCGATCGTAAGCTTGACGGGAGAACTTTCCCCCCCGAACAGCGCACGGGATAGACTTCGCGAGAGCCGATCATCATCGGCTCTCTCCGATTGCGCCCGCGAGTGGGAGTGAGAGAAAGAATCCCTAGTCGAGGGGAATCGGAATTAGGTGCTAGGCGGGCTATACGGTGTGTGTGAGAGAGAGAGATAGCGTGATCGCCTAGCCCTTTCGCGTATTAAGTCTTTGAAGCTGGTTTCGCCGAGAGAAACCACTGCGGCGAATTATTTATATTCTAATTTTATAAAATAAATTCGTTCCCGTGTAGAATCTATTTTATTATTGGTGTGAGAGTGTGTTAAAATAGATTCTTTCGGGAGAGGTAGTTGCCCTACCCCTCCTCCCTTTTAAGTAAAATTTTAAACAATTTTATTTTTCTTATCTACGGGATGCGGCGATAAAATTATTGTTGATTTTATTTGAGTTCGAGAGCGCAGCAGTTTTATTTTTGCTCTCCTCCCCTCCCTGACCCACATATATTATAATATTAGTAATTATAATTTAGTAATTGTGTATATTATTTATTACTATTTATTCTTATAATATATGTAATTTTTTGTGTGTTATCAAAATATATTTTACAACTATTGTTAATTATTTAGACTTGTTTGCAAGTTAAATAATTAACATTAAGTAACTTTGTGTGAATCAGCCGCGAAGTTACAATAGTTGTAATATTAATTATTTAAACTCGTGCATGAGTAAAATAATTAAAATTATTTTTGTATTACAATTATCTGACAGTAATTACTTAATTTAATATTTGGTATTTATTAAGTATTACTGTTCACGATACTTGTATTATATTTTTGAAAATTTTGAGTGTGAGAAAAATTTTTTTTTATAACTCATGTTAATTGTTTAGACTTTTTGCAAGTTGAGCAATTAATGTTAAGTATCTTTGTGTGATTGTTCCGCAAAGATACGAGAGTTATAATATATAATTATTTAGACTCGAGAGTGAGTTAAATAATTAATTTTTTTTTGCATGTTGTAACGGTAAGGTACTGTTTACCTCACCGTTTGACGAATTCGAGCAACACGAGCGAACAGTATCATAATGTTCGCATCGGTTCGAGCCGGCGAGATTCGGCTCGGCTCGGTTCGTCGTGGCTACAGGGGCGGGATCAAATTCGCGCGCGAAAGATTCGCGCACGCACCTCATTAGAGAGGTAAGGGGGAGATTCGCGCGCACTGGATAGAGTAATAACCACCTTCTTACGTGACAGGTGTGATCCCCCCGCGTCCCGTGTTTAGCTTCGCCGTGCTGTGATTTACCGTGCGTTTTGTGTGTGTGTTTCGACTGCAGGCCGATCCTGCATTTGCAGTGAGTGGTGCAACACCGTGCATCTGCCTGCAGCCACACAACCCCGGTGCACGGGCGAGCGGACAATCTGTCCGACACCGCAGCGAGAGTGAGAGAGAGAGAAAGCAACCGATCGGCTGGTCGTTGTTTACCAACGACTACTTTTTTTATTTTAATATTATTTTAGTTCGAATATTATTTTAGTTCGCGATATTTTCTTCCCCTCTCTCTACAAGTCGGCCGTTTACCGACTTGTAATAAAAGCGTAGACCTCGGCGACAATCAGATATTTTATTTGTTATCTTTCTTTATCTTTATTTCAATAAACTCATATTATTATTAGAATTCAATCCGGTGTTCGATTAATTGAATTTAACCCACGTACGATTCCTTCCGTAATCCTAACAACTCGTATATTTCTGGTTGACAAGTGCTCGACGCGATATCCCTGTTTCGCGGTCAATTTCAGATTTGAATTTTACCTGGTTGTTATCTGAAACAGTAACTCGGTTTCAGATTAACATTTAACAGATTTGGTAGAACGGACAGGTAACCGTCGCCGCATCGCGAGAAAAATATGTTTATTTAAATACGGTAAGTTTAACCGTACCGCTGAGCAGCCGCGATATTAAAATAAACATCCGCGCGGCAACCAAACTGTTACAATGTATTTTAATGATCGGTATCTAACCTAATATTTTGTATTCGTTATTTGCTGTGAAATTTTGATATATGTAAAAAACTTTCTTTTCTCTTTTTGTGTGTTTGAGTAAAATTATTCGGTGTATAAATTTAATTGTTTAGACTTGTTGGCAAGTTAAATAATTAAATTTTCATTTCCTTTTCGTTCAATTTATTTAAACAAAAAAGGAAATATAAATTATTTCAACTTGGTAGCAACATAAATTATTTATTTAGTCCTTCTTAGGATAAAATAAATATATTTCGCTAAAAAAAATTGTCGTTTGGGACGACAATTAGTGAAATAATTATTTTTGTTGCAAATCATACGGGATATACAACATTTCGTAAATACCCCTACTGTTGAAGTAATTTAATTAAATTTGTGTTTGTAGTGTAGTGTAAATTATAAAGGAAAATTTTTTTTTTGTTTGTTTTGGGCTTGGAAAAGCAAAATAATAAATATCGTCTTGGTGTGTGTGAATCCCGAGACACTGTATTTATTTTTATATTTATTTTAAAATTAATTATTTAGGCTTGTTAGCGAGATAAATAATTTAATTTTTTTTTTCTTTTCTTTTCTTCCTTTATAATTTCTTGTTCTGTATTAATTAATAGATTGAAACTTTAATTATTTCATTTTCCATAACAAAATAAATTCTTTTCGCCAGTGAGGAATCTTTTGGATTATAACTGGCGAGAGAGATATTTTGGGAAATCGTTAAATTTGCCATTACTGATAAATTACCGACGATATTGAAATAATGTAAAGATTTTTTTCTGTTAATAATTATTTTTGCTTGCAGAAGCAATCGTATAGAGTCTTGGTGTGTGTGAGTCACAAGACACTATTATAAACATTAATTATTTAGACTTGTGAGCAAGTTAAATAATTAATTCTAATTTGGTACAAGTGTGAAGTGTGTGATTTGCCACAACTTTAACCAACAAAATTTAATTACTTTGTTCTTTCAAGGACGAAATAAATTTCGTTTAAGGAAAATCTTTTGGATTTTAATTAAGTGAATTAATTTTGTTGGTACACGAGTCGGTGCATTTTTACAATTTATTGTAATTGAGCCGACACCAAATTTTTTTTTGTACTCGTTGGGAGTAATAATTATTTTATTGTGGTGAGTCCAATAAAATAATTACCAATTGAAAATAGGATACTTTCGAAGTATTTGAAACACTAGGGATTTCATCTGAAATCCCGGTTGAGAGTACTTCTCCCGACGTAACACGTCGGCTGCTGCTGGCCAAACAAAAATAATGGCCAGCAGCTATGAAGCCCGAATGGCCCAGCTTATGCGTGAATCACGCATAGCTAGGGCTATTCGTCGGGAAACGAAGAAGCTTCCGATTGAGGCAGTGTATGCCCAATTGGAGCATCTAAGTTTAAACGCAAATGGCGAAGAGGCGGAGTGCCGCGAACGCCTTTTGCGTCACCGGATAAGATGTGTAGAGATTAATCTGGAAATACTATGGTTCCCTGAATACGATGAGAATGTAAGGGCAGAGTCTGCACATAAACCTCTAGTATGTCAGGAACTATGGGAAATTAGGAAACCTCGTTCCAGGAAAGGGAGTGTGGTCCCATCAGGAACGGAAGTTTCCTGCGAGTCCGAAATGTCGGATCGCGAAAGGGTTGCTAGTGACAGAGCACCCGTTCCTGAAGAAGATGGAACTCTGTCACCAAGTGGTCAGTATGGAAACTCGCCATTGAGTACTGCATAAAGCCCAAGGTTGGCATCAACAGGTGCTATACCTAAACGGTTTGGTGAGGTACTGGGAGCAAACATGACCACGACTGCAATCCCTTATGTTCCTGTTTCGGTGGCTGCAACATCATGCACAACCACTACGTCGACGGTTACGACCGTGACGACTGCTCAACTCGGAGGTTTTTATGCACCCGCACATTACCTCCCAATTGAAGAGCAAAGAAACAGCGGACATCTTGGCACTAGAGAGAATGAAGTGCCAACACAACATTTTGACTTGGGTTCGCAGACGGAAGCCGACCGTCGTACGTCACGAGAATACACCTCTAAACAATACGACAACGGCAACCCGAGGCTAATACAACCGAACGTCAATTTGTTGATGATAGGAATGGATATGACCTTCCTAATGACGTCTCTGTTCAATCTTACGAAAAACCGAGGTTTGAACAGAGACGTCGTGAGACCTCTTCTAAGACTTGTGAGGGACAAGATAGAAGAGAGAAGCGTGAGTACACGACTCCATCGTTGTGAGTAGAACCTCAAGCAACGATGAACGTCGTGAAAGCTGTACGGAGAGACGTACTCATAAACGTCAGTCCAACCGTAAACTCGACGACCGAGCAGTAGGAATCTTTCTACCAGCAGGCGTAGGAGTTCCCGAACGGATAATAGAGATGACCGTCGGGAAAGAGAGTCCTACGAGGCCAGGCCAAGGTATCGTGAAGACGATAACCGAACGCACGATCGGACAGGGTGCGCACGAGAGCTGCGTATATGGAACATGTCTTCTGATGGTGAGACCAAAAAGGACGCGGAAGAGTTTCTGAACCGTTTGTACGATTTCAGAAATGACAACGAGTTCTCAGATCGCAGGATGTTCAGTGCCCTGCCCAATGTGGTCTCAAAATCAGCACTGTTCTGGTGTAGAACAGTTCAGCCATCTCTTCGAGATTGGCGTGATTTTGAGATCGAGTTCCTAAATGAGTATGGCCGTATAATAAATGACGAAGATTTACTCATGGAACTTCGATCAAGAACACAAAATGAGGGAGAAAAGGCTACGACGTTAAGGCCACACCTAGTAAAGAGGACAAGAAGCCCTTGGTGGAGAAGGAAATTGTCCTCAACAACGAGCCCTTGGTGGAGAAGGTAGTTGTCGATGGTGTGCGTAACATGAACCGTACAAACTCGTTGCCGAGAAGTACAGTTCACTGAACTTGATGGCAATATCCAACTGAGAATTATAGAGAATATTGAGCATTCCATCATTCTCGGTATGGATTTTCTACAACATTGGAATATGGAAGTCAAATTAGGCGAAGCTATCTGGCGTATTAGCGAGAGTGATTGGAGACACTTCGTCAGAGATACAGCTCATGACATCGATTCGAGGATTTCCGCTGAATGTGCTCGTATAATTGAGATACAGGACGACCAGCGGAAACAAGTCAAAGAGTTAGTTAAAAGCCTACTCTTGCCCTCGGGAGACGTCCACGGCTTTACGACGTTAACGGAGCACCACATAGAAGTTGAGCCTGGTGCAAGACCGGTTCGTCATAAGCCAAGACGTATGTCTCCCAAGGTCCTCGAATTTGCCCAGAGTGAGGTCAAAAAGATGTTTGACAAGGGCATTATTGAACCGAGTGCGAGTGATTGGTCAGCTGCTCCGGTCATCGTCCGCAAGGACGAAGGAAGTTATCGCTTCTGTATCGATTTTCGATTCAATTCCTAATATGGATACCATATTTACATAATGCAAGGTACATATCAAAAATCGATCTTAAGAAAGCGTTCTTTCAAATATTAATGGCCGAGGCGAGCCGGCATTATACTGCATTTGCTGTACCAGGGTCGGGGCTGTGGCAGTTCATGAGAATGCCGTTTGGCCTCATGAATGCTCCTATGACCTTTGCACGGCTTATAGATGCAATTTTCGGGCCTAAGGTGGAACCTCATGTGTTTGGTTATCTAGACGACTTGATCGTCATTACCGAAACTTTTGAGGACCATCTAAAATGGCTAATACGTACTAAGGACGTTGAATGACGCTGGACTCGAAGTGAATCGAGAGAAGTGTGAGTTTTGTTGTTCCAGTGTAACGTTCCTTGGGTACAAATTGGACGCGGACGGCTTAAGGCCTGACGAGGAACGAGTCGCTCCAGTCCTTAATTACCCTACTCCTCGTAATGTCAAACAGTTGAGATCCTTTCTCGGGATGGTAGGCTGGTACTCTCGATTCATTAATCGAGAAGCTGACATTAAAGCTCCCCTTACCAAGTTGCTGCGTAAAGACCAGGCTTGGGATTGGGGCGAGGAGCAGGAGGAGGCGTTTCGTCAGCTTAGAGTTGCGTTAGCTGAAGCGCCTGTATTAGCCCGTCCAGACTTTTCTAAGCCATTTACCGTCCAAAGTGACGCTAGTGACTTAGCAATAGGTGCGGTGTTGACGCAACTGGACGACGAGGGTTTCGAGCATCCGATTGTCTACGTCAGTTGATTATTAAATCGCGCTTAACGTAATTACATGACAACGGAAAAAGAATGCTTGGCTCTCATATGGGCTATTAAGAGATTGAGACCATACATTGAGGCCTAACGATTCACGGCTGTGACCGACCATAGTGCTCTCAAATGGCTCAGAAATCTCAGAGAGCCGTCGGGTAGGTTGGCACGATGGATACTTGAAATGCAGCAATGGGACTTTGAAATAGTGCATAAGAAAGGAGCCTTGCACTATGTTCCGGACGCGCTTTCTCGTGCCGTCAACCCAGACCCCGACGAAGAAGAGATTGCCTCGTTCGAAGTAATTACAGACCCATGGTATATTGCTAGATTAAACGATGTACGCTCATGCCCTCAGAAATTTCCGGAGTGGAAAATTGAGGATGATATGCTATATCGTTTTACAAGTGATAAACTCTTGGACTCTGTAACAGAACGAGAAGAAGGCTGGCGCCTTGTTCTACCCTTAGAGCAGAGGAACCGAGTCTTAGTAGATTCCCATTTCCACCCCTCCATGGGTCATATGGGAGTCGAAAAGACTTACGAACGTGTTGCAAAAGACTATTATTGGCCAGGTATCTACCACGATACCCGCCAATTTGTTTTACAGTGTCTGATCTGTCAGAGCTATAAGACGTTTCAAGCAGGTCCTCAAGGCTTGATGGGTAAACGTAACATTGAGAGACCCTGGGCTGTTGTGGCAGCAGACTTAATGGAGCTTCCACGTAGTAAAAGTCAATACAAATACATCATAGTATTTCAAGACTTGTTTACAAGGTGGATAGAGCTCAAACCATTACGTACGGCGACCGGTAAGTCGGTGTCGAAAGCATTCGAGGAACTCGTAGTCTTCCGTTGGGAAACGCCAGATTTCCTAATAACGGATAATGGGACTGAGTTCATCAACGGCATCATGTCGCGAATGCTGGAGGAGTATGGCATAAAACATGTCAGAACCCCTCCTTACCGACCACAAGCCAACCCGGTGGAGAGAACAAATAGAACATTAAAAACGATGATTGCGACGTTTGTGGATTCGGATCATCGTGGGTGGGACACACACTTGCACGAATTTCGCCATGCAATAAACACGGCAATGCAGTCAAGTACAAAAGTTTCACCCGCGTTCTTAAACTTCGGGCGTCATCCACAACCTGTGAAGAGTCTCCGCAGGGAACTGGAAAAACAGAAATTTAAGATCCTGGACAATCCCGAAGTATGGCTAGATCGTCTTAAAAGACTTGATGCTCTACGCGACTTGGTCAAGAAATACATTGGCGAGGAGCAAAGACGTCAAGAAAAGACCTACAACAGAAACTGACGTATTGCCTCGTTTCAGGTAGGAGATCTAGTCATAAGAAAGTGCCGAACGCTTTCCCAAGGTGCGAAGGGCATATCTGCTAAACTGGCACCAAAGTATGACGGACCCTTCGAAGTTAAAGAAGTACTATCTTCAGTAATTCTGAGACTAGAAGAGTCTGGTCGGAAACGGGCCGAGGTACATATATCCGATGTAAAAAGATATGTACCACCTCGGGTTGTCAAGTAAAGCAGTAAGGGTTGCGTATCGGTTCGCATGAGAACAGTTATCGAAGGTTGGGCCTGGTAACTGTATGCCATGCATTGAAAGTGTGGTGTTTGAGAATACTTGTGTGTGAGTGAATGGGCAATCCTCCCTTATCCGTAATTTACCTTTAATTATGACTAATTAACCTTTTGTTTTCTTTCAGCTCCCCGATGGACCAAAAAAACTTATTGTTTTGTTAATTTTTGGTATTATTATACTTTTGTTCCTAGTTTTACTATTTGATTTTGTGTACATATCGTTAAGTGTTTTATAATGATAACATATTGATACCAATGCGAAAATTTGTTCCAGATTCAGAGGATAGTTATGCGTTATATATCTGTTTTTATTGATTATTTTTAATAATTTATTCTGTAAATTTTGTAGTAATATTAAACTATTTTTATACGCTCCTCCCCATGCAATTATTCCATAATTAATTATGCTGTTAAAGAATGCATTATATATTAGCATTAATGTTTTTGTCTGCATAATTTTTGATAACTTATAAAAAATAAAAATTAAGTATTTAGTTTTATTAATTATATAATTTATATGTTGGTCTCATTTAATATTATAATCAAAAAGTATTCCTAGATATCTACAACTTTCGACTCTTTTAATATTTTTTTCTTTAATTTTTATGTCTAATTTATATGGAACACTATCACAGTAGTTTCCGAAGGTTATATATACCGTTTTATCAACATTTAATGATAGTGTATTTAATTCAAGCCAAATGGCGACTTCTTTTAAATGATTGTTCACCCTTTCTTGTGCTTCAATCCACGAAGTTCCTTTTGCTATTATAGCCATATCATCAGCAAATGATAACATATTATCATTTGATCCATTAGTCATAATGTCATTTATGTATAGTAAAAATAAGAGTGGTCCTAATATGGTTCCTTGTGGGACTCCTGTTTTTATTTCTTTGTAATCACTGTATATATTATTTATTCTAACTCTTTGTTTTCTCATAAAAAGGTAATTTTTAATTAAGTTATTAAGTTACTAATTAAGTTTTTTTCATATTTAATTTTAGCGTCTATAATTACTTTATTTAATAATTTTTCATATGTCTTATATTCAGCTTTTAATACAGTATTATTTTTGTCTAATTTCCATATGTTATATACATGTTCTTTTCTTTTGCATGATATCATGATTCCTTTAGTTATCCAAGATTTTCTTGGTTTTGTTTTTGAATTCTTTGTATTATAACAATTGTTCATTTTTGATCTTTCAATGCATGTTTTTATATTATTTATTATTAAGTCTATATTCATATTAGGATCTTGCATAAACAATGTTCTCCAATTTATCTTATTTGCCTCTCTTTGTAATTTCTTATAACTAATATAGTTATTTTTGGTATTATCATTTTCCTGTAATTTACTTTTTTCTATGCTTACAAATAGAGGATAGAGATCAGTAAACGGATTAGTTATTTTAAATGATTTATAGTGTATATAATCTGTTTTAAAAAAACAAAAACAAAATTATAATAGACGGTTTGTTTATTAAATTTTCAACAAATATTTCTAGTTTAGAAAAATTTGCATTTAGGCTTCTTATATTTACATATAAAATAAGTTTATCAATAACATTTATATTTTTATTAAAATTTTCCATATCTTGGAATGAAATTTCTTGTTGTATTATATCTTGACAATTAATATGATTCGCCATTTCTATTTTTGTTCTTCATTGTTGGATTATATGGATAATTCGTCTTCTTTATCTTCTGTTGTAGTAAATACTTGTATGTTTGACATTCTTTTTTGTTATTTGCATGGTGATTAGTTGCGTTGTTTGTATTCTTGTTGTTATTATGATCATTGCAATTTTAACATTTAGTTTCTTCTTTCTTTTTACAATTTTTATAGTTGTGATTTCCCGCACAATATATACATTTCGTTTCATTAGTACATCTTTTCTCACTATGGCCATATTTACAACAATTCATGCAAATATTTAAATTAAAATCGTCGTATATTTGACATCTATTGCATCCGAAATATATTTTTTTGTCTTTCATTAAGAAATCATATGCTTTAGAATTAAAAATATTTATTATTTTTTTTTTTTAATTAATTTATTTAAGCGATACTCTAAATTTAAAGCGGCTAAAGTGTGTTTTTGGATTTTACGTTGTAAATCTGAAAGCACACTAGGTTAACGGACTAGTGTGACTGAAATAAAGCGCGCACACACAACGCTAATAAGTGCATCTATTTATAAAAATCGGCGAGCGGTTATAAAATAAATAAATAAATAAATAAATAAATAAATAAATAAATAAATAAATAAATAAATAAATAAATAAATAAATAAATAAATAAATAAATAAATAAATAAATAAATAAATAAATAAATAAATAAATAAATAAATAAATAAATAAATAAATAAATAAATAAATAAATAAATAAATAAATAAATAAATAAATAAACAAATAAATAAATAATGACTAAATAATGACTAAATAATAACGGGTTGGAGGTTATCGAAGGTAGAACGTCTGTATAATTGGCTTCTTGGCCATTATAGCCAATCGGATTTCGAAGAAACCGATTTACCACCCGATGAAGCGCGCGTAATACGAGATCACTTAACATGCTTCCCCGCTTGCGACAGCTGATCAAAAGAACGGATTTTGACAGCGTAAGAGACCTGTTGGTTATGGCGAAGATCGCTGAGCTCAACCTTGAGTACGAGCGGACGTACAGGGCTCCGCGCACCAAAGAGCGCCGCCATAGCAACCAAAGTGTCCGCTGTAGTCGCTGAGGACAAAGCAGCGGCGTCAACAGAGATCGCTGCACTTCTCACGAAAATGAATAAGAATTTTCAGCGATTTCTAAACCAACAGAAGTCGAGCCAAATCCAAGGTAAAGGCCAAAATAAAGGCAAAAATAACTCTCTCAAACCGAAAGGCGAATAGGGTAAAGGGGGGCGCGACCAGGCCAGCAGTAAGAGTGCTGAGAGCAAGAGCGCTTCACCGGAAGCTAAAAGCGAAGAAGCGCAGAAACCTTCCCTGCGTGCACGTGAACTAAAGAAGACGAATGTTCGTTGTTTCGTGTGCGATGAGCCAGGACACTTCGCAAGAGATTGCGCGAAGAGGGCGGGAAACGAACGACGGGACGCGTAGACGAGGTCTCTATGCCCCCGGTAGATTCGTGTACGACCTCTAAAGTTAAAATAGAGAGCGTAGAGAATACGCAATTTCCTTGTTCGAGCACTAGTGCGACTAGTGTTGCGTCGAGCGCCGACGCGTCAAAACACTCGCACCCGGAGACCTACGAGTTACCACAAGCGTTGCGTGACACGACGATAAAGTCAACCCGAGATCCCAACGACAATGAGGACCGTTGGTGGCTCCAAGTTGACATCGGTGGTTTCCGTGTAAGATCGCTATACGATCCAGGAGCAGCGCGTACAGTTATGGGCGCGCTAGGATTACAAATTGCCAGCGCATGCGGGCGAGAGCTCCGACCGAGTAATGGTCGTGGAGCTCGCGTTGCCGACGGGCATTACACTCCCATCGCTGGTTATGTGGATCTACCTTTTACAGTAGCAGACGTGAAAAAGGAGGTTACAGTGGTAATTATGCCCGACCTTGATCACGACTGTTATATAGGTACAAATTTTTGTCGTTTATTTGATGCCGTGCATGACCCTAACGCTAACCTGCTTTATTTAAAACAAGCAGACCAGAGTGTTAAACTAGAAGTAGCTAGCCTTAGCACTTGGGGTTTATTGCAACTATCTGCTGTTGGACTCGCGTGAGTTGAGCAGATAGAACGCGATGAAGTGGAGCGTCTGCTCAATCGCGCTTTAACCTCTAGCGACGCGAAACTCGGATGCACTTCACGGATAGAGCATGAGATCGATGTGGGGTCCTCTCGTCCCGTGAAACAAAAGTATTATCCAGTTTCGCGCAAAATCGAAGAAGAAATGCATAGGCAAGTATTCGATATGCTAGAACAGGGTATAATTGAACCTGCCAAGAGTGGTTGGTCAAGCCCAGTCGTGATGGTCCGCAAATCGAACGGCGCGTATAGATATTGTATAGACTTTCGCAAAGTAAACGCTGTCACGAAGCCTGACGCATATCCATTGCATTATATGGATAATATACTTCGTAAATTACAAGAATCGAAGTATATCAGTACGCTCGACCTTAGCAGCGCGTATCACCAAATACCGCTGAAGAAAGAGTCGCGACCCTTTACAGCTTTACTGTACCAGGGTTAGGACTGTATCAGTTCACGCGCATGCCTTACGGTCTCTCATATGCGCCGGAAACCTTTCAAAGAGTCATAGACTCGATAATCACTCCTGAGTTAGAGCCGTGGTCGTTCTCATACTTAGACGACATAATAATCGCTACGGAGACGTTCGAGGAACACCTTAAAATGCTTGAGGAAGTGCTCCAGCGAATAGAAGACGCGGGTTTCACGATTAACAGGGAGAAGAGCGTCTTCTGCCGAGAGGAGGTAAAATACCTCGGCGTCCTTGTTAATCATGACGGTTTTCGCCCGGATCCGGAGAAAATTGCACCAATCATGCAATATCCGGCCCCCAAAAATTTAAAACAGCTCCGACGTTTCATGGGAATGTCGTCGTGGTATCGCAAATTCTTGCCGAATTTTGCGACCCTTGCAGAGCCACTTACGCAACTTACGAAGAGGGGGCGTAAATATGAGTGGAGGGAGGAGCAGCAAAAGGCTTTTGCGCAAATAAAAGCGCTTGTTGCAACAGCTCCAGTGCTTCAGCGCCCTGATTTCAATTCGCAATTCATCGTTCAAACCGACGCAAGCGATACAGAGGTGGGTGCCGTACTCTTGCAGTACGTTGACGGCGAAGAGAGAGTGCTCGAGTTCGCTAGTCGCACCATGACTCGGGCTGAGCGCAACTACAGCGTAACCGAGAGGGAATGCCTCGCTGTAGTATGGGCGATAAGAAAATTTCGGCCTTATATCGAAGGTTATACCTTCCGAGTAATTTCAGACCATAGTAGTCTCCGTTGGCTATGCAATCTGCGCAATCCGACAGGGTGCCTGTCACGATGGGCGCTAGAATTGCATTGTCGAGAATGCACGAGGACGAAGCGCCAGTGATTAGCGCGATCTCCTGGGCGAGCGATACACTCGATGTGTGGTATACGCGCTTACGTGATCAGATACAGCGTCAACCGCGTGATTTTCCGCGCTGCCAATTAGTAGGAGGACAGCTGTATATATACCGCCCAAGCGAGATACTCCCAGCTGAAATCGACGAGGATGATGCTTGGAAAATTGTCGTGCTAAAGAAAAACGACAAGAAGTCATGCAAGAGTGCCATGACGAGCCAATTTCAGGCCACTTGGGGCGCAAAAAAACATACGCGCGCGTCTCATTATATTATTTTTGGCCTAAGATGTACCGAGACGTACAAAAATACGTTAAAAATTGTCTCGTCTGTCACCAGTGCAAAGTTGAACAGCGAGCGCCCGCAGGCTTGATGGGGCGACGTGTTTTTGATCGGCCATGGCAAGTCGTTGCGGCTGATATCATGGGTTCATTACCCCGCAGTAAACACGGAAAAGAATACATTTTAGTATTCCAAGACCTATTCACACGGTGGATAGAGTGTGCGGCGATTCGCAAGGCGAACGCGCAAACAATACTAAAAGAGCTTAAAGAGCGAGTATTCTTGCGCTATGGAGTCAGTGAGATATTTTTTTCAGATAATGGGACTGAGTTTAAAAATCGTCTTATCGACAAATATCTTGAAGAGTAAGGAGTGTTCCACACTACCACTCCTACATATCACCCCCAGGCGAACCGTGCAGAATGCGTCAATCGATCCCTTAAAACAATGATTAAATCATTTATCGAAGAGAGTCACTCGACTTGGGACGAAAAAATAAACGAGATAGTTTACGCATATAATCGACAAAAGCGAGCCCAGCGCTTTTAAATTACGGTCGACAACCAACGCCACCGTGTTTTATAAAAAGACCGCAAGATGTAGCCGCTGCAGAGCAAGAGCAGCAAAATGCAATCGATAAATGGAAAGCTAGGATGCAAATTCTAGCAGATGTGCAAGATACAGCCGCAGATTGTACGAGAAACGCACAAGCGCGCCAAGTGCAATATTACGGCGCCACACACCGATCTTGCGATTATCAAATCGGAGATATGGTGTGGAAAGTAAACAAAATTCTTTCTTCGGCCGCCGAGGGCCGCGCTGCGAAATTAGCGCCTAATTTTGCAGGGCCATACGTAATTACCGCTCGACTTGGCGCGAACACGTATAGATTGCTGGATAATGATGGCTATATCGTTGACCTGGTGCACGCCTAACACTTAAAGCCATTTGAAACTGCATAAGAAGAAGACGACGTCGAGATCGACTATCAACCGCCGAAGGATGCGAGCGCACAAGCAGCGATGAACGACCCGTTGCATGCGAGCGTGCAAAAGACTGCGAGCGCGCAGCAAATTGTAACTGCGGATATATCAGTGGATATATCAAACAGCGAGCGAAGCGTCAACGTGCAAACGCGTGCACGATGTTCGGGAGACGCTAATATTGTATCATCTCAAGCGAATCCTAAGCGAAAGGGAAGACCGAGGAAAAATACGATCGTCGTCAAAAGGACCGGGAAGTCCTTACGCGCAAAAATTACGAGTAAACCGTCCGATTCGATTAAAAGAGGCCGCGGTCGTCCTAAAGGTTCGAAAAATAAAAAACGTTTCGGATAATGTAATAAACTTACCGCGAAAAACGCGAAGCGCGACTAAAAACAACGCGTCCTAATACTCTTCCTAACCTTCCTTTCTGTTTGTTGTGTGTAGTATGGAACAACCTGAGATGGAGGCGCTCATGGAGTGCATCCGAAAAGTACTCGTCGGCGTTGGCAGTCCAGCCGACCCAATCGCCGCCATACCCGCGCAGGCGACGAGAGAGCCTGCGCCGATTACACCGCCGGCTACGCCAACCGCAACACTCTGGTTTCTCTGGGCTGAGGACACCGAGGAAGAAGAAGAGGAGAGGAGCGTGGTACTGTAATGGGGGTTTTATTTTCCTGCATTGATGGGAAATTATTACTGGTCGTATTTTGCAGTAATTCTATATTTTCTTGATCATTTAGAAAGAATTCCGATTCAGGCCTCTTATAAATAATGGTAAATATAATAATCTAGGTCTGACGTACAATTTGATATTCGTCGCACCATCTATTGGTCGACAATGACTTTGTACAACGAGACGAGCTTATGCGAGAGCAACCACACTGCACATGACTCGTATTCTATTCTAAGCACTCACTTCGTACTAAGACTCCGTGCCGAGCGGATGTGCCGGTGACGATGTCTATTGCCACTGTTTAGATATTAATAAACTAATATTTATATGATACTAAACAAATAATCAAGACTTTCTTGTATCCACTCTTTCCAACAAGATCGCAAAGCGTGGTTACTCTGATTATTTGTTTATCACTCACACTAACTTTCGAGTCGTGTAAGGATAAAAAAGGTGAAGCTAATAAACATGTGGTGTGCTAAAGCCTGAAACCAAAAATATAAGTAATGATTATCACAAGAAGAAAAACAACTAACCGAATGGAAATAGAAGTCTCCAACTACTAAATCTGCAAGTGAAACACGTGGCAAAGTGCTAGTAGTAGAGTGCAGGCATACTTCCGACTTTCCCACATAAATCCGTAATTATTACATTACATATATCCAGGAATAAATAAGCATACCCGAAATTTTCAAGAAATCCTGCCATTAGTGCAGTTATCCCAGAATATCTGAAGTATTCCCGAAATTCCAAGACATTCCGTAATTAGTGCTGATATTCCAGAGTACCTTAAGTATGCCTGGAATTTCCAAGAAAACTCGTCGTTAGTGCAGTTAATGCGGAATACATTTAGTGTTCCCGAAATTCCCAAGATATTCCTCCAATAGTACAGATATCCGATTGCTGGATATGATGCTATTCGTTGACCTGTGCACGCCAACACTTAAGCATTTGAAACTGCATAGAGAAAGACGACGTCCGAGATCGAACTATCAACCGCCGAGGATGTGCGAGCGCACAGCACGATGACGACCCGTTGCATGCGACGTCAAAAGACTGCGAGCGCGCAGCAAATTGTAACTGCGGATATATCAGTGGATATAATCAAACAGCGAGCGAAGCGTCAACGTGCAAACGCGTGCACGATGTTCGGGAGACGCTAATATTGTATCATCTCAAGCGAATCCTAAGCGAAAGGGAAGGACCGAGGAAAAATACGATCGTCGTCAAAAGGACCGGGAAGTCCTTACGCGCAAAAATTACGAGTAAACCGTCCGATTCGATTAAAAGAGGCCGCGGTCGTCCTAAAGGTTCGAAAAATAAAAACGTTTCGGATAATGTAATAAACTTACCGCGAAAAACGCGAAGCGCGACTAAAAACAACGCGTCCTAATACTCTTCCTAACCTTCCTTTCTGTTTGTTGTGTGTAGTATGGAACAACCTGAGATGGAGGCGCTCATGGAGTGCATCCGAAAAGTACTCGTCGGCGTTGGCAGTCCAGCCGACCCAATCGCCGCCATACCCGCGCAGGCGACGAGAGAGCCTGCGCCGATTACACCGCCGGCTACGCCAACCGCAACACTCTGGTTTCTCTGGGCTGAGGACACCGAGGAAGAAGAAGAGGAGAGGAGCGTGGTACTGTAATGGGGGTTTTATTTTCCTGCATTGATGGGAAATTATTACTGGTCGTATTTTGCAGTAATTCTATATTTTCTTGATCATTTAGAAAGAATTCCGATTCAGGCCTCTTATAAATAATGGTAAATATAATAATCTAGGTCTGACGTACAATTTGATATTCGTCGCACCATCTATTGGTCGACAATGACTTTGTACAACGAGACGAGCTTATGCGAGAGCAACCACACTGCACATGACTCGTATTCTATTCTAAGCACTCACTTCGTACTAAGACTCCGTGCCGAGCGGATGTGCCGGTGACGATGTCTATTGCCACTGTTTAGATATTAATAAACTAATATTTATATGATACTAAACAAATAATCAAGACTTTCTTGTATCCACTCTTTCCAACAAGATCGCAAAGCGTGGTTACTCTGATTATTTGTTTTATCACTCACACTAACTTTCGAGTCGTGTAAGGATAAAAAAGGTGAAGCTAATAAACATGTGGTGTGCTAAAGCCTGAAACCAAAAATATAAGTAATGATTTATCACAAGAAGAAAAACAACTAACCGAATGGAAATAGAAGTCTCCAACTACTAAATCTGCAAGTGAAACACGTGGCAAAGTGCTAGTAGTAGAGTGCAGGCATACTTCCGACTTTCCCACATAAATCCGTAATTATTACATTACATATATCCAGGAATAAAATAAGCATACCCGAAATTTTCAAGAAATCCTGCCATTAGTGCAGTTATCCCAGAATATCTGAAGTATTCCCGAAATTCCAAGACATTCCGTAATTAGTGCTGATATTCCAGAGTACCTTAAGTATGCCTGGAATTTCCAAGAAAACTCGTCGTTAGTGCAGTTAATGCGGAATACATTTAGTGTTCCCGAAATTCCCAAGATATTCCTCCAATAGTACAGATATCCCGAAATATCTTGAGTATTTCCAAAGTTTCTAGAAATATTGTTTTTCGTGCAGATATCGCGGAATATATAAAGTATACCCGAAATGCCCAATAAATTCCGTAAATAGTTCAGGTTTTCCGGTATACGTTAAGTATTTCCGGAATTCCGAAAAATCCCGTGATTAGTAAAGATATCCCGGAGTACTTTAAGTATTCCCGAATTCCCAGGAAACTTTGTAATTAGTGCAGTTAATGCGGAATATCGTTAGAGTTCCCGACGTTCCAAGAAATACCCGTTAATTAGTGAAACAATGCCGACTACCTTCGAAATTCCTGAAATTCCCAAGAAATTTCATAATTAGTGCAGTTATCCTGGGATTTCTTAACATATCCCGAAATTCCTAAGTAATTTTCTAATTAGTGCAAATATCCCGGTATACCATAAAAATTCCCGAAATATCTATTTTGGAAAATTTTTGAACTGCACCGACGGCGTCGGCGGTGACGAAATTTTTAGTAATATAAATCGAATATTATTGTTTTTATTTTTTAAGCTAAACACATTAAAACTGACCGCGTTTTCATATGCTACAAAAAATTTATATTTTCTAAATTGTTGTTAATATTATAAATAATATGTAATAATTACATTTTATGTATTCAATGTTTACGCAGCACCTTAACAAGCAATCAATGACCATAAAAATTAATTATTAGTAGTGTAATTATTAATTATTGAATTTAAAATTAAAAATTGATTACTACGCAGGTATAGCAATATAAAATCTTTAATTAATTAATAATTACATTACCGAAAATAAATTTTTATGGTCAATGATTGTTAAGCATTGTGCCACGTACACATTAAATATATCCTATTTTGTGCATATATTAAAATAGTTTGGATTGTTTTATTAAGTATGTAAACAATTTATTATTATTGACAACAAACGTTGAATAATAATTTAATAAATTTTAATAGGAAGAATGGTGTAACTTGTTCCCTAATTTTTTTAGAATAAAATCCTAGCAATTGCTATTATTAATTTTTAATAAATACTATTAATAGTTGATGAAATAATTTGTTGTTCTTAATAAAACGATATGTCACTGCAATATGCGAGCCGAGTAATATAAGTAATATAATTTTGTCTTATGTGAGAAACAGATATTCTAAATTAAGAGTAATAATAATATATGTACTTAAAGGAAAATTGGGTAAACAGGCAAATTATCTTCAGTAAGTTTAATATTAATAATAAATAGCATTATTGATAGGTAAATGATAAATATCATTATTAATTGAGAAAATCGTCGTAAAGTTAACTGCTTTTTCGGACGATCAGGTAGCGAATATTAAAATTGTTGTCATCAAATTATTTTAAATACCTATTAATCATAGCTTCATTAATTTGGTAAAAAAGTCGTCTTTACAATCGCTAGTGAATATACTCACGGGGTACATTAGTTCTGTCGAATTTAGGAATACTTTTGGATGATTCTTTAATGGATGTATAACGTATGAATGTTATGAAATGTCATGTGAGTTGCCGATATTAAATGGTCTTATTCTCGGCGAGTAACACAGGCACACAAAAAAACTAACCCTCTAATATTCCAACGCGACACCTTCATTCCCATGTAATTTGACCCGCTAATCACAAATCCGCGGTTTGTTTGACCCCATAAAGTCAAAGTCAGAGGCATTTGAAGGTCAAAATTGTAAACATACATTTCAGTAGAAAAAATTATTAATCTTTATGTTTTATAGTCGCTGAATTCGAATTCGAGATTGGTTTGACCTCAAGTAGTGATGATCAAGCTGATTTAAAGGTCAAATTTGTTTAATTAAAAAATAATGCATATTTAATTGCAGATTCTGAAACAGCAGAAAATTTTACGTCGAAAACTGTATTTATATATTTTTTAATATAATCCAAAGTCTTTTCAAGGTCATTATCGGTGATAGTATAGAAAATTAATTTAGTCACCACAAAAATATGAAAATATGGTTTCCTCGACCTATATTACTGCGGTAGGTCTGTTTGTTTTCTCAAGGACGAAGTCACAGTAGTCTCATGAAGGTTAAAAATGAACTGAATCGCTACGGAACTAGAAATATAAAACATAGTTATTGTTATTTATTTATAACGTTTTCTTTTACGTTTGAAAGGTCTGTGTAGTGTATTTCTAGTTCGTTTACGCTATCGTCATTGTCTTCATCATCTGATACTTAATCTCTTTTCAGTAACCAACAGTAGTCCGTTAACATATTAACGTCCCATTTCCCTAGCTACTTAAGTCCAGCATCTTTTGGATCTTGATGGGACCGCTCCCCTTGCTCTCCGCTGTAATCTCTTAAGTTCTCAGGAAAATAGCTGACATGACCATCCAAACGATAATAGTTTCTTATTATATTTGCTACAATAGTTTGGAGTCATCGCTTCTGTTATTTCCCAAAAAGTTCTGACAAACATCTCGAAAAGTGAGCCACACACCTTTCTCTAAGTCAGTCATAATATCGATGAATTTTTCATTGATAAATGTTTTGGGGTCCATCGAATATTTCTTTCAATTTTGCTTTACTCAATAGAGGGAATTGCTGTACTAACTACTTCAAACATTTCATCAGCCCAAAGTTTATGTGAATAGGCGGAAGAAAAGCTTTTGACGGATCAACCACAGGGTGTTTCAGTATATTGTAACTGCTAGGATCGACTTGTGCTCTTGGTTTGTCAATTATTTTTGAAAAATCGTTATTATTTTTAAATCACCACAATATATTCATTATATTGAATTCGAACTCTAATTTAAAGAATCTATAAACAATTTCCATTCTTCAGGAACATAAATATCTTTTTTCATTTCGTTCATCAAACCTAAAATATCTGAGCAATATATCGAAGTACCTTTTTCGTCGTTCTTAAAATATTAACGGAATTCCTTTACTCGATTTCTGTAGATTGATGACTTCTTTCCCCTTTTAAGCATTCCGTGATTTTTCAACACAGTGGCTATGTATTCAGAAGCTTCTTTAATAAGCCCACATCCCTGATAGAATTACATAAACTTTTTTGATTGAAAAGTCAGGTTTAGTATAGTCAGGAATTGCAGGATTATTTTTTCTTCCTTCAATTTCGGAATATATTCTTTTTCATGATCATCTTCGTCGAAGCTATCGAGAGATTCTTGTTCACTGTCAAATCATTCCTCTGTATCTGCTCTTTACTCTTTGAAGCTTCATTCATTGATGGACTTGTATGCTTTTCTTTGTCAGCACACTCTACCCTAAATTTTGCTGGTACAACAGAAAAAAACATTTACATATCCATGACTTTATTTTAACGTTGAATCTTGTCAATATTGGTATTGCGAAAATAACAGTCTTTCTCGGATTCAGGTATTGACTATATTACTGGTAAGGTTTATTTCAAAATTCTAGTATTTTTGGTATGATTTCATCGGATAAGCATATTAAAACAAGAACAGCCAAAACGTAGAATTTTGCAAAGGAAGTTCTTTTTATAACGTTTCCCATATATTAAATTATAGACTATTATAGACTAAGATGAGGGATGAACGTCGTGATACACTCTCGAACCACTCTAGCAGTCCAAGCGGTTTGGCCGAGTACAAGTGAATGATCAAACAGGAGTTTCTTAAATGATTCTGAGGAAGAATGATCGAATAAAGTGAAAACGAGCTGGTTAATAATGCGAGAGGCTGTGATAATTAATGAATTGTTAAGGGCTTCTGTCCGAGGAGGAAGGTAGGAAAGGGATTTAAGTAAATGACGAGAGGATGTACGCGAATTGAAGGAGAACGGACCGATGACAGTGAAATGATCAGCTAGGTAATGGCGTGATTTACAAGAGAGAACATTAAATGTAAAGGAGCCTATGAAGAATGAGCACCTGGACTCGACCGTAACCACTTTAATCCTAATCTATAAGCAGTTACATGTGGACACCTAGGCACAGGACCCCACACGAATCTAACGCAGGAGTTGAGAGGCGTTGAAGCTTTAGGTTTCTAGTCTTATCGAGATCATTATAAACTGCGCAAGCATAGTTAAAATGTGGTTAGATGAGCGTCGCAACAAGGGACTTTCTAAGCTTGATAGGTAACGTTTTTTTGTAAAATTTTAGGGAATAAAAAATACGATGTACTTTTTGAGAGACCAAGAGGACTTGCTTAGACCAGTCTAGGATAGGGGAAAACCATGAACCGAGAGATATCACCTCATTTTCATAGCACAAAAGATCATCGCCTAGCTTAACCCTCGGGGCAGTGGCCAGGTATAAACGAGACGTGTATGCTTGGCTGTCCAAAATCATCACCTTGGTTTTTTTATCGTTTAATTTAAGTCCGTTTGTGGATGCCCATAGAACAATTGAATTAGCATCATGAGCAATCTGGTGAACACTCACTTTAAAATCAGTTGGAAAAAAGAGTGATAGACCTGGACGTCGTCCGCGAATAATATGGGGTTACTGAACTTTAAAACTTTAGTTCACTTTAGATAATTTTTCCAGAATCATTTGTTATATTTGCGAGGCTTCTTAGGTTGGAGTAACAAAAAGAAAATTAGTAACTAGAATTAATCACCACAATAGTAGTTAAAAAAGATGATAAACGATATGTCATCAATACTCATATCAAGGATTTTATTCACAAATTTGATTTTGATAACGTTAGAATTCTTGACGGGGAGAATAAGTGGCGGAAAAGAATTTTTCTGAAACATTATATATTAATTTACAAAATAAACCTATCAATAAAAAAAGAAGATATTAGTAAACTACAAGCAACATATACAACTCTTATAAATAAGTTCAAGAATAGGAAATAGAACATAACAATTATTAAAGTCACATAGTTTGATTATTTTTGTTTATTTAGACATATTAAATGAAAATTAAATTTAAAAATTCATGCGTGATATAGTTGTCTAAATTACCTATTATATGGTCTTAGTCAATTATATAGTTTTCTGTAGAATAATTTTGTCGTCCATGCAGTATGTTTAATGGAATTAAGTTTTTTTCGATTTTGATGAACAAACCATGTATGTTTTTATTTGGCGACGTTTCGATGGAAATCCTCCATCCTCATCAGGCTATACCTTTATTGATAGTATCAGTATAACAATATTTTACAATACATCTTCTTATACATATTAGTAATTTTGCAGCAATTGTAACATTATAAATTATGTGCACTACTTACTGTTTTATCATTTGTATAAACATATAAAACGTATAATCTATATTATATTAAAATGCTTCCTTACTAATTTTTCCCACCCTAAAACACCTATACATTCAAACATCTATTACACATACACATATTTTATTGTAAAAATCTATATTATATTAATATGCTTACATATATATTCATATATATACATACATACATATATACATACAAACACACATACATACACACATACATTGCGCTGTGGCCCAGGACCTGCTGTCCCAGCTGGTCAGAGAGGAGAGAGCGGACGTAGCGATCATCAGCGAGGAGTTCCGGGATCTCGAGAAGTCGAACTGGGTAAGGGATGCCACGGGCAAGGCGGCCATCTGGGTATGTGGAAATATACACATCTCCAGAAAGATGGTCGCCCCCCTTCCCAGCTTCACCTGGGTGGAGGTGGCGGGGGTACGCATGTACAGCTGCTACTTCCCGCCCAGCGATTCCACCGAGGATATTGCGAGATCTCTGGATGGAGTCGTCACCAGTGCTCGGTCCTCACGGCTGCCGGTCGCAATCGGTGGGGACTTCAATGCTTGGGCGACGGACTGGGGCAGCGCCAAGACCAACGCGCGTGGTCGCGCACTCCTCGAGGCGTTCGCTCTACTGGGGCTGGAGATCGCTAACACAGGGACAACCCCGACTTTCACCAAAGCCGGCAAGTCATCCATAGTCGACCTCACCTTCGCCGATCCTAGATTGATGGGGGGAGGGGGACTCGGCTGGAAAGTTAGCGATCGTTACACGGGTAGTGACCACCAAGCACTCGTGTACCAGCTCCAGCTGACCAGCGGGAGGACAAAGAGAGCAGGAAGAGGAGCAAGAGAGAGATGGGCACCAGCCACGTTTGATCGTGAGGCGGTCCTCTGCTCCCTTGAGGGGGCAAAAGTGGAGGGAACCGCCGAAGAAAAAGCACGAGGCCTCACGAATGCCTTAACAGCGGCTTGCGATGCCTCTATGGCCATGAAGTTCAACCCTCGCGGCCGCCCACCAATAATCTGGTGGAGTGAGGACATCGCAGAAAAGAGACGTGAGTGCCTGCGTGCCAGAAGGCTGCACCAAAGAGCAAGGGGAACACCGCGGTTCCAAGATCGTTCCGCAGAATACGAACAAAAGCGGAGGGATCTCAAGGTGGCCATCAAGGCTGCTAAGAGAAAGTGTTGGCGGGAGCTATGTGAGGAGGTGGACCACGACCCAGGGCCGGACGGAATACCTGGCCTGGCCGTCAAGACAGCGGCGATGAGTGCTCCGGGCTTGTTCCTGGACGCATTCAACGCATGCCTGAGAGAAGGTTGCTTCCCGGCCCAGTGGAAGACGCAGAGGCTGGTACTCCTACCGAAGGGAAACAAACCCCCGGAGGAGCCATCATCTTCCCGCCCGCTCTATCTACTGGATATAGTCGGGAAGCTTCTGGAGCGGGTGATCTGCGCCAGGCTCGCAGCGGCCATCAGTCGGGCCGGAGACCTCTCCGACAACCAGTTCGGATTCCGTAAGGGTCGATCGACCATGGACGCTGTAGGCAGAGTTGTTGGTATAGCCACAAACGCCATCAATGCTGGTCGGAGTGCAAGGCGGATGAGTGCCATCATCACCTTGGACATCCGGAATGCCTTCAACTCTGCCAGATAACACGACATCATGTTGTCCCTGCAGCACTTCCAAGTGCCACTCTATCTCAGGGAGGTCATCTCGAGTTACCTGACTGACCGTACTCTGCCCTACGACACCGACGACGGTGTGCACTCCCACAACATCACGGGAGGCGTGCCGCAGGGTTCGGTCATTGGGCCCCTACTCTGGAACGCTGTCTATGACGGCCTGCTTAGGCAGAAACTTCCGGAGGGTGTCTCGATGGTGGCTTTCGCGGACGACGTGGCGCTAGTGGTGGTCGCAAAGAGTGTCGAAGAGATCGAATATCTCGGAGACGTCTCTATAGAAGTGGTCGCCACATGGTTGAGAGACCACGGACTTAGTCTGGCGGCGGAAAAAACGGAGGCGGTGCTCATCTCTCGCACAAAAAAGGAGAGGACCGCCACCTTCACGGTAGGTAAAGAACGGATACGGTCGGTGAAAACGTTGAAGTATTTAGGGGTCACACTAGACGCGCGGCTATCGTTCAAACACCATCTCGCGAACGCAGGCTCAAAGGCGGCAAAGGTGGCCCGTGCGCTGGCGGGCATCATGCCCAACATCGGGGGACCCCAGCAACCACGAAGGTCCCTCCTTGCCTCGGTAGTGAGCTCCGTAATTTTATACGGAGCTCTTATCTGGGCTGATGCCTTGAACAGGCACAAGAGCTTTGGTGCTCCGTGCCAGAGAGCCTGCAGGATAGCTGCACTAAGGGTGGCCCGGGCATACCGAACCGTATCTGACATTGCGCTCTCGGTGGTCGCGGGGACCGCCCCCTTCGACCTGCTGGCAGCCGAGAGAGCTGAAAGACACCGTGAGGGCGGGCGACGTCTAGAAGAGAACCGCTGCGACAACCGATGGTCATTGCGGACCGTAGAGGAGTGGCAGCGGAGATGGGACTCAGCCAGGGACGGCCGCTGGACCTACCGCATCATCCCGCGGATCCGGGAGTGGGCGAGCAGGAAACACGGCTTCGTCAGTTTCCAGCTTACCCAGATGTTGACCGGGCACGGATGCTTCCGTAGCTACCTATTTCGTATAGGGGTCTACGGCAGCGCAGAGTGCCCGGCTTGTCCAGGGGTGGACGAAGACGTGGAACACGTCCTCCTACGGTGTCCTCGTTTCAGGGAGGAACGGGACCAATTTCAAATCACTTGGAGCGGTCCCCTCACCCCTGAGGACATCGGGGCGTGCCAGCTTGGCTCCCAGGAGGGATGGAACGCGGTAGTGACCCTCTGTACGTACGTAGTGGACAGGCTGGGTCTCATCAGAAGAGAAGAGGAGAGAAGAGTTGCGATGGCAGCAGTAGTGGCCTAGTCTAGCCGTTGCCTCCCCCCGCGAAGTAATGCCTTGCGGCGGCTCCCGCGGGGGAATAAAGGTAAGTAAAGAGATGGAGTTTTAGTGGGTATGCCTTTCGACATCCTTCGGTAGGAGAGTCCCACACACGGGGAGTCTCGCATGGCTCCAGTCATGGTGCATTAAGCATTTCTCCACCTCTTCGGAAAAAGGAAAAATTACTACGAAAATTTGGGGTGCATTATGCTGGCGAGGTCATTGAGCGATATTAAAAAAAACCTACAGGAACATTTAGCTACATTTTAGCTAATTTATTACCAATTCCATTAGTTTATAGCCGTTACCGATCACTTTTTCACACCGCGACATACCAGCTTAATAGTTTAGCTGGCCCGACTCTTTAATAACTCTGGTTCTAATAGAGCTACAAATCCATGCTACAGCTCAAAATTTTTAGCCTGTCGAGTACTTTCAGATAGGCTATTGTCAGTTTAAATAATTTCTAAAATGATGAAATAAATAACTAAAAATATACTTCATCATATTGAATCATTTTATATTACTTCTTAATCTGTAGAGGACAGGATGGCCCGTATACGGGCCAGGGACAAGATTTTTGAAAAGTCATCAAATATTTGCCAAACGACCTATAAGAATCTGACATAAGTTTTGGGGAATTTACAATTAATTTTAATTTAATAATTTAATTTCATACAAACATATATGATATATGATAGATGATATCCGGATGACCTGGAGGTTACCCTGGTCACCTAGACATCGTCTCTAGGAAGTAATCATTTTTTTTCAAATTCATGCATTTTAGCATGTAGACTTCTAAGTAAATGATATTCGGATGACCTTGAGGTCGCCCTGGACACCTAGACATCGTCTCTAGGAAGTTACAATTTTTTATCAGATTCATGCATTTTAGCATGTAGAATTCTAAGTAAATGATATTCGGATGACTTTGAGGTCACCCTGGACACCTAGACATCGTCTCTAGGAAGTTACAATTTTTTTATCAGATTCATGCATTTTCGTATGTAGACTTTCCAGTAGATGATGTCCGGATGACCTGGAAGTCACCTAGGCCACCTAGACATTGTCTCCAGGAAGTGATCATCTTAATATAAATATAAAAAATCATAAACAAAAAAAATTCAAACTTTTGAACTATGTAGAAGTTTGTTAAAATCGTTTACCCAAGTATTCTAATACTTTTTTTCAAATACTTTATTTGAAAAAAAGTATTCGACGAATTCTTTGTTTCTAATCAATATTCGAAATGATCTATTCGACGAATACATCCATTCGAATACTGTATTCATTTTGAAGGATTCGCCGAATACTCCTTCGAATACTTCAGTAATCGCTTTTAATCAACTTCTACATTGTTCAGAAGGTTGAATTTTTTTTTTGTTTTTTATACTTTTTTTTCTCATTTTTTCATTTTATCATTTTCCCTCTGCATTTTAGGCTTGGGACTATCATATTTTATGAATATAGCTGCATTAAAAATGGGTATTATTATCTTTTTTTTGTTTCAAGTAATATTTGTAAGTGCTATTTTTTTTGGCTGCTGCTTTGTTTAAATATATTTATTATTAATTAATAATAACAATTGTAAGAATTATTGTTTTTAGTTGTTGCTTTGATTAAATATACACTATAATTAGGGCTTCCGGTTAAGACTCGGAACGATTCGCACGCGCTCGCGAAGGGCTTCCGGAAAAAGTAACAAATCGAGGGCGAATGGCAAAAATTGATCTCGGTAATTAGCTTCAAAAGGCAAAAGGATAGTGAAAAGTGTTAAGGAAAGTATTATCTAAAAAAATAGCGAAAAATACAGGAAAGAACGAAGTTTGAAAAAAAGGCTAGACTAAGAGGTTAGTTGGAACTGAGTTATCATGGCGGATGAAAAAGGGCGAAACGAAGAGAAAACGGAGAAAGATATTGGTGAGAAAAACGTGGCAGAAGCAGACCGAGAAAGACTAAAGAAGAAGACAAGGATCAGAACAAAATAGATAGCTACTTAAACAGCAATAATATAGCTTTTGAAGTGAGTTTTGGGCAACAGAAGATAATGCACTCGCCGGTAAAAGACAAGGACGGAGAGAACGGCACGAAGACGCGAGAAACCAGTGGCGCGCACGCGCAGGCGCAGTATATACCGAGCGTGACTAACGTAGATAAAGTAGAGACGATAGTAGAGAGGGAGTTACTGCCGGCAAGAAAGATCGGTAGCACAATTGCGAGCGAGCGAGACACAGAAGCGAAAAGTAAACAACGTGGTATCGGCAAAGAATTAAACGCAGAGATACTTATAACATTGTTTAACAAGATAGAGGTGTTGGAAAGTCGAACTATAGCGTTAGAAAAGGAGGAAGTCAAGTTGGCAAATGAAATTGCAGAGCTCAAGTATAAGATAGAAGAAGACAGGAAAGCATATAGAGACGACTCGAAAAGCACAAGAGAGGAAATCAAAGACTACGGAAATAGGTTAGAAATTTTCATAAATTCAAACAGAGTAGAAGAAAAGGAAGAGGAAAATAACAACAAGGAAAAAAGTCTGTCTAGTAATAATACGGAAAGGATAGAAAATGACAATGATATAATAAACGAAGAAGAGGAACTGGCTAGAGAATATTTAAAAGTGATACCGGAAGCATTAAGTAATCAAGAATTGGAATACGAACTTCAAGAACGAAAGGAAAGGAAGAAAAACATTATGGTGAGAGGAGTGAAAACAGTAGGCAGAGTAAAAGAGGAAATGAAAGAATTGATAAAAGGAAAATTAGGCTTACCGGCATATATAAAAAAAATTAAACCGAGGAGGACTATTACTGGAAATGGAATCGATGGGAAATAAAATTGAAATCATGAAAATGATGAAACTATTAAAAGGAATAAAAGTATGGATGGACCATGATTTTACAAAGAGGGAAGAAGAGATACAAACATGGCTAAAGAAAATTGAAGAGGAGGAAACGATTAAAGGACACGAGGTTACAATTGGATACATGAAGATCAAGGTAGACGGAATATGGTACGCATGGAACGAGACGATGGGAAAACTATCAAGAATGGAGGAGAAGCAGACATTTCGGAACAGGAAGTGAGAAGAAGGTAAAAGGGAAAAAGATTAGGTTAGTCACTTGGAATATAGCAGGAATTAGGAAAATTTTGGAAACATGGGATTATTTAAAAAAGTTTGATATTCTGTTACTGCAGGAAACATGGCTAGAAGAAAAAGGTGAAAAGAAAATTATAAAAAATCTAGATAAAGAGTTTGATTGGGAAACTAAAAAAGCAATTAGATTAAATAGGAAAGGGAGGGCAAAAGGGGGAATTATAATAGGAATAAGAAAAGAAATTAAAGGAAAAATAGAGATAGAGAACTGGAAATTAGGAATGACAATTAAAATATAAAAATAAATAATGAGGGTAATTCGAGAATTATTGTAATTTACAATAATGGTAACATTGATAAACTAATAACGGAGTTAAAAATACAGATTGAGGAAGGTTTAGTAAACAATGAACAAGTAATAATGGTAGGAGATTTTAACGCAAGAGTAGGAGAATACAATATAGGAAATCAGGGAGAATTAGGACTGTTCAGGAAATCGGAGGATAGACATGTAAATAGAGACGGCAGAAAATGATTACCATTATGCGAAGAAGTAGGTGCGAAAATAAGAAATGGAGAATAGGAGGGGGACAAGGAAGGTAAAATAACATTCGTAGGAGAGGGTAAAGGATCGGTATTAGATTTAGTATTGGAAATAGAAACTAATGGTAGTAGCATTATTAATAGAATAGAGGTAGTAACCAGGACAGAATCGGACCACTTACCAATCGAAATATTAATTGATACTAACATAGAAACAGAGAAAGGGAAAAATAAGGAGCAAAACAGAGGAAAAGATGAAAAAATGCTAAAATGGGAAATAAATAAAGTAAATGAATACATAAACGAAATGGAAGAGAGAGCAAAAGAAATTAAAAGTGAGGGAAAATTAGCCCAGGATAGATGGGAATTTTTAATAGAGAAAATATGGGAAACGGCAAACAAACTAGATATGATAAAAGGGTTAGGAAAAGAAAGAAATAATATGTTTGCAGCATTAGGAGGAATCGAGGGGAAAAATCAGAAAAAAATAGTATGGAATAGTCTTAAAAAATGGTTAAAAACAAAAAATGAACAGGATAAGAATAATTTAAAGGCGGAAAGACAAAAACTAAATAAAACAAGGGAAGATTATTATTACCAATAGTTAATAATACTTTAATAATGTATATATTTAAACAAAGCAGCAACTATAAACAGTTACGCTTACGAATATTACTAATAATTTAATAATGTATATTTAAAAAAAGCAGTAAATAATATTAATATCAATTACGAATGTTAATAATATTTTAATGTTAACAAGATTTTAATATTGTATATTAAACAAAGCAGCAAATAAAAATAATATCAATTACAAATGTTATTAATATTTTAATAACGTATATTACACAAAGCAGCAACTACAAATAGATGCGCTAACAAATATTACCATTAATTGAATAATGTATATTTAAACAAAGCAGCAACTAATATCAATATCAATTACATATCAATATCAATATTAATTATAGTGTATATTTAATCAAAGCAACAACTAAAAACAATAACACTTACAATTGTTATTATTAATTAATAATAAATATATTTAAACAAAGCAGCAGCCAAAAAAAATAGCACTTACAAATATTACTTGAAACAAAAAAAAGATAATAATACTCATTTTTAATGCAGCCATATTCATAAAATATGATAGTCCCAAGCTTAAAATGCAGAGGGAAAATGAGAAAATGAAAAAATGAGAAAAAAAAGTATAAAAAACAAAAAAAAAATTCAACCTTTTGAACAATGTAGAAGTTGATTAAAAGCGATTACTAAAGTATTCGAAGGAGTATTCGGCGAATCCTTCAAAATGATTACAGTATTCGAATGGAAGTATTCGTCGAATAGTTCATTTCGAATATTGATTAGAAACAAAGAATTCGTCGAATACTTTTTTTCAAATAAAGTGTTTGAAAAAAAGTATTAGAATACTTGGGTAAACGATTTTATCAAACTTCTACATAGTTCAAAAGCTTGAATTTTTTTTGTTTATGATTTTTTACATTTATATTTAGATGATCACTTCCTGGAGACGATGTCTAGGTGGCCTAGGTGACTTCCAGGTCATCCGGACATCATCTACTGGAAAGTCTACATACCAAAATGCATGAATCTGATAAAAAAATTGTAACTTCCTAGAGACGATGTCTAGGTGTCCAGGGTGATCTCAAAGTCATCCGAATATCATTTACTTAGAAGTCTACATGCTAAAATGCATGAATCTGATAAAAAAATTGTAACTTCCTAGAGACGATGTCTAGGTGTCCAGGGCGACCTCAAGGTCATCCGAATATCATTTACTTAGAAGTCTACATGCTAAAATGCATGAATTTGAAAAAAAAATGATTACTTCCTGGAGACGATGTCTACGTGACCAGGGTAACCTCCAGGTCATCCGGATATCATCTACTGGAAATACTACATGCCAAAATGTATGAATTTAAAAAAAAATTGTCACATGCTGGAGACGATGTCCAGGTGGCCAGGGTGACCTGGTCAAATTTGCCCCCCCCCCCTCTTAAAATTACACTCCCCACCCAATATTTTTTAAAAAAATCTACTGAAAAAAATTATCAAAATTATCTTCAACGCATATGTATGTATATGTTTGTATTAAATTAAATTATTAAATTAAAATTAATTGTAAATTCCCCAAAACTTATGTCAGATTCTTATAGGTCGTTTGGCAAATACTTGATGACTTTTCAAAAATCTTATCCCTGGCCCGTATACGGGCCATCCTGTCCTCTACAGATTAAGAAGTAATATAAAATGATTCAATATGATGAAGTATATTTTTAGTTATTTATTTCATCATTTTATAAATTATTTAAACTGACAATAGCCTATCTGAAAGTACTCGACATGCTAAAAATTTTGAGCTGTAGCATGGATTTGTAGCTCTATTAGAACCAGAGTTATTAAAGAGTCGGGCCAGCTAAACTATTAAGCTGATATGTTCGCGGTGTGAAAAAGTGATCGGTATCGGCTATAAACTATTGGAATTGGTAATAAATTAGCTAAAATGTAGCTAAATGTTCCTGTAGGTTTTTTTTAATATCGCTCAATGACCTCGCCAGCATAATGCACCCCAAATTTTCGTAGTAATTTTTTTTTTTGATAAAGCCGAGTTTCAGTGGTCCAACTTGTGGTGAAACACCATAACTTTAACCTTTTAGTCTTTTTAATTAACCCAAAATTATAAAAAAGATTTTAAAACAATAGAAATTTGTCATATTTTGGCAATACTTTAAAAAATGTCAAGAAAATAACTGTTTGATTTTAACACTGATCATTTCGGCTTCGAATTAATTAGAGGACCAAAATTATGGCTAACTTACTTTTTTTATAGTATAACAACATACTAAATTTGTAATAAAATCGGTTCATCCAACCCCCTCCCCACCCCCCAAATGAAAAATATTTTATGTGTGTACATTTTAAATATATAAAATATGTGGACATAATTCACTTTCTTTCTGACCACACGCACACACACCTTCTTTATAGTAACCTATAATGATCATTTTACATAGACAGAATATATATACTTATTTTTTACTATTTGTCATCTTTATTTTCTTTCTGTATTTTATTTCTATCATTACTAGCGCCAAAATTTAACAGTATACTTATCTTGCCTTAACTTACACTGTTACAGAGCCCTTTTTTAAAAATAATTACTACTTTTTCATAAAAAAATTATAACACTCTTTTTGAGTTATGTCGGCAAGGTAAACCGCCATTTTCCCTTACACATTGACTTAATACAAGTACTATACCAAAATGTCAACATATTTAATATAGGACGCTTTATAATGAATATAAAACATTATAAAGTGATATAGATATGATAAGTATATATATAATATATACCAAAATATCAACATATTTAATATAGTACACTTTATAATGAATATGAAATACAAATCTTTTTAAAAATAATTACTACTTTTTCATAAAAAAATTATAATACTTTTTTTGAGTTATTTCGGCAAGGTAGACCGCCATTTTCCCTTACACATTGACTTAATACAAGTACTATACCAAAATATGAACATATTTAATATAGTACACATTATAATAAATATAAAACACAAATTTTTATAATTATATAAACTAAATGTATTGACTGTAATAGTACACATATAATATTACAATATATAAAATGCCGCCGAACGAGCGTTAGCGAGTGAGGCAACTGTTGCTAGTTAATAATTAAAAGGAATCGATGTCGAGGGTCAGTTTTTTAAATAAATAAACACTATTTATTTAAATTTTGTTGTACAGCGTTTCGTCTGCGTGGTTTGCAGACCTCTTCAGGTACTATAAATTTATTGAACACAAAATAACAATTTTAATAATTACAAATTAACGGACGAAATATTGAATTAATTGACGGAAGAAAATATTACCATTGATACACTGAAACGTAGAAGTAATAAGCCCAGATAGGCATCGTCGAATAATAAGAGTATCCGAAATCGAGCGAATTTATACAAAACAAAGCAAGTGTCTGCGAGTACATGTGTATGTATGTTTACAAATTAAAAGTCAATTTCTTAGAAATACTCGGATATAAAAAGTCTCTTTAAATCATATCATAATACTTCTATATTGTCGGTTTAAATATTGTACGTCTTCTTTTCTATTGATAGTCGAATTATAATAATTAATGTGTAACATATCTGAAATAATTCGTTTTTTGTAAGATGACTCTCTATCTAATATTTTTACATTGTTCCAATCGAACTCATGATCCGCATTTTCAACAATTTGTGCAGTAACAACAGCTTCTGGATTTTTATTTTTCTGGTGTTCTTTAATTCTGTTTTTTGGCCAGCGTTTAGTTTCTCCGATGTAAGTTGCCGGGCATTTTTACAATTAAATTTGTATACTACCCCTGTCATATCCCATTTTTCAGACGAGTTTTTGCCTAATTTTATTATATTATTAAATTTGTGATTAATTAATGGAATTTTATTAATGTTAAATTTTTTTAACATGTTTGAACATTTATTAAAAAACTCTTGATTATAAGGTACTGATTTAGTGCAAATTGGAAGCTGTTTTCTTGTTTCGCTTGTGACTGTGAATTTAATTTTACGTAGTCTGTTTTTAATTGCCAAATTAGTGAAATCATCGGGATAGTTATTCGTTTTTAAGAAGTTTCTAACAGTCATTATATTTTGTTTGTGAAATTGTTGATGAGATAAGATAATTGCTCTGTCTACTAAATTATAAATTATGTTTCGTTTTTGTTGAATAGTATGATTTGATTCAAAATTTAGTATACGATTAGAATTCGTTGATTTTTTAAATCAATTGGTTATAATGTTATTATCAGTTTTAATCAATCTAAGATCCAAAAAATTAATGCAGGTACTTTCTTCCATTTCATGTGTAAATTTTAAATAATTATTGTAGTTGTTAAAAACTTGTAAAACCGTATTTATGTGTTCTTTTTGTATAAATAAAAGTATGTCATCTACGTATCGATAGTAAATTAATGGGGAACAATTGTGTTTCTCTTTTAATTCTTTAAGGCAATGAGTCTCTAAATCATCCATTACTAAATCAGCAAATAATGGTGATATAGGAGAGTTCATTGGAGAACCGAATATTTGTTTGTATATTATATTGTCAAAAGCTATAACGGTAAGCGAGTTACCGATCAGGTGAGTAACCGAAAAGAGTATCGAGATTGATGCGCGCGCAGGGAACGCGCGCGAGTATCGTGCGCGGGGAGAGTAAGGCGATAGAGTTCGCGCGCGCATGGCAACAACAACGTGCTGGTGACCGGCGTTAACTTTTTACGGGAAAAAGAACCGAAGTGTCGGTGCATTTGGTGAGTGGGTGTGAAGTTTTCCTCCCCACCAATCTCCACGTCGGCGTGCGGAGCAGCACGGCCCACATAAAATGAGAGAAGGAAGCAAGGAGTAGCCAGCCTTCCCGACCGTAGGAGTGAGAGAGAGAGAAAGATACACGAGTACGAGCTCTCTCTCAGTGGCACAGCCTTTTCCCGCCTAGACGAGATATCTAGATTCGCGGTAAGTGGTGCACCACGTTTAGACCCGCGTGTCCGCCTAATATTTCGTGTCCCGATTTACCTGGTACGGTCCAGGTGAGGAAGCGTTTCTCCTTTCCCTCTCTCGTGACAAATGCCGCCCGGGTAGACAGGTCGGTAGTTCGCGGGAGCCACTTCACGAAAGAAGGCGCGCGTGACGTAGGAAGCTTCTACGTCAGAGCTCCCTACGCCAGAGATACAAACGTCACACGGTGTGACGTATGCCATCAGGTTAAGCAGCCGATCATTCCCGGATTGGTTGCTCGTAACTCGTTAGTTAATAGATTTTAAATACTTGTTTTCACGCTGACCTCGGGGGTAGTCATCGGTACGACTCCCCGTAAATTGTTAACGTTAATTTATAGTCAATTTGTTAATATTCAATTGTTAATTTAATAAATTGACTCGGCGAGACAATCTTTCTCGCCGATTAACGTCAAATATCGATTGTTGATAGTGTTTTACCGGTTACTGTTCTATCCTACGAATACCGCCCTCTCCGGTGTTTATCGTAGTTGGCAATTTTGGGCATAGGGCCCAACATACGGTATCTAAGTCAAACGAGGTGTTTGACGTTGTTAACGGCATTGCAAGGGAATCAAAGTGATTCTCGGCCGCATCGTGGGACTGCACACTTAGGTTGGTAAGTTGGGACAAATTGGGCCTAACCGAGGCCTTACATTTCCCCAGTATCCACCCCGTTACAAAGTAAAAAAAGTATTATTAAATAAAAATTCAACTATATTACGTATTTCGTAAAAAGGTATCTTGCATTTATTGTGAATATATTTAAATCGTTTGTCTAAGCTATTAAGAACTTCGTTCCATGAAATGTTTGTAAACATTGAGCTGACATCTAAAGATAACATGTTATAATCGTCGGGAATATTAATATTGGACAGTTTCTTTTTTAATTCAAAGCTATTATTAATGTGCGATTTTGGAACTGGAATTATATTTTTAAGTTCATTATATACAATTTTGGCTAAATAATAAGTTGGAGAATTTACGGTAGAAATTATTGGTCTAAGTGGAACATTATTTTTGTGTATTTTAAGTAATCCATAAGCTTTAGCTAAATTATTATTAGTTTGAGTTAAACTGATTATTATGAAATTCCTTAGAGATACTTATTATCATTAAGATTTTTAACATAGAACGAACTTCTAACTGTAGTTTTTTGAGTGGATTCTTTTTCAAGATTGTATATGTATTGATATCATTCAATAAATCATTAATTTTTTTGAAATATTTAGTTTTGTTTAAACATACTGTTACGTTACCTTTGTCTGCATTAGTAAAAATTATGTCTGAATTATCCTTTAAGTAGCTTTTAAATTGTCATAAATTTATGTTCTTTAACCGATAAATGAGTTTGATTTTTGTAACAAATTTAATGCTTTCAACATCAATGTCTCTTATCTCATTTTTAGATTCTGTATTAAATTCTATTTTATCCGAACTGTGTTCTACATTTTTTATAGTTGAAATAATATCACTATTAGAAAATTTTGATAATGTATTAAATTTTGGACCAAGCGAAACAATTTTTACTACATTATCTGGAATTTCTGTCGTAGTTAAATTTTTAGTCCATTCATGTTTAATATTATCATACTCCGAAGTATTTTTAATTTTCATTAATTTATACAATTTATTCTCGTGAATTTTAGTAATGCTATGGTAAATTCTTAAACTTTTTTCTTCGGTAAATTGAAAAAAACGGTCTAGAATCTTTATGTCTAATTTACTATTAATACTCCAGTTTTAAAAAGTAAAATATATTAAATATATAAATTAGAAACAGCCCAAAATAATTTAACACACAATAACACAATAACATATTTAGCAAAAGGCAGTCAAATTGGTAAAATAACGAAATCTAAAATCTCAATGGAAGTAATTTTTATAAATATTATTATTGGATGTCGAATAACTTCCGTAAAAGTGGCCATTGGCAAGAGATAACTTGGCTTTCTTCATATTTTTATATTATAAAAGACATACCAAAGTTAGGATGAGATCCGTTTCCCGGAGGTCATGTACTTCCCTTGTTAGTGAAGAAAGTACTTGGTGAAAATACATTCCTCAGTGGTGCTTGTATCAATCGGCCGGGGCCAGGAATCGAACCTGGGACCTCCAGATTATGAGCGCGACGCCTAACCGACCGAGCTATCGCAGGCCTCATACATATAATTTTATTGAGTGTTTCTGTATTTCTTTGTTTGTAATGTTTGATTATTTATTTAATTTATTTAATTTAATTAAATTATTGAATTTTTAATTATTAACTGTTTTTAAATTAAAATGAAGAAGAGATAAAAGTGTTACTTAGAATACTTTATCTAGCTTCTATGAGTATTCTGTCAAGTAATTATTTAATCTTGTTGTTATCTTTATAAGTAAATAATGTGATATACTTAAAATTGTAGGTAAGTAGTGAGATTCAGGGGCAACCTATAGTTAATTCATATTTATATTGAAATTACCAGTGACTACCCTATTGAAAATAAATACGTAATTTTGTTACGTAACAAAAGCACGTACCAAAATTATGTACCAAAAGTACGTATTGTTACATGCTAAATTCGAACATTTTGTTACGTACATATTGGCGCGTAGATTTGGCACGTAATTTTATTACGTATTTTTGGTACATAACTTTTCTTTTCTTTTTTTTTTTTTGCATAAGGGGATGCCACACAGTATAAATTGCCGAATTGATTTTTCAAATTAAATGTTGAGTTTTTCGTTTATCCTGATTTTGCGATCATAGGTACATTCTGCACGATTAACAGATTGTGCGTCAACTTACATACACTTCCTTACATTTCCTTGTCTAAATGAAAAATTGTAATGTACTAAAAATTGTAAATGTTTACCGACATTGCAGTTTTTACAAACTATTTTTCATTTAATTAAATGAATATGTCGAATTTTAAGATTCTGCGAGTTGACACACAATCTGCAAATCATGTAGAATGTATCTATATGCACGCACAATTGGAATAAAAGATAAACTGAAGATTTAATTTAAAAAATCAAATATGTCGGTAATACGGCAACCCTTTAACGTCGCTCTCACACTGATGCGTATCATCAGCGACCACTGAGGTATGTGCGATATCTTTTGTAAAAGCATACTTATTGAAAATACACTAATCAATCGGCAGACACAGTAAGGGCACGAGCTGGCATCTCCGGATTAAGCTTTACGGACCAAGCGTAACAGTTAAAAGATGTTTTTTTAATATTTTTATTGAGTTACGTACCTGAAGTACGTAATTGAGTTACATACCTGCAGTACGTAAATGAGTTACGTACCTGAAGTACGTAATTGTATTACATGCAGAAGTATCATCAGTGTGAGAGCGACGTTAAGCAAAAAAAAAAAAAGAAAAGAAAAGTTATGTATCAAAAGTACGTAATAAAATTACGTGCCAAAACTACGCGCCAATATGTACGTAACAAAATGTTCGAATTTAGCATGTAACAATACGTACTTTTGGTACGTGCTTTTGTTACGTAACAAAATTACGTATTTATTTTCAATAGGGTACAGCATGCCCATGAAGAGGAAGAATTTCCGGGAGAGTCTCAAAAAGGTTGGCTGGATAAGCAGCCGATGGTCTACGATAAACTGTGTATAAAACAACAGTGAACGTTTTTCCTGTAAAATGCAATATGAGAAATTCACTTGAATTAGTGTATCCCCGTTGAAAAAGTTCCTAATTCAGTATTGATTCTGTGATGAAATCGTCATGGAATTAATAAATAATAGGTACTGATATTGATCAAAATCAATACTGACTCAGTAGTAAGTTATCACCAAAACGCAAAACTGATTTCTTACTGAATTAGTACAAAATCAGTAATGAATCAATGTTATATCATTACGGAATCAGTACTGTATCAATTTTGAAATTATTCAATTGAAGAAGGGCAATGTGCCCTTAAAAATTCATTATTCAATCAATTCAGAATCAGTGTCAAATCAATACCCTGTTAAAAATATTCACGCTGATTCAGTACTGAATTCTCTAAAAAATAAATAAAATAAAACTTTTTAGATAATTCTCTAAAAAAATTAGGTAAAAACAAATAAAATTGTAAAAAAAACATAAAATAAATAAAAAAAAGTATTACACATTATTCTGTTTTTGTTAGTTATTCACCCATCCACAGTTACGAAGATAATAAAAACATATTTGTAGACATTTCAAAAAGCCCAGTTAGAATTGATTTTAATGGTATTAATTTTAATGGAATAAACATATTTTTAAAAATATGGACAATTTCATACAAGTTAAAATTTTAATGTACATATCGGTACCATATTAGAAGAACAATATATATTTAGTAATATATTGCAGCAATTTCATGTTAATTGTAACTAGGCTTTTTGAAACGTCTACATATATGTTTTCATTATCTTATTGTAACTGTTGTGAATGTAGCAGATAGAAGATAGTAATAAATCATGCTATAGAAAATACTAAAATTAGTATGGAAGTAATAACATTTCTTTAAGATTATATTATTTAACATTTCAAGTACATATATATCATTAATCCAATTATTTTACTTTCAACTACACTTTAGCAATTCTTATCTTACTTTATAAAAACTTACTGCAACAGAAAATACTGGAATCAAAATGGAATCATCAAGTTTTCTGCTGAAAAATTTAATACATTTACTCAAAAAGTATACTACACAAAATTTATTTCATGATTGTTAGCCCTGGCGTATCTTGCATCAATAAATAAGCAATATAATATTAATAATAATATTCATTAGTGCATATTAATGTCTCCATATGTATTGAAACGTAAATATCTCTTTTTTATTGGTTTAAAATTATTTTTTGTATTTTTTTTAAACCAGTAAAATAGAGATATTTACGTTTTAGTAGATATGGAGAAATAATATCATACAAATGAATGAATATTTCTTCCATACTGATTTTAGTATTTTCTATTGCATGATTTACTATCTTCTATCTGCTACATTCACAAATAGTTACAAAGATAATGAAAACATATTTGTAGATGTTTCAAAAAGCCTAGTTACAATTAATATGAAATTGCTGCAATATATTACTAAATATATATTGTTCTTCTAATATGGTACTGATATGTACATTAAAATTTTAACTTGTATGAAATTGTCCATATTTTTAAAAATATGTTTATACCATTAAAATTAATACCATTAAAATAAATTCTAACTGGGATTTTTGAAATGTCTACAAAAATGTTTTTATTATCTTTGTAACTGTTTGAGAATGTAGTATGTTGTTTGAGAATAGACTGAGAAATTGACTGAGATTGATCATGAAAGTGAAGCAGCATTGACCGTGGTTAATAAATGGATGGGTGATTATCTAACATAAAAAGAATAATGTGTAATACTTTTTTTTATTTATTTTATGTTTTTTTGACAATTTTATTTGCTTTTACCTAATTTTTTTAGAGAATTATCTAAAAAATTTTATTTTATTTATTTTTTAGAGAATTCAGTACTGAATCAGCGTGAATATTTTTAACAGGGTATTGATTTGACACTGATTCTGAATTGATTGAATAATGAATTTTTAAGGGCACATTGCCCTTGTTCAATTGAATAATTTCAAAATTGATACAGTACTGATTCCGTAATGATATAACATTGATTCATTACTGATTTTGTACTAATTCAGTAAGAAATCAGTTTTGCGTTTTGGTGATAACTTACTACTGAGTCTGTATTGATTTTGATCAATATCAGTACCTATTATTTATTAATTCCATGACGATTTCATCACAGAATGAATACTGAATCAATAGGAACTTTTTCAAAGGGGATACTTGATCGAAGTGAGTAAGAATCTTAACTTTGTACTCCTCTCGAACGTATGCTACTACTACTCCTCCCTCCTTGACAACATGATATAGACGATGAAGGACATAACTGGGAAGGGCTATAATATCAGAGGAGTCATTTACGTTAAGAAGACGCTTAGTTATGGTTATGACGTCGTAGGTAAGAGTAGAGCTTCGATGGAGGCTAAATGGGTCTTTAATCTATTTATATTGAATGAAAGATGGAAAAATGGTAAGGGGGTTAACATGAGGGGACTGACCGTTTTTATATCATTATAAGTTACGAGCAGGAAGAGATGTGCGAGTGCTAATATCAAGCTTAGAAAGCACTGATATCAAGGACCCATTCCTTGATTTATGCACGAAGACATTAAGGTAAATAATAGTAGGCCTCGCATAGCCATGCTTAGTTGCAGTGTTGCCAGATAGAGGTGTTTTTTCTTTGTTGCACTCACACAGTATGACCTCATTTACATTAGATAATAGAGGACAGAAAAACACTAAATGGTAACCCTGCTTAGTTGACCGTCGAAAAGCCTTGGTCCAAAGCTGTGTAACGCTGCACTGGGGATCAGGGTGCAGGTTATATAGGGTCAACAATTAATATAAATAAAATAAGCCTTTATTACCAGAAACAATAATTAAAGGGGTGGGCGCCAGCCGCGTTAATACGCGACGAATATCGATAACACGCGGGTTATCTTAGCCTGACACAATATAAAGGGCAGTACTCTCGTCGTTCCGAAACGTGGCCGAGTTTCGGTTGCACCGGGTTATGCTGTAAGGAGGGGAAGGGGAAGGACGGGAACGAACGGGATGCTCGCACGCACTTTATGCGGTACACGGCGGTACCGTCAGCAGAGAAGCAAATAATCACCAACATTAACGAAGCCTCTTGGGAACACCAGGTTGGGACGCTGTTGCTCTCTCTCTCTTTCACACACCCTCGCTATTCTACTCGAATTCGAAAACACAAACACGCTGTCTCGCTGCTATCTCGATTTCGTCCGTTCAAGACGGCGGACCGTAGAGCTCTGGCTGCTCGAGAGCCCCGTGTTCGTACCGCGCGCCTGCGCAGTACGTACTCGTGCGCGGCACCTCGATCTCGCGTCTCGCGAGCGAGTCGAGTGCCGCTGTATTCAGACGGTATCGGCATAACTCCGCTGTATGTTGCTGTATGCTGTGTGATGGTGACCTGGTGCTGCTGCCGGCTCGGAGACGAGGTACAACCTCTTCCCAGGTAACTAATAATTCATTAGTTATTAACTGCGTTCTTCAATGGGTACGGCATGAGTTTCAGGTACGAAGCTCACCCGCCGTCGCTTGCTGCTCTAGGCCGAGTCACTCCTCTCTCTCCTCGACGACGTAGACCTCGTTGATGACTAGCCTCTCCGTCTACGGCTCTAGGTGGGTATTTGGTCGTGAGGTTTACACACATATGTGTATTTGTATGCATGATCGTCCGGGAGATCGGCTGTACACGTTGTTTGTGTACATCAACCTAACCTCAATTTACCCTATGATGTTCCTTGTACAGCTGTAGTAATTATATACAGCTGTACATATCTTTCCTTGTCTTTTGTCTTCTTGGCTATGGCTATTTATCCTCGTCCTTGCTCCTTACCCTCTTACTGTGTATTAGTTCTTATAAAGTATTCCTTTTACAGCTGTATCTTGCTTGACGTTGGAGGTTCTTTGGCTTCCTGCCTGGGTACCACCTCATCGCCTTGACTGCTATGCTGTGAGGCTTCGGAGGGTCTTCGGAGGGCTTCCTGGTGATCGTCTCCCTTGAATATCCTGTTTGCTGTGCCAGACTCGGAGGAGCCCACCTGATACTCTGAGCTCGCCCCAGATCCTCATCGCCAGGACCACCTCAGTGTTGTGTACTGTACTTGGGAAGGGGGATTTAGTATGTGAGGGTAGGCAGGACGTAGTTAATGTGCGGGTAGGTAGCTAGGGAATAGTATGTGGGTAGGTAGGTGTAACTAGGGACTCGTCTAGCTTATACGTGTAGGCAGGTGTTCGCCAGGGGTTCTGTCGCTCGCTCTTGACATGTGCAAAGCTGACGCGCTTCTTCCCATTCTTTCCATTCTAAGGAAAAATAATTATTCTTAGTTCCTACCCTTGCTTAATACTTACCCGTTGCTATTATCAGGTTTGGTTCGTATTATTTGCTAGGAAGAAAAAAGAAGAAAAAGAAGAAAAAAAAAAATTTTCTATTTAAATTTTACGGGGCCTACCTCGCTTTCTAGGTGGGTTATTGCTACACGGGGCGTTTTGCTGTATATTTTGTGCTATTGGACGCTGCGAAGGGGAAGAATGAATTTTAGGTGGGATAACGTTTCTAGGAGGAATATAACGCTTAAGATCATTTACGTAGACTTTGACCCTCCGCTTAGTATCTTCGTCTTCAACAATATAATAGTTTGCCGAAACTACTTCTACTACTCTCGCGGGGCCTATGTTGATTGGTGCCATTTTTACTGTAAAATGATTATCTTTTGACGACAATACCCTATTGCGTCGACAAACTCGATCGCCGACTTGGTATTGTACCAGTCTACGTCCTTTATTATAGTGTCCAGCTTGTCTAGCCACTGCTGTGTCTATATGTCTTCTAACAAGATCATATATTGCTGGAAGTCTATGTAATCTTTCGATCCATGCTGCTGTATTTGGTGCTGGAGGGGGGTCTGAGGACTCTAGGTGCTTTCTTATAAGGGCTGTTGGGATAGGGATTCTGCCAAAATTTAAAAATGCTGGGCTGTATTTAGTTGTAGAGTGGACGACTGTATTGAGAGCGAAGCAGAACTCTCCTAAATGTCGATCCCACTCCCGATGATCTTCCTCAATGAAGCTGTTTATCATCGGTTTTAGGTTTCTATTTACCCTTTCTACAGGGTTAGCTTGTGCGAAATAGGGCGGAATTAATGACTGTATAATTCCGTACTGCTGTAATTTCTCTGCAACTTGGCGATTTGCAAATTCTGTCCCATTGTCCGGAATTAGGTATTTGGGAATCGGTTAATGACTAATTCATCGAACGCATGGAGTACGCTTTTTGCGTCGGCTCGTCTCAACGCTTTCATTTCGACATAACGGGTAAATAAGTCCTCAAAGACAATTATGTACCTGAAACCTTGCTTTGATGGTGGTTTCGGTCCCATTATGTCGACTGCTACTACTGTCCAAGGTCCGTCTATGTTTCTGCCTTCCATTATTCCTGCTGGAGCTTGTTGATTGCTCTTATGAGCTTGACACTCTTGACAAGCTCTCACGTAATTGCAGGTATCATAGTATATCCCTGGCCAGTAGTAGTAGGTGGCTAACCTTGCATACGTTTTGTCATTTCCCAAATGACCGGCTTGCGGGGTGTAGTGCGCTTCATAGAGAGCTTTCTCTCTATCAGCTGCTGGCAGAATCAGCTTCCAAGCATCTAAGTCGGGGACTAATGAGTCTACGAGGGGATTAGGACGGTGTGCGTATAAAAGGTTGTCTTTTATACATAAATCAGGGTATTTTTGGGGAGATTTTATTACTGCTTGGATCTTTATTTGGTACCAAGGATCGCTTGTATTAATTGTAGCTGTAGCTGCTAATGCTGTATCTTCATATGCTCTTGAAAGTGCGTCAGATACCTTATGATATGCTCCTTTCCTGTGCACAAATTTAAATTTATAATTTTGCAGGATTGTGTTCCATCGAGCCAATCTGCCTGTCGAATCCTTGATGTTGTGAAGCCAGAGAAGGCTGTGGTAGTCTGTTACCACGGTAAATTCTTCACCTTGAAGGTAACCTTTTAGTCTTTCAATAGACCACAATACTGCCAAACACTCCTTCTCTGTCACCGTATAATTACGTTCCGCTTTACTCAGTGTACGGCTAACGTAATATATAGGGTGTTCTTCACCATTTATTTCCTGGGTAAGCACACCGGCTATAGCGTAGTCGCTAGCATCGGTTTGGAGGGTAAAGGGGAGGGAAAAATCGGGGCGGGCTAAAACAGGGGCTTGGGTAAGGGCTAGCTTCATTTTCTCGAATGCATCCTGCTGTTCCTGATGCCATTGCCATCTGACATCCTTTCGCGTTAAATAGTTTAACGGTGCTCCGTATTCAGCTAATTTCCCAATAAACCTTGAATACCAACCAATTAAACCAGTAAAGCGTCTGAGTTGCTTTAAATTGGTTGGGGCTGGATACTCTAGTATTGGTCGTACCTTATCTAGATTTGTTTTGAGGCCATCCTCATTAACAATGTATCCTAGATAAGTTACTTCCGCGCAACAGAATTCGGACTTTTCTCTGTTTATTTGCAAGTTTACCTTTTTGAGGGCGGCCAGTACTATACTTAACCATTTTAGGTGTTCCTCAAAGGTTTTGGCTGTAATTATAATATCGTTCAGATATGCGAATACGTTTGGCTCCCATTCTGGCTTTATGAGCTTGTCCATTATTTTCTGGAATATTGCAGGTGCATTCAATAGGCCGTAGGGGACTCGGGTAAACTGAAATAATCCTTTACCGGGAAGTGAAAAGGCTCTAATTTCGCGGCTTTCTGGTGCTAGAGGGACTTGGTGGTAAGCTTGCGATAAATCAAGCTTACTTATGTAACGACTTTCTCTCAACTGATCGAGAATGTCGTCCATATTCCGCATAGGATACGCTATTTTCTTGGTTACCGTATTAACCTGCCGGAAATCTATGCAAAAGCGGTATTTTCCGTTTGCTTTCGGAACTATAATTGGGCAGTGCACCACGGGCTTTCTGAAGGTTCTATTATACCTTCCTTTAACATTCTGTCAATTTCCTCGTATCCAGCCTGCAGCATCCTCGGCGAATAAGGACGGTTTCGTTGACGAATAGGTTCGGCACCTTGCACATCGATTTTATGGGAATCTAGGTTAGTTACACCTAGTGTTCTTGGTGTTGGGGGAATCATCTCATTTAGTAGCTGCTGTACTCTCCTTTCTTGTTCTGCTGTAGCTCGTTTCAATCCTCCTATGCTGGCTAGGGCGGGTAAGCAACTCAGGTCTTTGCCATACGGATAAAAATGATGAATGATACCTTTATCAGTCCACCACGTATCGTTTTCATTGCATATATTCATGTTCGCTCTACGTTTAAAGTCGATACCTAATATGCAGTCATAATGCAAGCCGTCTGCTACTTTAACGGCTGAATTGCTGGATTGTCTCAATTTATAGCTGTAAGATTCTGTCCGTTTAATTCTATGTTAAAGAAGTGACGTGGATCGATGCCGGGTATTTGCTGTATTAGGGAATTATTTGCTGCTACATGGGAGGGTATTGACCCTTTTGGGTGTTTGGGTGAGAAAATACGGGTCTCTATTTTCTCTGGCTGTAGTTTCCCTGGCTTCTGTTTTTATTGCAGCTGCAGTTTGCGTAATTTGTGCCTTGAGCACCGCAATTACGATAGGTTGCAGGTTCTGGACATTCTGCTATCCAATGCCCAAGTTTATTACACCTATAGCAAGGCTCTTTGAATTTCCTTGGGTGAATTTGCTTTTGCGCTCCGTAATTTGGTGTGCTGAATTTATTTGGCTTGAATTCCTGCTTTTTGGGTGATTCAGCCCTTTGCTCATTACTTTGTGTTCGCTGCCAATAACTGCTGGATTTATTATTCTTTACAGCTTCGCTGTACTGCTGCTTCGACTCTTGCTTGGGAGGTGCTGTATATTTTCTTGCTGCTTGAGGGCTGTTTGGCTTCCATGGGTACTGGTGCTGTATTTTCTTTTGTGGGTTGGTGGCTATGGGTGCTATTGACTTTGGGGGTACTACAATATTTTCGCTTTGCTCTGAGGAAACTGCTGCTAATTTGCGGGTTTTTGTATGCATAGGATCAACATATGCATACTTTGCTAAGCCGTAATTTTGAATGACTGGTGGAGGTTTGTACGTTTCATCCATCAAACGTCTTGCTTCCTCCTTTTTACCAAGTCGCTGCAGCTGTATGAAATTATCGAAATGGTGTCTTTCGATTTTCGATCTATAGCTAGGGTGCAGGTTGCGATACGCTCTATCCAACTGTTCGGATTGAGGTATCGTTGGCTTGACCTGGTCTAGCATGCCTTTTAACTTAGTGAGGTATGTGGAAATATCCTCACTAGGTCCTTGTGTCCTATTTTCAATAGCTTGTCTAAGCTGGCTTTGTGTTTCCTCCGTCCCATATTGTAGTCTTAGCGCATCTACAAAATCTAGGTAGTCTTTCCAGCTGCTTTTCTCACGCCTGAACCATTCCCAAGCTTCGTCATCTAGGACTGATGGCAAAGCTTTAAATATATCCTGAGTCGAGAGACCATAGCTTTCTCTACATTCCTCAAGATTCGATAAGAATGTCTCCGAATCATTCTTCTTAGCTCCTTTAAATTGGATATGGTGGCGTGAGAAGATTTGCGCCGTCCTTTTCTCCCTTATAAAGGTAGCGTCTTCTAAGCAGGTTTCGTACGAACGGCTGTATCTGAATGCTGGGTTAAACGTACTTTGCTGTGGCTGTATGTGTGGGTTAGCTGGGATCGAGTACGTTTCGTTGTTCTCCTGTTGCACTGGCGAACTGCTATGCTGTCTATTTTGCTGAGAGCTGTGTATTTCGATCAATTTGCTGTATAATTGCTGCATTTGCTCTATTTGCTGCTCCAATCGCCTGAATTGTTCATCATATTTATTTTCGAGCTCTTTCTCATTATTTTGTGTCTTTTCTTTTGGGACGTTGGGTTCTGTAACTCCATCGTCTTCCCAATGGACACTCTGTACATTCCTATGTACATTGCTCAGCTGTGTGCTGCTTGTGGGGTTATGTCTGTTTCTGCATGCCTGATTGACTCTTTTTCCTTGGGTCGCTATTTCGGGTTCTTCATTGCTGTGTAGCGTATTTGCTCGGCTTACTGGGCTAGGTACGAGTGCAATAGGGGAAAAAGGGCTTGTGCTTATTGGACGAAAAGCTGAGGGTTGGATAGTTTGGGTTGATCTAGGTTGGGTATCTGTATAAATGTTGGTACTGTATGTCGTAACTGGAGCTGTATATTGGGTAAATGGGTTATCGATGAGGTCTGGGTTTATGGGAGATGAAAGGGCTAATGTGTGGATAGGATAATTGGAAGTCGAATTTATGCTCAACTGCGTCGTCGTTAAGCTTGGGACTGTATGCGTTAATTCCATCATCGAATTATCGCATACTGGTGACGGTGGACTCAATCTATATGCTGTAGATTGTGCTTGAGGACGATTTGCTGCGCTGCTTATCCTTAAATTTTCAATATTTAATCGCTGTAAATTTTCCATCGCGTTAGTGTTTTTCCTTATAGCTGATTGCACTTCCGATCCGTATTCCATTTCCGGTAATGACAACAAATTCTCATTACTTATGAAGATTGGATCTCGGTACTGTCCTCTTGATTGACCGGTTGGCAATTGAATGTAAAGCATCCGTCTTGCTTTACTGCTTCTTTCTGGGGCTGTATCTATAGCGATAGTGGGGATATTTCCTCTTTCTGATTGCGTTAGGGACAAATCTGTTTCAATAATCGGGTTTGCCTCGCCTACTGCTGCATTCCAGTCAGCAGACGATGGTCCAAAATTACGTCTAATTTCGTACCTAGCTAACCTATCTCTAATAATTTTACAATCCGAATCTATATTTATTCCGACTTTGCTCGCGTATACCGTGATTCTACCATCACTGGTATTATTAATACTGCGTCTTATTACACCGGCACCTACTGCTGGTTGTAACACCGATAAGTCTTCTTCCAATATTAAATCAAGGTCATCACCGTTGTGAGACATTTTGATTAATTATTGTAGCTTATTTTATCTTAATAATTAAATAAATATTATTTTTAATAGCTCTTATTAGCTCGATTGCCGTGAAATATCTTAGCTCTTGTTTAATTATATCTAATTTAAATTAAACATACCAAGCAAAAATCAAAAGATAAAATACCAATGAAAGAAAAAAACAATTTTTAAGCTAATCTAATTAAATCAATTTCACTTTCACTAAGCAATCCACAAATAGCAAAAAAAATAAATAAGCTTGCTTTATTATCAGCTGGGCAGTATAGAAAATAAATACAGCGGGAAACATATATATATATATATATATATATATATAAATTAATCAATCGGTACTTATGCCGACAAATTCTTACGGGAAATGGGAATTGTGCTTACTTTGGGGTAATTATGCCGACGTCAGCATAATTCCACCGAAAATTCAACCATGTATCCGTACTTATGCCGACACACAAAAAATCGGAAAATTATCTTTGTATTTAGGTATTTGGGTTATTGGATATTTGGGTTATTGGTTTTTTATGCATTATTCTGTCAATTAATATTCTCCCCCTTATATCTGAGTCGTTACATATGTTTTATAACCTCAAAACACCAAGATAACACGAAGTGTCACCATAAGTACCGATACTGGTGTTTATATATATATATGTGTGTATATATATATATATATATATATATATATATATATATATATATATATATATATATATATGGGTTATCAATTATTATATTGTATCTTATACAGCTTATTATTCCGGGAAATTAATATATACAGCTTTTACTACATACCAAAATATTCCTTAAATATTTCATATTAATAATACTACAATCAATCAGTATTGGGGTATATGTGCAAGGGACGTGCAAATTATGCTTATATAAATAAAATATACTCTAGGTTAGGCAGGCAGCAAATAACAATAAACAAAAATTATGCAGTATTATTTTTGTATCTATTATTATGGGGAGCAATGAGGGAGAAATTAAGTTTTTGTTGCAATGGGTATAGCAGGTCAAGCTAAATGGATTATTATTATTTATTAAGCTACAATAAATAACACTAGCAAAATGTGTGATTATTTTTAATCAGCCTTAATTGTATATAAGCAAAAAGAAAAACACAATTTAATCAAACGTGATAATAGCAGTAGGGATATTAAATAGCATTAATATATAATATATAGCCAAAGGAAATTAATATGCTTATAAAAAAAACAAATTATAAATTATGCTTCAAGTAGCTTGAGTTATAATTAAAACTATGAAATGCAAATTGGTTATCAATTATATGTATTACAATTTAAACGAAAAATAATAAAAATATTATTCTCTTATAAAAACACTAAACAAAAATTTAATACTTGGTTCATATAGCTGCATGGGTTAGGAGAAGGAGATGGAAAATGAATTATATTTATATTTTCATTAACCAGCATACCCAAAAAAAACAACTATTCATAACCAAAAATATCCAAATCAGTGCAAATAATATATAAAAAGAAAAAACTAATTTATATTGTCCGTGCACGTGCTCAATTATTAATTATAAAAATGGCCGTCAAAATGGCCGACCGGCTTCTTCCGGTGTGTGTGCGAGCTTTGCTTAAGGAAAGGAAGGGCAATATGGCTGCTTTTGCGTCACGCTTCGACGCTTACAAAAATTCTATTCGCACGCTTTTAATACACAGAGAGAAAAAAAAAAAAAAAAAACTATTATATACGCCAATTTAATGCTGCTACTGTTTATAATTTACTTTATCAAAGATCCCTTAAAACAACCACGTTGGGCGCCAATGTAACGCTGCACTGGGGATCAGGGTGCAGGTTATATAGGGTCAACAATTAATATAAATAAAATAAGTCTTTATTACCAGAAACAATAATTAAAGGGGTGGGCGCCAGCCGCGTTAATACGCGACGAATATCGATAACACGCGGGTTATCTTAGCCTGACACAATATAAAGGGCAGTACTCTCGCCGTTCCGAAACGTGGCCGAGTTTCGGTTGCACCGGGTTATGCTGTAAGGAGAGGAGGGGGAAGGACGGGTCGGAACGGGATGCTCGCACGCACTTTATGCGGTACACGGCGGTACCGTCAGCAGAGAAGCAAATAATCACCAACCTTAACGAAGCCTCTTGGGAACACCAGGTTGGGACGCTGTTGCTCTCTCTCTCTTTCACACACCCTCGCTATTCTACTCGAATTCGAAAACACAAACACGCTGCCTCGCTGCTATCTCGATTTCGTCCGTTCAAGGCGGCGGACCGTAGAGCTCTGGCTCTCGGCGTGCCCGAGAGCCCCGTGTTCGTACCGCGCGCCTGCGCAGTACGTACTCGTGCGCGGCACCTCGATCTCGCGTCTCGCGAGCGAGTCGAGTGCCGCTGTATTCAGGTGGTATCGGCATAACTCCGATGTATGTTGCTGTATGCTGTGTGATGGTGACCTGATGCTGCTGCCGTCTCGGAGACGAGGTACAACCTCTTCCCAGGTAACTAATAATTCATTAGTTATTAACTGCGTTCTTCAATGTGTACGGCATGAGTTTCAGGTACGAAGCTCACCCGCCGTCGCTTGCTGCTCGAGGCCGAGTCACCCCTCTCTCTCCTCGACGACGTTGACCTCGTTGATGACTAGCCTCTCTGTCTACGGCTCTAGGTGGGTATTTGGTCGTGAGGTTTACACACATATGTGTATTTGTATGCATGATCGTCCGGGAGATCGGCTGTACACGTTGTTTGTGTACATCAACCTAACCTCAATTTACCCTATGATGTTCCTTGTACAGCTGTAGTAATTATATACAGCTGTACATATCTTTCCTTGTCTTTTGTCTTCTTGGCTATGGCTATTTATCCTCGTCCTTGCTCCTTACCCTCTTACTGTGTATTAGTTCTTATGAAGTATTCCTCTTACAGGTGTATCTTGCTTGGCGTTGGAGGTTCTTCGGCTTCCTGCCTGGGTACCACCTCATCGCCTTGACTGCTATGCTGTGAGGCTTCGGAGGGTCCTGGAGGCTTCCTAGTGATCGCCTCCCTTGAATATCCTGTTTGCTGTGCCAGACTCGGAGGAGCCCACCTGATACTCTGAGCTCGCCCCAGATCCTCATCGCCAGGACCACCTCAGTGTTGTGTACTGTGCTTGGGAAGGGGTATTTAGTATTTGAGCGTAGGCAGGACGTAGTTAATGTGCGGGTAGGTAGCTAGGGAATAGTATGTGGGTAGGTAGGTGTAGCTAGGAACTCGTCTAGCTTATACGGGTAGGCAGGTGTTCGCCAGGGGTTCTGTCGCTCGCTCTTGACATGTGCAAAGCACATTGTCACAGCTGATACAAGGCTTTAGGCTATAACGGACGTAGAAATAAAGCAGTGTCTCTTACCCCTCCAAGTAACTATCTGGCCGTTGTGCACTTACGAAGAGGTGCTTTATCATTTGTCAGATCATGAGCAACAGGAGAAGAGAGCCAAAAGACTAGTCCCTTGGAGGGAGAGAAGAGATGCCGAAATGGAGCCTGGAGGATGCTTTAAAGGATTAGTACCCGGTAAAAAGAGTTCGCATGAGTCTTAGCATACGGTGTCCAAGGATTCCAGAATTTGCTGCGAGAGTAATCGTAGGTTAATTGCAGAGAGAACCCGTATAACAATATCGCTATCCGATATAAATGTTTATTGTTTACATTATTTAAATTGTAATATTTAGTTTATTCATTTGCTTTAATATGTATTCAATCAAGGTGTGCTAGTATATTTTTAAATGCATCAATAAAAATAATGTTTTTGAGTAGATAATTCTTTCTTTCTTTATAGCACTAGTAATTTAATAACTATTTATATTCTTATAAATCTAATGTATTTATTTCCTTGGTAGGTGTAAAATTCATTGTAAAATTTTGCAAACACGTGTAGGAAAATTTTTATTATTATTTATTAGTAAAAGTCTAACGCATACGCAAGGGGGTTAAAACTGAGAGTACTAAAGATAATATACAAATTATATGGTAAAAGAGAAAAATTAATAAATCATATCTAAAAATATTTAATTAAATTATAACCAAAGTGTTCATTATTATAATCGCCCTAATATACAAGGAATCAGAGATCTACAAAAGAAGAGATACAAAGTAAGTATACAATTTATATAACAATAATTAATATTACTGTGGAAAGAGCTTTCCTGCTTTCCTACCACTAGATAATATGGTTAGATCCTGTAAAACATACTCTTAGTTTTCCTAAACATTCCCTAGGTTCAAGTCCTGGCTAAGTGATAGGCGTCATTGTTTAGGTTAAACTTTTAGTATTCAGGACAAAATAAAATTAGCTCGATGAGATCATTTCTTTTTATTTATTTGCTATAAATAAAAAAATTGTATGATTATAAAATGTGAATTTTTTCAAATAAATTCGAGAAATTATTGCTTGTTTACATTATTCGTTATATTATAAATGAATTTATTGATCTCTACAAGCCAAAGACCAAGGCAAGCTAAGTCAAAATAAGAATTTCAAATTAAGGTATAAATTTAAATATAGCGGAAAAAGAAAAAAAATTTGTATGTATTTCGCCCTGAGTATTCCTGGTGAGCTCATCAGTAGAGTCCAGGCATACTCAGGGCAAAATACATAAAACATTTTTTTTTCTGCTATATTTAAATTTATACTTTAATTTGAAATTTTTATTTTGACTTAACTTGTCTTGGTCTTTTTTCAAACACTCATCCTGTGAGGTTATTAAAGTGGCTGGTATTAATACGGTCCGCCTTACTGACAAGGGGAGTACTTGACCTCCGGGAAACGGGTCTTATCCTAACTTTGGTATGTCTTTTATAATACAAAAATGTGAAGAAAGCCAAGTTATCTCTTGCCAATGGCCACTTTTACGGGAGTTATTCGACATCTAATAATAATATCAGTAAAAATTACTTCCAATTTGATCGCTTACAACTCGGAAACAAATAGAGATAGGCAATTAAACCAAAAACTAGAAGAAAGTTGAGTTCAAGTAGATAAATTGTATGTTTGATATTTGACTACTAAGTGTGACTTTTTCAACATAGCATAAATATGGTATACAATTTTCTTCCCTGAACCCCGGAACAAAAATATTTACACTTTCCGAAGAATATATGATAATACTCTGACTATATTCTCGTCTAATGATTTTATGCGAAGAATAAAAAACTGAGCGTTTTAATTAATTTGTAATAAAAAGTATTGAATTAAAAAAACTCTAAACCTATAACACCATGCTATAATGTAATGTAATTATTACTTATTTTTATTAAGTTTTAATGTATTTTAAATTGGGGAAAGCCTTATTTTTGCATTTAAAAAAATTGTTTGACTCTAAGATTAGAGAAAATTCCATTAAAGAAAACCTCGCAATTTCGAACTGAAATTTCGTGATTCCTCTTACAAATTTATTTATTGTAGAAAAATAAAATTTGCAAGGAGCGGTTCCACCTTCCAGGAAACGGATTTCGTTGCAACTTTGAGAGCTGTTTTCTGGTTTCTAAAAATGAAAAAATTCATATGAAATTCAATCTCATAGGCTGTTTGGCGAAATTTATATGCAATTAATGAAAAAGGATCTCAGATTCGGATATCCGGATATCCGAATCTGAGGTCCGGTATTCGGAGATTTAAGATACCCGGATCTGCAGATATCCGGATAGTTCCCAGCTCTAGCTGCGACAATCTTGACAGCGTAAATGAAAGGGGAAGAGAGAGTAACCCCAGTTTCGTCATAGGACGAAAGGTACGTGGTGCACCACATAATAAAGCGGGCCACCGAAGCCACGTAACTACTAGCGATCCACCTAGGATGACTCGCCCGCGCGCGAGTCCTACGCATAGGCGCTGGACGCGATCGCGTACGTGAAACGGGGAGGGGGGGAGAGCGAGAGCATAGCCTAATTGGGTGCCCCCTTAGTTATAGACGGAGAGACCTCACGCAACCTATTCATTCTTGTGTAGTTGGTTTGTTTGCTTTTAATTTTCCTTATTAAATTTACTTTCTAATTTTTTTGTTAGTAATAATTAAATTTCGTTTGTAATTAATGATCATGTACGAGTTTGATTATTAATTACCGGCATTCGAATACCGCCCTCTCCATTTCAGGAGCGGCCGAGGTAAATTTACCGCGAATTTATTCCATTTTATTCGCGGTCCTTTTCAGCTCACGACTTCTGCAGCTGTGCAAAGACGCGAGATCGGCAAGTTATCTCGGGATTATAACGGACATCGCAACGGTAGGCCGTGCGCGGCATCTGCTTATTTGGATCCGCCGCGCACTTTCGGGGTACCGCCTAGGGAGTATCACTAGGCAGTGCCGTAGCAACCGATCTCTTTGCCCCTACAAACGCCAAAAATTATATCCCATTACAATAATTAAAATATAATTAAAATATAATTAAAATATGAGACAAATATTAAAATTACTGCGGAGGTACAAAACAAATGTGTAACAAGTTTGTACAAAATGTCCAATTATATACAAGAATTTTACAAATTTTGTATGAATCATGTACGAAGTATGTATGACACTTGTACGAAATTAATTAGAAATTTACATAAAATTTATACGTATCATGTACGAATTTTCTACGAAATATATGCAGATTTAGTGTAGATGCAAAACTAAATCCAATTTTAAGAAAAAATATTTATGTCGCCTAATCATAAACGCAGTGTACACACACACACACACACACACACACACACACACACACACACACACACACACACACACACCACTCGATGGTGGCTTTCGCGGACGACGTGGCGCTAGTGGTGGTCGCAAAGAGTGTCGAAGAGATCGAATATCTCGGAGACGTCTCTATAGAAGTAGTCGCCACTTGGTTGAGAGACCACGGACTTAGTCTGGCGGCGGAAAAAACGGAGGCGGTGCTCATCTCTCGCACAAAAAAGGAGAGGACCGCCACCTTCACGGTAGGTAAAGAACGGATACGGTCGGTGAAAACGTTGAAGTATTTAGGGGTCACACTAGACGCGCGGCTGTCGTTCAAACACCATCTCGCGAACGCGGGCTCAAAGGCGGCAAAGGTGGCCCGTGCGCTGGCGGGCATCATGCCCAACATCGGGGGACCCCAGCAACCGCGAAGGTCTCTCCTTGCCTCGGTGGTGAGCTCCGTAATTTTATACGGAGCTCCTATCTGGGCTGATGCCCTGAACAGGCACAAGAGCTTTGGTGCTCCGTGTCAGAGAGCCTGCAGGATAGCTGCGCTAAGGGTGGCCCGGGCGTACCGAACCGTATCTGACATTGCGCTCTCGGTGATCGCGGGGACCGCCCCCTTCGACCTCCTGGCAGCCGAGAGAGCTGAAAGACACCGTGAGGGTGGGCGACGCGTAGAAGAGAATCGCTGCCATAACCGATGGTCATTGCGGACCGTAGAGGAGTGGCAGCGGAGATGGGACTCAGCCAGGGACGGCTGCTGGACCTACCGCATCATTCCGCGGATCCAGGAGTGGGCGAGTAGGAAACACGGCTTCGTCAGTTTCCAGCTTACTCAGGTGCTGACCGGGCACGGATGCTTCCGTAGCTACCTATTTCGTATAGGGGTCTACGGCAGCGCAGAGTGCCCGGCTTGTCCAGGGGTGGACGAAGACGTGGAACACGTCCTCCTATGGTGTCCTCGTTTCAGGGAGGAACGGGACCTGTTTCAAGTCACTTGGAGCGGTCCCCTCACCCCTGAGGGCATCGGGGCGTGCCTGCTTGACTCCCAGGAGGGATGGAACGCGGTAGTGACCCTCTGTACGTCCGTAGTGGACAGGCTGGGTCTCATCAGAAGAGAAGAGGAGAGAGGAGTTGCGATGGCAGCGGTAGTGGGCTAGTGTAGCCGTTGCCTCCCCCCGCGAAGTAATGCCTTGCGGCGGCTCCCGCGGGGGAATAAATGTAAGAAAAGAGGTGGAGTTTTAGTGGGTATGCCTATCGACATCCTTCGGTAGGAGAGTCCCACACACGGGGAGTCTCGCATGGCTCCAGTCATGGTGCATTAAGCATTTCTCCACCTCTTCGGAAAAAAAAAAAAACACACACACACACACCCCGTGCCGGGTTTGCTGGTCCCGCATCGTGGCGCTTTCCTAGGTGGTGGATCGGGGAATGCTTTCCATATATGGATGGTACCGAAAAAATCAAATATTCGGGGCGAACCAAAACCAGATAGGGGAAGGCACCCCAAAATTAAACCAACTATGAATAGTGAGGTTAAAACAACACTACCCCAAGCGAGCACGGCAGGTATTCCATCCGGCCCTGGAGCTTTACGGATGGATATTGTCCTTGCAATCATTTTCAGCTCGGTTATGCTAATATCTGGCGGCGCGACTGCACTGTCGGTTCCCATTAGGCCTGTCTCGGCTGCTCGTTCCTGATGTTGTGGGAATTGAGGCGCCTCTGGGTTTGATCTTATTCATCACCATTTTGTAGGGCATACCCCAGGGATTGCCGTCCACTTCCTCGCAAAATTCTTTAATGGCAGCTTTGAACTCTTTCTGTTTTTCCTCGTAGGCCGCGGTTAGTTCTTCGTACCGCGGCTGGTTCCGAGTTGTCTTGTGTAGCCGACTCCATAGACACTCACGGCGTATTTTTGCGATATTCTCATTTTACCAGTAAATAGGTGGACGGCCACGGGGGATGGATTTCCCGGCCATAGAGATATCGCAAGCCGCTGTTATGTCACGCGTAAGTTCCTCGGCTCGTTCTTCCGGTGTTCCTTTGACAGCGACTTCTGCTATGGAGCAGAGGAACATTTGTCGGTCGAAGGTAGACGGTACCCGTCTCTTGTATGCGAAGCATTTTCGGCGAGTTCGGACCTGCTGCCCTGCTAATCAGGGTCGCTCACTGTGTGATGTGATCATTAACTTTCCAGGTAAACCCTCCCTTCATTAATCTGGGATCGATGAAGGTTAGGTCTATTATAGACGACCTTCCCGCCTTGGTAAAAGTGGGAGTAGCTCCGGTGTTAACAATCTCCAACTCCAATATCGCAAAATCCTCGAGGAGTGTACGACCACGACTGTTCGTTTTTGCACTACCCCATCTGTCGCCCAAGCATTAAAATCCCCTCCGATGACTATTGGCAATCGGGAGGAACTTGCACTAGTAACGATGGCATCAAGGGGTCCCAGAAATTCGTCGACGTTATCACTAGGTGGGAGGCAGCAACTGTATATTCGCGTTACCGCCACCTCGACCCAGGTAAATTTGGGGAGGGGAGCGGCCATTTTTCCGGGTACATGCATGTTTCCACATGCCCAGATGGCCGCACTGCCAGTGACATCACTCACCCATTTCGATTCAATGAGATCCCTATGCTCCTCGCTGACGATAACAATGTCAGCCTGCTTTTCTCTGACCAAGTGTGGCAGCAGATCCTGGGCCACAGCACAGTGGTTTAGGTTGATTTGTAGCACCCTAACCATTTCTGTCAGATGCTTCAATCCTAGGCGCGGCTATGTTCTCATCCGCCGCGCAAGCCACTGCTTTGTGGTCCTCTTGGCTTCGTGGCATCGGTAACAACGCCAGATCGGCTCGCGGAGCCGAACCTTGCAGTGGACCCAGCCTATCCGAAGCTTCCCATTCTGTAGCACCTTGCTGCTGATGAGGGAAGAAGGACACTGGTCATCTGAGTGCTTCCATATGACCTTCTAAGCTTTATATTCCCAAAAGGTACCATATTTATCCCGATCACCGCAGAGATTGCCTCTGCCACTTCCCCTGCCGTTGTGGCCTCGTCCATGTCCTTTATAGTAATGGACTCTTTGTGGGTCAGTATCTGGACCTCTGGTAACCCACCGCTGCCTCGAGATCTAGAGTTTCTACACCAGTCTTCCAAGCTCAATGAGCATATCTTCTCCTCTGGTACGCCGCATACGGGAGACTCTTTCTCCCAGCGGCTTGAGGATTGACCCGTGTGGCCCGTATTTACCGAAGGATGTCTGCATAGGCTCGCTCTCCTGACACTTTAATCTTAATGGCGTCGGGACGAGCTGGTTTTACGACTGCTTTAGGTTATTTGGACACCTTAGGCGGTCCTCCGACATCCTTGGCTTGCTTCAGCTGCGTATTCTGCTAAGCCTCTTTCTTTTTGCCCTTGCGCACTACAGTAGCCCAGTCAGGGACCTTTGACTGGTTCCCACCAGTCTTAGGAACGGATGACGAAGCATCTACTGGCCCATTTTTGTTAGTGGGCTGTTTCGATCCCTTCTTCCTTTTCTCCGGAGGATGCTGAGGTGGTAAGGGCATTTCCCTCTCCACCGGCCTCCTTTGACGCTCTTCAGCGCGGAAGATGGCAATGTTTGGCACATTCCATCCTTACGCGCATCTGCCATTATAAGCACTGCTCACCCGCGCATATTCATTAAGAGCCCTGCTTGTTGCTCTCGCCATACTCTTCAGCTCTTTGTGGATGTTGTTCTTATTAAGAACAAACTCCTCTAAGGTGTCTGTCTTCTCATGCAGACGGAGGAAAGATCTGTCAGCGTCACTCGACATCCCAGTCGAGAGCAGGTCACACGTAGCATTTGATGCTACTGTAACGTCGGCCGAAAATAAACGAAAATTTTTTAATTTCCCTGGCCTCTTTCTTTTTCAATATTGTTTCCACTTAGTTAGTGGAACCTTTTTTTTCTTTTATTTTTGTCTAAAAATTATGACTTTCCTTAGAAAGTAAAACTCGGTATCTAGCCGATGCACTTCTACGAAAAGTCATAAAACCTTATGAAAAAAAGGGATCTCTATCTGTCCTTAGCGCGGTCACTTACTGCTACAACGCATAGATTCTTTACAACGGAAAATCTGTCGCCTATAAGCAATAAAGATCGACATACAGCAGATATTCCGATGGGAAGAAATTTTAGAAACTAAAAGTATGCGTGCATAAAAACATTTTACAAATAGAATTTTAAGTCTAGTAACGTTAGTATATATATATGTATATATGTATATATATATACGTATACATGTGTGTATTTTATTCGTATGTGTGTGTATGAATGTATGAATAACATTATTTTTCTACCCTTATATAATGTTATTTCCCCTTAATTTATAACTTGAATTTTAATTCCTTTTATATATAAAATAAGAAATACAATATTTCTATTAAATAAATATTTTCTTATCTTTATGCACTAAGTAACTCTATAATTATAGGAATTAAATATCTACATAAAATAAATTTATATTTGTATTTTTGCAATTGCATTAATAGGATACAATATAATAACATTAGTTTTTCATATATTTTATACATTATTCTAACTTATATTTACATCTATTATTTAAGAAAGGAAATAACATTTTTAAGAGTTTTATTTTCTATTTATAATTTGTTTAAATAACGATAATATAAAATATATTTGTTTAAATAATAAGAAATAATATCTATTTTTATGAATAATGGTATTATGTATAAATAATAATGTCAATCAAATATAACTAAATTTTAAATAATTAAGTAAAGAATATGTAAACTTTTAACATATTTAACTTATATATTCTTAAATAAACTACATTATTCCTTTATTATAATCTTTGCAGCTATTTTGGTAGTAAAATAAAGTAAGTTAAACATGTTAAAAGACTTGTATTTGTATCGAACACATAAATAGAATAGATAACTCCATCTTTTTAAATTTTCAACAACTAAAATTACCGACGGGAAAATTAAATCACGCCCTCCGCACAAGATCAAGACCGCCTTGGGCCTGCCGAAAATCAAAAAGAAAACAACTTTTCGTAAGGGGCATGTTTCTCTCACCCCTCTTATCCTCACACGCAAGGGTAGGGGTCGGAAAATAGCGTCTCCCAGGTGATGAGCCGAGAGAAAATACACCAACAGTTCAGTTCAAAATTCGAGTTCAAAATTCAAGTTTCTAAATTTTAAACCTACAATTCTACGTTAGAATTTCACTGTGTTTTTTTAGTAAATTTAACAATATCTATACAGATATATACATATATAGATTTATATATGGGGTATTCCACGTGAAGTGGTCCGATCAAAATTTTAAAATGCACCAAATTTTGGGTACACTTTGCAAATGTTTTTCAGAATACAGAAAAAAATTTTTAGGTACTGGAATCTATTTGCTCAAAAGTTATTCTAACCTCAAAAAGTGAATTTTTCCATATTTTTTTCAACACCAGCTGGGTTTACCGCTATATAACTTAAAATCTATCAACTTTTACTATAGAACATTATATGTAACATTCGTTGCTAATTATATCTAGAATTTATTCTTCTGGGTTAGAATTTCTAATCTCAAGGTCAATGTTACATAAACTACATGTCAATATTCAACTTGAAAAAAGTGCAAGTGCGCCACCTTTGATTTTTTCATCCATAAGTCTGAAAGAAAGCTTGAAGCAATACCTTTCAAATGGTCTGTAGCATTTTTATGGCCTCCAATTCTGTAAAAAGTTATGACAATTTAAAGAAACACGAAATTTTTTTAAAAATTTAAATGGGAATTACCATGTTAATTTTTGTGAATTTTTTGTCTTTCTTTAAATTGTCATAACTTTTTACAGAATTGGAGGCCATAAAAATGCTACAGACCATTTGAAAGGTATTGCTCCAAGCTTTCTTTTAGACTTTTGGATGAAAAAATCAAAGGTGGCGCACTTGCACTTTTTTTAAGTTGAATATTGACATGTAGTTTATGTAACATTGACCTTGAGATTAGAAATTCTAACCCAGAAGAATAAATTCTAGATATAATTAACAACGAATGTTACATATAATGTTCTATAGTAAAAGTTGATAGATTTTGAGTTATATAGCGGTAAACCCAGCTGGTGTTGAAAAAAATATGGAAAAATTCACTTTTTGAGGTTAAAATAAGTTTTGAGCAAATAGATTCCAGTACCTAAAAATTTTTTTCTGTATTCTGAAAAACATTTGCAAAGTGTACCCAAAATTTGGTGCATTTTAAAATTTTGATCGGACCACTTCACGTGGAATACCCCATATATATATCTATATTATTTTACTACTATTTTACTTGTTACTATTTTAACCACTATTATTATTGTATAATACAATAATCAGATCAGTTAATATTTTAAACAAAAGTAAGTAAGAGCAAATTATATTTTCCAATTATTTATTAAAATCCTACAATTTTATTCTTTTCTATACTGTTTTCCTCCAATAATAATATCAGTCCTCGCTAAAGTCGGGACAAGTGATTTTAATCCTAGTTCAATATTAAAAGTCTCTATCCTCAAAATAAAGGAAAATTCAACAAACTGTTTGTAAAATTACCCTCGCTAGTAGAGTAAGAATCTAGGCTAAAAAAATATATAGTAAACAAAATATATTATATAACACCGACGTTACACTACAGAGGCCGAGTGACCAACCTCCGCAGCACTTACCATTTTAACGGTATGAGTTTGGTCCCCTACAAAATTCGTGGGACCAGCACTGACCACCGGGCCTTTCACCCTATCGGAAACAGTTGCGGGATTTGACAAGATTGCTGTACCCGCTTGGGATAGTGAGGTTTTAACGAATTTTGCGAGGAAGTGGACCGCGATCCCTGAGGTAAGCCCTACAAAGTGGTGATGAATAAGATCAAACCCAGGGGCGCCTCAATGCCATCGTGTCCACATTTTCTTGACAGAGTGGTGCACCACCTATTCCCACAACATCAGGAACGGGCAGCCGAGACAGGCCTAATGGGGACCAATAGTGCAGTCGTGCCGCCAGACATTAGCATAACTGAGCTGAAAATGGTTGCAAGGACAATATCCATCCGTAAAGCTTCAGTGCCGGATGGAATACCTGGTCTGGCCATTAAGACCGCTGCGCTGAACGTGCCACAAATTATTGCGGACACATTTAGTGCATGTTTGCAATTAGGATGCTTCCCAGCACGGTGAAAGGTACAGAGGCTGGTGCTTCTCCCAAAGGGGAGCCACCCACCGGAGAACCCTTCCTCGTACCGTCCACTCTGTTTGATGGATATAGCTGGGAAGCTTTTCGAGCAGGTCATTTGTGCCAGGCTTCAAGCAGCCATTGCACAGGCAGGCGATCTGTCCGACAATTAGTTCGGTTTTCGGTAAAGGCGCTCAACTATTGACGCCAGAAGTCGAATTGTTAAGCTGGCCACCAATGCCATCGGTGGTATTAGGTATTCTAGGCGCATGCGTGCTATCATCGCACTGGATATCCGCAATGCCTTCAACTCGACTCGATGGGACAGCATTATGTTATCCTTGGAACAATTAAAGGTGCCGCTCTACCTACGCAAAGTCATCTCGAGCTACATCACAAAACGGATTCTCCTCTATGACACCGACGATGGCGCGCACTCCTACAACTTCACCGGAGGCGTGCCACAGGTTCGGTTTTGGGACCTCTTATTTGGAACATCATTTACGATGGGCTGCTTAAGCAGCAGCTTCCAGAGGGAGTGTCGATGGTGACTTTTGCTGACAATGTGGCTTTCGTCGTCGCAAGGAGCATTGATGAGATCTATGAATATCTCGGAGATGTCTCTATCGCGGTAGTGGCTGCATGGTTGAGCACACATAGGCTGTGTCTGGCGGCCGAAAAGACTGAGATCGTACTTATCTCCAAAACGAAGCAAAGGAGGTACACCATCTTTACTGTAAATGGTAAGCCTATAAGATCGGCGGACACGGTGAAATACCTAGGAGTCATCTTGGATGCGCGGCTACATTCAAGGAACATCTACAGAGTGCAGGGTCGAAAGCCGCAGGAGTGGCTATAGAACTTTCTCGGACATAATGTCCAATATCGAAGGGCCAAAGCAGCCACGTCGAGCCCTCTTAACGACAGTGGTAAGCTCGGTAATTTTATATGGAGCCCCGATTTGGGCGGATGCCCTAAGAAGTAATTTAAGCTTTGGTGCATACTGTCGGCAAGCCTGCAGAATAGCCGCACTAACGGTGGCTTATGCTTATAGAACCGTGTCAGATATAGCCCTCTCGGTGATTGCGGGAATTCCTCCCATCGATCTGTTGGCGATAGAGAGGGCTGATACGTACAGAAAAGGTCGGCGTACCTTAGAAAACAACAGCAAAGCAGCACGTGGTAGTAGCAGTCGATGGTCGAACAGGACCATCGAACTGTGGCAGCAGAGATGGGATTTGGCAAGCAAAGGTCGCTGGACCCACCGCGTCATCCCAGATATCGCCAAGTGGACGAGTAGAAAACACGGATCACCGCACCACATGCACGAGACAGTGAGGTGATTGCCGTTCACGAAGGGCCAAACGTGGCCTAACTGCCCCTCTCGAAGTGATGCCTTACGGCGGTTACCCAGGGGGGAAGATCAGTCGAGAGAAGGAGCCCTGCCAAGACCAATGGCAGGGTGGTTTTTTAGCTAGTATGGGTCACGCTGACCGAGTCCCACGCTCCGTGCGTAAAGAGCATTTTTACCGCATCCTCACAAAAAAGAAAAAAAAACACACACACACCCACCCACACACACCCACGCATGCTTGCACTCACGCATGCACACATACGCACACATGTGCGCACGCACTACACACGCAGAGTAGGATGTTCTCGTCAAGTCAAGAACCGTCTTAAATTCTAGCCAATAAACTTAATAAGAAAACGCACGACAAAAAAATAAATTAATTATACAACGATGTAACCAAGTCTGATTGGTTAAGAAGAACCAAAGCTCCACCCAAACCCTTGATATAAATAGGGATGTCGCGCCGGGTGTCGGAGCTCTTGCACCTTAGTCTTTCCTTTAGTAAGGTAAATTTGTATTCAAAAACAACGTGTAAACTTAACGCGAAATAAAGCGAGAGAATCGAAAGTTATTTGCTCAGTCTCTGTAAATCATTACACACCTGTCATTTTTGTATCCCTTTAAATTCCGGCTAGTCTATACCGCATTCATGTTGTATGAGAGCGGCTGCGCCTAAGTTCAACGAGAGCGAGAGAGACGGCAGAGCAGTTGCAGCCACCGGTTAGCTGTAGATCTCCCGTTCGATTAAGGTAGGTTATTTTCCTTACCTCGCCTTCCCTCATTGTTGCACCTCTGACTCACCCATGCACATATATTTCGGAAGGGTCTATGACCTGTGCTATAACGAGGGACATTGCCACCCATCCTTGACGCTATACGCGTACTAAAACGGGAAACCTCTATTTCAATTTAAATTCATTTCCTTTTATTTTTCTTCTTTACGTCTACCCACGTAACATTTACAACAATTATTTTTTACTTATTTGGTACACAACAATTAACATACATTTGAAATAGAGATTTTTGTAAATTTAGTACATACTTTGTACCATCTTTATACAAATCTTATACCAATTTCATGTTAAATCAGTCTGAATTTTGCGCTTATTTAGAACCATAAATTCGGACTTTTGTGGTAAGAATTTTATACACATTTTGTACGAATTTTGTACTAGTTTTGTGCTGATTTAGTTCTGAATTCAAGCGCTGATATTGTACAAAATTCTTACTATTTTTTCTAATAGGGAATATCTTTTTACAAGTTTGATTAAAAATAAGTTTTTTGCAACTCTGCTGCTTTAGGCATGTTACACTTGCGCTTCAGCAGAAATATACAGGAAGTCGGAAACAGACAAGTTGTGGTTCAGCACAATCGCAATCGCGCAATGTGTGCTACCAGGGTAACTATTAATATCGGCGTTTACAACAAAAAATGATTTACGCGATAAAGTCTATTTTAATCAGTTCCGGAATCACAACGTTTTGGGCCTTATAAAGGCATGAAAGTAGGTCACACTAGTTTTTATGTGGATTTCTAGGAATAGAGGGTATTTGAGTGAGAAGCAGGAATAGTGGATAGTTTCTAATTTTTTTGGATGATGCATCTCGCAAAGAAACAAATGAGTCAGAAAGGAATTGAGGAGATAATATTATTTTGCTAATTCAATTCAAACTTTTTCATTACAGATATCATCATCGTGATATGATGTAAGTGCAATTACTTATATTTTATATACACACTTTATCATTTTAATGTAAATTTATAAATTTTTTTAATTTTCAAATAAAGATAAATGTATCTATTTATGTCTCTCTCTCTCTCTCTCTCTCTTGCTCTTTGCGCGCGCAAGGTGAGTCGACTAGTCACTATTCACTTTCGCTCCGTATTTATATCTTTGCCTTTTTCTCACATCTGTTCCCGAGCTTTACAGTGCAAACTTTACGTGGGCGGACTGACTGCAGCTTGCATTTTTCGATAAAGTTCGCTTTAGCAGTTAGTTTTTCCACCTCAATTTTCGCTGCAAACAACCTGTCAACATCGACGTTATTTTCGCTTGGAGTGGCAATTAGGCGGTAAAATTATTCGCACACCTACGTGAGCGCCCCTCTAGGATTCTAACGGAACTACGGCATCTCATCTCGCCGCCGCACCTGTTGTGACGTCACACATTACGCCAGCTCTGTATCGCCTCGCCTCACCTCATTGATATTGACACAATGGCTTCCGCGAGATGTTGTTTCGTCTGTAAATTGTGTATTACACGTAAGGAATACTCTGTGGTATGCCCGGCGTGCAATAGTATTATGCATTCGCATTGCGTTTCAATTTTATGATGTGATTTAGCACGCATATCTGCGATCTCGTACGTTAGTGGCGACTTACACCGAACGGGGACAGCACCTACTTGGTCGCAATTCGCGAGCGCGACGGTGAGCGGGACAGCTGCGGAGACTCTCGCAACTCCCCTCACTATGTCAAGTGCAAAGCGCTTGGCCTCGCCCCCATCGCCATTATTGACGCAGGTTGCCAAGCAACCTCGTACGATCACGCCTATTATGACCAATATTAGTCATTCGGGCGGCTCACTGGATTCCGCCGCGATGGCGCATACTCCACCGGCGTGGTTCACTCGTTTCAAGCGCACTATTTCGGCATTCACGGAGAAAGTTGAAAATAAAGTTGATGCTGTTGGCTCGAAATTAAATTCTATCAGTGTTGAACTATTTTCGTTGCGTGAGTGTGTTAATGGTATCGAATCCTTAACGAACGAACGTTTCAATGAGCTGGAGGGCCGTATTACAAGACTCGAGGATGGTGTTGGAGCTTTGCGTGAGAGTGCGTGTGCTTCTGCGTCGCAAATAGCCGATTCTCCCTTGAATGTAAATTCAATTAAAGATGATTGTGAGCTACTGCTTTTAGGCTTACCGTTAATATCTAAGCTAAACGATCGCGCTCTTATCGAAAAAACTCTAGATGTCATGAATTTGCCGCTCGTTCACTTGCATCTTATTGAGATTCGTCCGTGGATTCCGTGTTCCAAAAGGGCGGTTAATACCTCGTTTATGCATGGTGTTCCCGATGATACCTCAGCAGTGTCTGCTGGCACTACGTTCTCGAGAGGATTAGTTTTCATTGTTACTTCGCCTTCGGTGCGCGATATCATAGTCGAAAAATCTTATCTATTGAAAGGGAAAACTGCTTTGGGCGTTTTCGGAGAGGGTAATGATTCGTCGTTATTCATAAGACCGCTTTGGCCTAAGGCAGTACATGCGCTTTGGTCAGTAGCCGTGCGTAAAGCGAAAGAATTAGGGTATTTACGGCCGATAGTATTAAATTCAATTGTTTATCTGAGAAGAGAGAAGAAGGGATCATTGATTCGTATAAATGCTGAAGCTGACCTCCTCTCCCTTCCTTCTAATCCTGGGTGTCCCTCGCAATGAGGCGATGTTGGTCAGGCGAATAATTTGTTTTTAATTATTCATATTAATATTAATAGGCTCAAAACTCATTTTAGTTCATTAGAAGCATTGGTTTTTCCGCAGACACATGATGTGATTGCGCTTACTGAAACATTTTTGAAAGAATTAGATGCCTCAGATATTCTTAAGTTACCGGGTTATACGTTATATAGACTTGATCGTTTGGGTAAAGAAGGTGATGGCGTATCTGCGTATATTAGAAGTGATTATAGAGTAGTTACGTTGGCACATTCTGATGGACAGTTCTTTAACTCACCGGAATGTCTTTTGTTAAATATTTCAGGTAAATTTTCGTCGTTAGTTCTGGAAGTTGTCTATAGAAGGCCAACGGCAGCTTATCCTTCAGAATTGTTTGATGTATTGTCGGATTTACTTCCGTCGCATGGCCATGCTGTTATTACGGGTGATTTTAATATAGAATGACGTCACGAGCGGCAATTTTAAAGTTACAAATTAATCATCATCGAACTGCAATTGCAGACTCGACTTAAAGGTGAATAGCGAGCCTCCACCATCAGCGCCACACTGCAGTATAAGAAACCTCCCCCACTCCTCAACTAATAATAAAAAGAATAAAAAGAGAACTGCAGTAGGCTATCCTTCCATAAGATTTTTAATGAGCATGCGTCATTAATTACAGCGCCGCTGATGATCAATTTATCAATTAATCACGCAACCGCGAATTGCAAATAATCCAACACACGAATTTAATATTCATATTAATTAACCCAAACGCCAATTACCATAAAGCAATATTAAACACTAATAAAATTATCATTCATTATACCAGTTAACATAATCATTAAATCGCCAATATTAACAATTAAAATTATCCATATCAACTCGTATGTTCATGTGATCGCGCCTTTAATATTCACCGTACATAAAAGTAAGTCTTAACCTATCGCTATCATTATCTAGAACTATCTCTTTTCAATACTCGTGAAGGAGATGTCTGGGTTACCGGTAATCCCTCGTACGAGTTCTCCATTACACGGTAGGGGTCGCTGAGGGTACAGCTACGCAGGGCGACCTAGTCAACGCGCGCGCAGGATCACGCGTAGCAGCTGACAACATGGCCAACAAGTGCGTAGTATCCTCTCTCCCGGTTCGCGAATAACTTGCCTCCGGAATCGGTTCCGTCGAGGCAATAATTAATTTCATTATAACCAAGTGCATATTTAATAGTGACGTGCCGGTGCAACGTCACAATATATAAGCAATGGGTTACAACTGAGATCAGGAATCTGATCAAAGCTAGAAACTTCCCTACTAGCACACAACATTGTGGCAACGTTGTGGCAACGTTGTTTTGACAACGTTACAACGTTGTTATAAAAGTTGTTGAAACGTTGGAGAAACGTTGCTACAACGTGGGATATGTCCGCTAAAATTTTTGTAAGTTGCTGCGATAGGTGGAAATAACGTTGTAACAACATTTGAGCAACGATGAAAATGCCTTTTACAAATGTATTTCATATAAAAATTTAAAATATGTCCTGGGCAAGCTAAAAAATACATTTTTAAATCCACAATATTTTAATTAATAAATAAAAATATTTCCCATCCGCGGGAGTTGAACCTCGGATCTTCAGTTCCGAAGGCTTACTCTCTACCAACTGAGCTATTTTGTTGTTCCTGTCATTAAATTAACTTTAGGTTATTAATTTCGGAGCATATTTTGATAGTAGTTTATAACCAAAAGTTAATTTAATGACAGGAATAACAAAATAGCTTAGTTGGTAGAGAGTAAGCCTCTGGATCTAAAGATCCTAGGTTCAATTCCCGCGGGTTGAAAATATTTTTTAATTTTTTTTTTTTAAATGTATTTTTTCGCTTGTCCAGGACATTTTTTAAATTTTTATATGAAATACATTTGTAAAAGGCATTTTCAACGTTGCTCAAACGTTATCACAATGTTATTTCCACCTATCGCGGCAACTTACATAAATCTTAGCGGACATATCCCACGTTGTAGCAACGTTGCTCCAGCGTTTCAACAACTTTTATAACAATTTTGTAACGTTGTCAAAACAACGTTGCCACAACGTTGCTGCAACGTTGTGTGCTAGTAGGGTTGGCTTTTAAGACTTTTCAAGTCCCACGACATATAGATGATTATGAATGGTATAAGATTCTAAGAAATAGAGTTTCTAATATGCTTGATAGCAATAAGTACAAATACCTTTCTGATAAACTGTTGAATGCTACAGATCCTAGGGCTAAATGGAGAGAGCTGAAAGGGTTTGGATTGGGCACTATTCTGGGTTTATCACCACTAGAATTTTTTTACCTCTCAGCAATTAAATGTCCATTATGCATTTGTTTCGAATCGTCTTGCACCTCTTCCTCCATCTTTTCTTGACTCATTGTTTCAGGTGAATGAAGGTGATCTTATTACTCCTGCTAGATTTGAGTTTGATACCATCCATCCTAGAGGAGTTCAGCGTGTTCTTGGTAGAGCAAAGTCGAGGGCTATGGGGACAGATGGGTTATTAATAAAAATTCTAAAACTTTTAGAATCGCAATTAATTCCGCATTTAGTTGAAGTCTTCGACAAGATATTAACGATTGGATTTTTCCCGGAATGTTGGAAGCGAACCTTATTGTTTCCGCTGGCGAATTCGAGCAGGATTCGGACTTGCTCTGATACTAGACCGATAGCTAAACTCTGCGAAATCTCGAAACTTTTGGAACGTTTAGTTCATTTTCAGTTGTCGTCTTATTTAGAAAACTATCAATTATTAAATCCAAGACAAGCGGGTTTTCGCAGAGGTCATACGCAGACTGCGCTTTTAAGGGTCCTGGATGATATTAGAAGGGCTATAGATTCCCGAATGATAATAGTCTTGGTTCTGTTCGATTTCTCAAAAGCGTTTGACTCTGTACCGCATGGGCTGCTTCTGCTTAAATTGCGTAGGTTGGGTTGCACTAACATTGTTCTGAGATAGTTTTATTATTATTTAGTAAGTCGTACGCAGGCGGTTGTGGATGATTTGGGTGGTTGCCCGGACTGGCTTGGGCTGAATTCGGGAGTGCCACAGGGCAGTGTATTGGGTTTATTATATTCTCCATCTTCATTACTAATTTGCCGGACGTCCTTCAATTTAGTAAATTCATGCTTTATGCTGATGACGCCCAGATTTATCATTCTTTTCCACCAGCGGATTTTGAGATGGGTGTGCATCGAATTGCACAGGATGCGAACGCGTTAGCTTTTTGGGCTCTATCAAATGGTCTTGCACTAAACGTAAACAAAACAAAGGTTATGATCCTGGGCAGTCAGACATATGTTTCACGAGTGGATCTGGCTGTTGCTCTCCAAATTAAGCTGTTGGATGCCCATTTGGATTACGAGAATGAGGTTAAATCGTTGGGTGTTTGGTCGTCACCCACCCTAGACTGGTCAAAGCAGGTATTGTTAATATCGCAGAGGGTCCACGAGGAATTGCGTTAATTGCGGTTCCATAGGAGGGCATTCTCTTAGAGCACTAGAAAATATCTCGTGGAGACACTTATTATGCCTCATTTTGATTATGCGTGTGTGATGTATATAATAATATTGATCAGGTGCGGAACCTAAGACTTCAGCGACTCCTCAATGCGTGTGTGCGATTTTTATAGGGAACTCTGCGTATACGGGATCATGTAACACCGTATAGATTACATTTGCGATGGCTGTCAGTTGAGTCTAGACGTTTGTATTTTATTGGATCATTGGCTTATAGTGATATTGCTCGAAATTCGCCTCATTATCACGCTGAACATTTCACTCAAATCGACCATACAGTAGATCATCTTAGATATCCTTCTCGTTTTCCTCCTAAACCCTTAACCTATCTTCCTCCACGTACAGAATCCTTAAATAAATCTTTTATAATAACTGCCTCTAAATTCTTAAATTCATTTCAGTTTAATTCATTCATTCCATTTGATCCATTGCATAATAATCATTTTAAAACTTCCTTATTCAAATCTCATCTGTCCTCAAATTGTTTAATTGTAGGCCGTTTTATGCTGCGTAAGATTTGACTTTATTATTTTATCACTATTATTATATTTTATATTATAGCTTTATTGTTAGTTTTATCTTTGCGTCGTTATAAGCGATGAACGTAATTTTTTGTTATTGCGCTAATTTTTGTTATTTTTGTTATATTTATTTTTGTTTTTATATAAATTCTTAAGTGATTTGTTGTATTAATGTGTTAACGGGGTTTCTACCCCTATAAACCCAATAAAGTTTTATCTATCTATCGATCTATCTATCTCTCTCTCTAAGGTACAAATTGATTTGGATAAAGTTGGGGAGAGTGGAAATAATAATTTATAGCAAATCCGTTAGTGATATACTTTATTTTCTCTTTTATTGTATATTATAATGAAATACACCTATAATACTAAGTATTTACTATAATACTTTATTACTTTATTAAAAAGTTTTCCTAATGTTAATTTTAAACTTATTCCCCCTCCACTCATATCCTGTAGCATAAGAGCTAAGAAATATATTTACTACTTAAACGATATCTATATATTATTTCGATTTTACCATGAACGTTGCATATATTTACTGAATAATAAATCCATGTAGAAATTAATACGTTAATAATATAATATGTTAATATATAATATGTTAATATATAATAAGATGTATGTAAAAATGGCGTCAGGAGGTGAAGAGCCTCCTGACAACGACGAAGAAGTTTTTTTATAAATGTCATCCAAAAAGTAAAGTTAAAGTAGTTATTTGTTTAATATGTGAAAGTATTTATCACAAAAGTGATTATGTGAGAATAAAAAGTGGTATTACATTAAGCAGTTCACTAATAATATGTCCGGAACATAAAGGACTAAACTTAACCTCAAAAAAATCAAATGAAGCAGCCTTGAGTGAAACAGCAAAGTATATTATAGCACAAATTAAATTATTACAAAGAACGCAGATACGAGAAGAATATCTAAATGATATAATAAACGAAACGAACAATATTGATTGCAATATTAATGATGAGCAGACTGGAACTGAAACTTTAAGAATTGAAAACACCTTACTGAAACAATTAGTGGCAGAAATGAATGATAAGAATCAATTATTAAAAAGTGCTTTAGAAAAGGAGAATTCAAACAAGATAGAATTTAAAAAACAAACATATTCACAAGTTGTAAATAATGTACCACCTAAGCCAAACAAACTTCCTAAACTAATAGTTAAAAAGAAAAGGAAAGAAGATACTTTTGATCTAAAAAAACATGTAAATCACTATATGATAAAAAAGAAATCAATTCAGACAAAAAATATATTTATGAAAAGTGATGATGAAATTATAATTGATTATATGAATGAAACAAGTATTACAGAAGCTGAAAAGATATTAAAAGAAAAATTATCTAGTTTATGTGAAGTTAAAAAAGAAGAGTTATTAAAACCCAAAGTGAAAATTATTGGTATACAGAATATAGAAAAAATGGATAAATTGTCTTTTGAAAATGATATAAATGAAAGGAATTTTAAAGATTTCTCAACTGGCTGTAAAGTATTGCATAGCTATGTAAATGAAAAATTAAAACAAGAAAGTTTAATAGTTGAAGTTACAAATGAAATATATAAAAAATAAGAGAAAATAACTATAAAGTGTTCGTTGGTTTTCAATACTGTAAAGTATACGATATAATAAATACAAGACCATGTTTGAAGTGTGGAAGATTTGGTCATAATAGTTACAAGTGCTTAAATGAAAAAGTTTGTTTAAAGTGTTCAGGTCATCATAATACAATTGAATGTACACAAACAGATAATCTAAATTGTGTAAATTGTACGTTTCATAACCAAAAATATAAAATGAATTATGACTGCAAACACGTGGTTAATGATAGCATGTGCTGCCAAGTGTTGAAAAATAGAATCAAGAAGGAATTAGGAAACACGGATTATCCTATGAGTCCGATAATACCAAGATATATCGGTAATATAGAGATCTTTCAAAATGTTACTAAGAAGAAAAGTATTTTGAAATCAAGAACATTAACATCGATTTCATCATTGACTTCTAATAAATAATATTTAAGTAAATTTAAGAAATTCTAAATAAGAAAAAGATGGATAACTTTAATATTATTGATAACATAATTAATTGTAACGTATTAAAAGAAATTATCGTCAGCGATATCGACACTCTTAACAAATTTGCCAATTCAAATAAGAATTTTATACTTTATGTTAATATACGAAGTTTGAATGCTAATTTCAATAAATTGAAAATTTTGATTAATCGTCTTGAAATTAAACCATTTATGGTCATTTGCGTAGAAACTTGGTCACTTCAATATTATAAATATTTTAGTTTAAAAGGTTACAAAATTTATTATAACAATAGTCAAATTAATAGAGCAGATGGAGTTGTTGTTTATATGGCTGAAGATATAACTGAGAATACAGACATTATTCAAATAGATAATTTAAGAATGTTGAATACAAACATAACCTCTAATCATGAAAAAACCATCGAAATCACTTCTTTATATAGATCGCATGATATTCATAAAGTAGAATTCTTAATGAGTATAAAAGAACTATTAAAATTAAAGAGAAATGTTGCTAATCATATTATTGTTGGAGATTTCAATATAGACATCTCTAGTCATGATAACATTAGTCAGGAATTTTTAAATAATTTTCTTGAATATGGGTACATACCAAGTTTTCAAACTGGAACAAGATTAGCAAATACTAACACAATGGGTTCATGTATAGATAACTTCCTTATTAAAAATAGTAATGTAAATGTTAAGACGGTTAAATTAACTGATTCATTTACGGATCACTTTCCATTATTTTTATCAATAAAAAATATAAAACATAGTGGGAACTATAAAATGCGATCAAAAATTTGTTATGATAAACTTAATAAAATTGCTAAAAAACTTAATTGGAATCAGATATTATTAATGAAAGATCCATCATTGGCAATTAATTGTTTGATTGATAATATAAAGGAATGTATTAATAGTGCAACATTTAGAATTAATAATAAAAAATCAGATAAATTGAAACCAAGAAAATCTTGGATTACTAAGGGAATTATTGTTTCATGTAATAGAAAAGAAATGCTTTATAGAATTTGGATGATGGATGTAAATAATTTTGATAACAGGATGGAATACAAAAATTATGATAAAGTGCTAAACAGAGTAATTAAAGATGCAAAAATTAAATATGAATATGATGTGATTAAAAAAGCTATTAATAAACCAAAAAATTTATGGAATATTGTAAATCAAAAACTAGGTAAAAATACTAAAAAACAAGAGAAAATTACTGCTATCCTTGATAAATATAAAAATAGAATAACGAATACAGAGGATATTGCTAATGTTATGAATAATTACTTTACTGACATTGGTATTGAATTGAGAAATAAAATTCTTGAAATTGATAGTGTCGATATCCGGTTGCCTGATTTCAATAACAAAACTATATTTATGATTCCGACAGATCCGATAGAAGTTTATAATATAATAAATGATTTTGAAATAAAAAATGGTGGTTCGGATAAAATCGACACTAGAACATTGAAGTCACTAATTAAATATATTTTGGATCCATTAGTTCACATTTTTAATTTATGCATAGAAAAATCTGTTTGGCCTGAATCACTTAAAAACGCAATGATTATACCAATTCATAAAAATGGTAGTAAGAAGAAAATTGAAAATTATAGACCAATTTCACTAATTTCTAATTTAGCAAAAATTTTAGAAAAGATAATATATATAAGGATCTGTAAATTTTTCAAAGAGTGTAACATATTCTCAGAGAATCAATTTGGATTTATACAAAATAGAGGCACTAATGATGCCCTACAGAAAATAACCAATAAAATTTATAATAACTTGGACAACAGTAAACCTTTGGCTATAGCATTTCTAGACTTGGCGAAGGCTTTTGATACGGTAGATCATAACATATTACTGAATAAACTTTACAATTATGGAATTAGAGGTAATGCACATAAATTAATGTTTTCATATCTTACTAATAGACAGCAGATAGTAAGAATTGATGATACTGTAAGTCATAATAATATTGTTAAAACAGGCGTTCCTCAAGGAACTATACTTGGACCTTTGCTTTTTATAATATATGTAAACGACATGTTAAAAGAAAATATAATCTCATATGCAGATGATACAGCATTAATTGTTACCGAAGATACTTGGGAAAAAGTTAAAAATAAGATGAATATTGAATTAAACTGGATTGCAAATTGGTTAGCCTTAAACAAGTTATCTTTAAATATAGAAAAGTCAACATATATTACATTTGGAAATTATATAGATAGCGTTCCAGATTATGAAAATGATAATTATGATATCCAAATTAATAACAATAAGCTAAAAAGAGTGAAAAATACCAAATATCTAGGATTAATATTTGATTATAGAATGAATTGGTCTTTACATATAGAATATTTAGTTAATAAAACTAAGTACCTATAATATTCATTTTTCATAAACTTGCAAATTATATGAATATAACAACACTTAAAATGTTATATTATGCACTGTTCAATAGTGTTATTAGTTATGGTATTATAGCATGGGGTGGTGCGTATATGAATAGTATAAGTTTGCTGCATAATTTACAGAAAAAAATATTAAAAATAATAAATAAAAATAAATTTATAACTAAAGATTACCCGTTAAATATAGAACAATTATATGCGTTAAATTGTTTATCATATCATTATAATAGTTTAAGTAATCTGTTTATGTCTTCGAACAGTATAACTAGAAATAAGAATCTACCTATTCCAAGATTCAAAAAAACTGTTAGCAAAAAAAATAGTTATATCAAAGCTATAGGTTTGTTTAATATGCTACCAATTAGTCTAAAAGAATTAAATAAAAAAATAAAAAGATAAAATTGAAAGACTGGATAGTTAATAATATTTAAAAAATCTATACAAATTTTATTTATAAATTGAATCTTTATTATGATTGTTTTGTTTAATGTTGCCTTAGTGATTTTATGAGTTAGTAGCCTCTTTATGGATGTTATATAGTATATAGTGAAAGAATTTAACTATGTCATTTTAGTATGTAAGTATATTATGTAATTTTAGTATATAAGTCTTAGATACTTTAGTATCTTGCCAGTTCCACCAACAGATATGTGCATTATATCTCTGTGGGGAAATCTATGTAATTCTAAGGAATTCTATGTATTTTCTGATACTGGTAAATAAATAAATAAATAAATAAATAATAACTTTTGTTACGTCCTAGGGTAGACGTAACGTAGAAAAATTAAATAGACTGAATTTAAATTAAAAATAGAAGTTCCCCGTTTTAGTACGCGTATAGCGTCAAGGATGGGTGGCAATTCTCCTCGGTATAGCACAGGTCATAGTCCCTTCCGAAATTTACGTGCATGGGTAAGCCCGAGGTGCAACAATGAGTGAAGGCGAGGAAAGGAAAACAACCAACCTTATCGGGCGGGAGATCTACAGTTGACCGGTGGCTGCAACTGCTCGGCTGTCTTTCTCGCTCTCGTTGATCCTCGATACAGAGACTCCCTTACAATAGAAATGCGGTATAGACTAATTTGGATTTTAAAGGGAATAGGAAAAAGACTGGTGTTTGAAGGTTTAAAGATACTGAACAATGACTTTCGGTATTCTTGCTTTATTTCGCGTTAAGATTTGGATACAGGAGTTTACCTTACTTGAGAAAGGACTAAAGAGCAAGAGCGTACACCCCTGCGCGACATCCCTATTTATATCAAGGGTTTGGGGTGGAGTTTTGGTTCCTCTTGACCAATCAAATATTGTACATTTACTTAATTAATTTATTCTTTGTCATGCGTGACCTAATTAAGTTATTGGCTAGAATTTTTCAAGGCGGTTCCTGTCTTTGACGAGGACATCCTACTTTACGTATTAAATATGTGCGCACGTATGTGCGTATGTGTGTGTGCGTATGTGTGTGTGTATGTGTACGCGCATGTGTGTACGTTGCGTCTATCATGACGCGACACCTCTCCCCTTAGAGAAGTTTAACGCCAGGCGTAAACGTCCACACGTTTGTTGTCTTGTTTGTTTTTTGTTTGTTTGTTGTTTTTTTTTGTTTATTTGTTTGTTTATTTTTTTGTTTGTTGTTTTTTTTGTTTGTTTATTATTTATTTATTTATTCATTTTTTTTTTTTTTTTCTTAAAAACTAGATATTACAATTATCGCTACATAAATCGGTATATATATATATATATATATTATTGTATTTTGTTTATAAAAACATTTATGCATATGAATATATTTTTTTATTTTTCTTTCATTTGTGCATTTATTCTAGTAAATCTAAAAAGAGGAAGAAGGAGAGAAATGAGAATAAACATGAGGAAGGAAAAGCTAAAGGAAAAAAATCATGCATTTGTCAATACTCTTGTCCAGCTATCCTTCTTTGTCTTCTGAGGAGGTGGTATACTTCCTCCTTGCATGAGTCACAGACGTGGAGTGATAAGTCTCCGTATTCCCAGATGCACCAACAATTCAATCCTTGGTATCTGGGGATGTCGAATCGGCCAATGAACTCGCATCGCGGGCAATAATGCCGCGTGTTCTTCACCCTCAAACCGCATTCCACGCAACGAGCCGGTCGTTCGACTTCTTCCGTGCTGCCGTAATTTAAGAGGGATAATCCCTCTAGGTTTAGATCGCTGTCCCAATGGTTTGTTACTCCTGGCTCCAGTAATCCGTCCATTACCTTTTCCAGAAAACTACGGTACTTCTGCCTGTGGTACCGTACCGTATTTGGATCCAAATCATTGCAGATCCTCTCTTGTACATGTTGTGTATGCCACCATTGGCTGGCTATTCTCTCATCAGCAGTGTATGCTGGGTAGTGGTGTCCGGCTATTCCTATCCGGGCACGAGTGGTTCGTCGTACTTGACCGTCTCTCATTATGTATACCCATAAAGAAAAATATTTTCTTAGAAACTGCCACAGGACTGTCGTTTTTCTTAAAGCACGTCGTTCCGTCATCCATCCCACTGACGAATCGAGTTCTATTTCCATATCCCAGTTGTCGTTGCTCATCTTGGTGTGTGAGGGTTGACGTGTGGCCGTGTTGTTGCTACAAGTAAGAATAGATTGTCAAGCGTGAAACCCCCCTATTTATAGGCTGGTACTGTTGGATTTTATGTTTTCTCCACCCCCGTGACTTAATTATGATTCAGGGAAAGCCATGGATTGGATAAAAAGAAATAGATAAAATCAAGGGTTTTTTTTTATAATCTACATCCTATTCATATACATATATTTACTTATTGCGCAAGTTCGAAAGTTATTTTAATTTATTTATAAACAAATATTTATATTTAAATGATAAGCGAGCATACTGTTTACATTATGTATTTTATTATAATAAGTAATTGTTAATTATAAGTCATTTTTTAATGCCTTAAACATTGTTACTTGGTTCAGTTTTCTCGGATAAAACTGGCGTGTTCGGAGGTGGTTCTGGTTCATACGTCTTGGGTGGTGTTCTCGGAGTTGCATATACGTGTTCTCGAGGTAAGAAATTCCATTGTATTGTCGGATCAACTGGTCGCATTGGGACGTACTCTACTTTGTCTTTTCTTGATTTCCTAATACATTTTTGGAAAATATATCGACATAGTATTAAGCATCCGGCAAAAAGCATTAGTATAATAACCATTCCATGTAAGTAAGCATCAGTTATTTGATTTTCAATTTTAACATTAATAGTTTTATCCGGTTTTAAATCGCTCGGAAGGTTTTTTCCTGCTCCGATCAACTGCAATGGTGGTAAATAGTACGTGTCCTTTTCTCTCACCAGCAGCTCTGAAGCGTAGTAGATGTTATCGTGAACCTTAAAGTGGCAGCCCGCTGAGAGGGAAATCGTTCCTGCTTGTTGAAAAGTGTATGTCTCCTCGAATCCTGGACAAAATACATTTACGAGTGTAGGCTTTGCGACTGAGTAAACATAGTGTCTTGGATGAGCAGTTTTAATGATGTATAAGTTCTTGCCTTTCATAAAATTAATTCTACATGAACTAAAAGTTGCATAGTCTTGTTCCAGTAATAATTTGCTTTCACACTCTCGTTGGAGATGCACAGGGTTTTCCCTTACGCATATATAATTCCTTTGTAATTTAATGCATCTCGACAGCTGTGTTGTACTTAAAAAGGTGTGTTTTTCCCCGTTGGGAAGAGAGGCTATAAAATCGTCCCTGGGTTGAATGTACGCTGCATTATGGATTAAATCCCCTTGTTGGAAAACTGGCACTGGTAGCATTTTGTACAAAGTGTGCGTTTCCTTTTCTACCATTGGTATTATTATTTGCATAATTATGTGATCTTTATAAATTGTTAATTCTCTTGGAGCGAACTCGGCAATTATCGCTGCATTTATTTGTTCAATTTTTACCGGACTCTTGGTTTCGGATACTTTTTCTATCATTTTTAAAATAATTCTTAAATTTCTTGTAGCGCCGGAAAACTTTGTTGTTGACAATAAACTTGTTATCGTGTTGGCTACATCCAAGTAACTATCCAAATTTTGTAATGCTAGATTGATTGTTTCCTCAACTCCTGATTTGTCAATATCTATTACTCCTTTTTCTCCTTGTAGTATTTGTAATATCGCTTCCAGTTGCTTCATTTCTACAGACATTTTTTCTAAAGTTTGCATGATTTCATTATCTATGTATGCCTTTGCTGTACCTCTTCCTAACATTGCTTCTCGAGAGTGATGTCTCATTTGCGTAATAATTGATACTATAGCTAGTGATGAATTTTTTGTAAATGCGTTTTCGTCCCCCCCCCCCTTATCTAAAACTTCGTCCCCTGACGAATATGAAGTCGCTGAAGTGATATAAGCGTCTCTTATTCTAGAGAACTCGCGCATTTTTTCTTGTAATAAATAAATTCTGCTTATCGTTACCGCGTCCTTCAGCCTTGTATACGTGTCGGATTGTACAATATCTTGTATTATTTTTGTAAAATTTTCTTGGATTCCAAAAACTTTCTGCGTGTCAATTGTAGTTATTATACACCATTCTTGTTTAATAAAGTCTATTTCTTGCAATCGATTAAAAATGATGCCGGGGTTATTTCGCTCTGTTACAATTGCCTTATTTTGAGTCGTCGCAATCACAACGTGAAACACGATGAAAAATGCGCACATAATCTTCTCCATTTTGTCTGTAACATAATAATAAAAAACTTTATTATGTCCAACATATTGTTCCTTTATTTATGTGCGTTTGTATATATATATATATTTTTTTTAACATATTTTTCCTATGCGTTCCAGTTTATCGTATTATGTTAACTACACATATTTTTATGTTTCTCTGAGATTTATTTCAATATGCGCTTAATATCATCGGTATATGCATAGTTTCTCTCATTCAGCTTCATTTTCTTTTTTCTTGAATCTTTGGATTTGTTGATTCCGCTCTACTGGTTGCTGTATGTTGGTCGATTCCTTTAGTGCTTCGTTTACATAATACTTTCGTGCTCTCTTCGAATAGAATACTATTTTGTTTATTTACTCGCGTTGGAGTCAAGAAATTCCATTTAAGTTGTTCTCGAGGTTGTAATTGCGATGTTATACATTCGTGTAGTCCGCCATTTACGCGCGTTAGTACATATCCATTGCATTTAACTTCTTGCTCGATAAGACAACTTTTGAAAGGAATTGGGAGTCCGCAACAAAAACATTTGAGATCAGTAAAAGTACAAATTAATTCGCGTATCGTTCGTGTAGCACTTAATGAAAACCGAATTTTTTCTAGGTGTGATAATTTCGTCGTATAACAATAATGACACAGGTATGTATTATGACAAAAATAGCAAAGTCGCTCCCAATTTCTTACTAAAACTGACATTTTTTTTTATTAATATAGTATACTGTTTAAACTTATAGAATATTCCTATACTGTCTAAATATAGGTATTATGTATATATATATATATATATATATATATATCTTTAATTCTTAATTAAAATTTTATATCGATAGGCAAACCACAAACAGTAGCAAGTAAATAAATAATGAACTATATATATATATATATATATATCTATATATATTACGTTCCCTTATTTTACGTAATATTAATTTTTAGTCCTAAGATTAATTGAGTCTTTTGTCCCTAAAGTACTTAGACAGATTTGCTAATAATATTTCATTAGTATTTATCGCAAAAGGTTCCTATAATCTTGCGTAGAAAAGAACTGGATGCGGCAGAATTGGCCTGTAGCATGAAAGGTTTCGATTTGCCCATCGATCTACACCATCGTCCATTCAATTCTGTATGGATAAAAAAAAAGTCGATTATTTATTTTATGTATTTAAATTAATTACTGTAGAATAATCGAACATCGTTTTCTAAACATTCTCAAGTCATCTAAATGATATTGAATGTTGCGCGCATGACGAATTGCATGGTCCAGATTTGTGTAGATTTCCGGTTTATAAATGTATCTTTTGACTTCCGGTCGAAGCCCCTTTAAAAATGCCCTAAGTGCTAGATTTTCGCGTTGTAGGCATGAATCGGTTATTTCCCTGCATTCTTCTTGTGCTATTTCTCCCAATGTTTTATAATTATGTAACATTCTTTCCATTCGTGCGCCGAATTGGAAAGTGCTTTCGTTTCGTTTTTGCGATGCCCATGTAATTTGAATTCTCAAATTAATCAAAGCGCTCATAACATTATATCTTTGTACTTCTGCTAATGTATATATTTTTTTTTCCATTTTACAATTTTTTTATTTTATAAATGACACCTTTTATTTTTTTTGTTTAAAAAAAAAAAACCTGTAGTTGAAATAGCAAAATTTACACGTTATCGAATTTGCGTTTTCTGCGTGGCGGTAGAGAAGATATATCCGGTTCTATAAATATTTGCGGATATAGATTATTTTGAGCTCCGCAACTTACTATTTTACCCCCTGTTGACTCATTGACTCTTACCACAGTGGGTTGTGCCGTGTAGGTGCTAGGTTCGGGCGGGGCGAAAGGTACGTGCGAGTCCGAAAAATGTTCCGCTCGAGTGCCCGCTACTTCCGAAGGCGTAGCTTGTTCTTCCCTCTTTTTCCTTGCGTCACGCGTTGGTTTATCCCTTGTGACGTGCAGCAATAATTGAGTGACTGAATTCCAAATGGCTCCTATAATATGAAGTGACCACCCATATAAACTATACAAAGCATAACCATGTAAAATGGAATCAACTAAAAATTTTATTAAACGCCCTATCATAAAAATGCTTATAATAGCTGCGCTAAATGATCCGAAAGTACATAATTGCCCCCAAATTTTCATCCAAGTGTTATTGGCTAATTCTGTCAACGCTTCTTCATCGAATAATCGGGTAATAGACATACCGTTTTTATCTACCTTTTTCCCGGTCATTCCTAATGCAATTGTGTTCAACATGGCTGGCCTTTCTACGGGAAACATAAGGTGTTGTCTTAGTGCTTGGATCTCCGCTTGGGTGTAAATTCCGCTTTTTGCAAGTTCGGTTGGCTCTGTGTAATTCCAGTTATTTTTAGTAGTTGGTTTTAAAATGTCTGGTTTTCTCCCTTAGTTGTTCCTCTTGGTAAAATAGTAAACCAATCTTCCCCTAGTAAGAACATAGGAGGAATCAGAACACTGCAGGCAGCTTCGGTTCCATATTGTTTTAAAATATGTGTCCTTGGCGTCAAAAAATAATCTTTGCCGTCTTTGGTTACTGGTAACTCTTGGTAACATTTTGTAGTTTCTCTTCGTTGAACGTCAATTTGTACGCACTTCATTAAGTGCACAACTTCTCCGGCTACCAAGCCCATGTAACCACTTTTTTTCATGATTTGATATGCAAAAACGTCAGGTGCTGTTGCTGCAATGCTTAATGCATTTGATATAACTCTTCTTTCCAATTCGCATTTTTGCAAAATTAAATTGCGATATAATGTTTTTAATTGTCCTTTAATATGTTTTTCTACGTAAACGAATTTAGAGTTTACGTATGCAAAAATGTCGAGATTATCTATTGACGGATTTCTTACGGCTTGGAAGGTTTCTGTTATTGGTCCTTCTAAAAAAAATAATTTTGGGTGCTCTGTTCTAATTAATTCATACGAACACACCGGAATTTGTCCTAAAATCGTAAAAGCAAAGGTTATCTCGCTCGATTCCATTACATATACCGGATGTTGCTCATTGCCTTGTTCTACAACTTTAATAACATAACCCGCGTATAATTCTGAGTATTTACTGCGTTCGCATGCCTGTACTGGTAACCTATCCCAAAAGGCGTACCCTGCTTCTACGTCAATACAATCATCTTGATTAAACTTACAGCGCGTACCAGATCGTAAAATAACCTCGTTAGCATTTAAGTTTACCGGTGCATAGTAATCCCTTAAAGTAATGGTAACATAGCCCGTGACTATAGTATCGTCAAAAATACCATATGGATCCGCGTACATTCCTGCGTTACTACAATCTCCTGCTTGATCTACCCTTCCAGCAAACGTCATTGGGTGGACAATCGATCCGTTCAGTTTTAAGTTACTTATTACTTCGTCTCGTACTCGGTGTGCGCGGTATACATGCATTCTATTACATTCTTCCCTAGAAATTTCATGAATAAACTGAACCTCCCCTCTGTTTTTGTCTTTTCTATGCGAAAACGCGCCGCAGTATGTTACCGATCTTTTTATTTCTACTTTACAAAGCTTTACATGAGTGCTTGAAAAATCATTTAATTGCAATAGTCGTACATAAATTTTTGTTGTATTTACTACCGGTTCAGGTATGTCGCATTCTCCTACGTGAATTAACGAAAATGTTGTTAAATTTGAGACGTGCTGCGAACAGTCGTACCCTATGATTGCGTTAATATAGATTTTCCTTGGTATAATAGTTGTGAGATAAATGATGGCCAATAGTGTTTTACAACTCATCTGCAACATTAAATAAGTTCATGAAAGCGTTCTTTTTTTTTTTATTTATAGAACCGTTGCAAAAATGCTTAGTTTTATCTTCCCGTTTTTTTTTTAAATTATCAGAATCTATTGACTGATTCTTTATTGATTTCCTTAGCATTTTTGCATTTGTGAAAATACATATCATTGTTAGAGTTTTGCTATATACATGGCTTATTTTTTTTTATTTACATTCGTCATGCTCTTAAATTTAAATACCAACAAGCTTATTCGGTTTCAATATGGGATTTGCGTAAGCGATTTATGTGCACTATTTTATTTTTATTTCCATTTATTTGAATTTTTACATTCCCATTGTCGGAAACGTCTAGAACTAAAAATGGACCCGAGTATTGATCGTCAAATTTCTTAGGTTTTGGCCCCTTTTGCAGCCATACGTAATCACCGATTTGTAGTGTTAAAACGTTTACCTTACGATCGTAGTATTTCTTGGCTCGAAGTTTTGCCTTTAAAAGGTTTTGTTGGGCTATGTTTTGTAGACTGTTTAGGCGCTTGACTAAATCTTCAAGATAACCATCGTATGTAGGCGCCAGGTCTTCTGTTTCGACCGGTGCGTTCGAGGGTGTGCGTGCCAATCGGCCGAACACGAGTTCAAACGGCGTATACCATGTAGACTCACTAATTCCCGTGTTAAAATTAAAGGTAGCCAAATCCAGGTAATCGTCCCAATCTGTTCGATTACTATGTACAAAAAATTTCAAGTATTCAATGAGACTTGAGTGCGATCGCTCAAGTCCACCGTTTGATTGTGGGTGGAACGCCGTGGTTTTAGTTTGTTTAATTCTAAATATTTTTGCTATTCTTTTCATTAATTTACTCATGAAATTCGTACCTTGATCCGTAAGGATTATTCGAGGTGCGTCAAATATGCATATGACTTTTCTTATTAAACCATTCGCTACATCCATGGCCGAAATTCGCGCCAAGGGCTCAGCTAATGCGAATTTAGTTAATAAGTCTTGGAAGGTTAAAATGTACTCGTTTCCCCGATTGGTTTTGCATAGAGGACCAACAATATCCATACTTATTCGGTCCATAGCGTGCGTTCCCGAGTTTGTAATAACCATTGGAGCTCTAGTTTTAACCCTAACCAATTTTTTTAATTGGCAATTCAAACATTTTCTTATAAAATCTTGTATCTCTATCTTTAAATTCTCCCAGTTATAATTTTGTTTAATACGGTTATAGGTTTTTGTGACACCTCTATGTCCTCCTATAGCCGAATAATGAGCTTCTTCTATAATCGGAATTCGATCGTCTAGTGTCGGATATCGTATTAGACCTAAACAAACAATTAATTTTACCGTGCTTTGACTAAAAACTCCTTTTAGTTTTTCTAAATCTAACTCCCACTCTAAATTTTCAATTCTATCGGTTTTCGCTATACTTATTGATTTTATCTGTAATGTATCTAAAGTTAAATATAGATTTTCGCATAATAAATTTAGGTTATTATCAATTCCACTTAGCCCGATTAACGATTCTGTTCGTATCGGTAATGCTATATGAATTTTTGTATTTACATTTATCAAAACTGGTATTCCAACCTGCATTTCCTTGAATCTTGGTAATTTATTCTGTAATTTTAATTGCGAAGCCCCATCGTCGCATGGTTCTCCTGTTGTAGTAACAAAATACATATAATTGTCCTTACGCATAAATAATTTTTCTCTGCATGTAATAATTACTTGTTTATCGTTAATTTGATTAAATTGTTCTTCATAGATCGACGTCTCTTCGTTTATTTGATCAGGACTGAATTGCGGATCGTTTTCAAGTAATGATTCATTAACATGATCAAGATCTTCGTGTAAGCGTAATCGCGCATTTTCCGAGTGAACGAGGGGTTCCGGCTCGAAAGTTTCCACCTCCGTATCGTCGTGCGTTCCTTCTCCACGGTCCGGTGATTGTTCGTTCGCTCGCCTCTCGTTTTTTCTTCCCCTTTGCGGGCGTAGAGCCTCTATCGCGTCTAAATATCGCTGGCCTACCTGGCGACCCGCCTTCGCTCTCGTGGTCATACCCCGCGGTGGTTCAACTAGGCTAGACTCGGGCTCATCACTTGCCGCTATTGCCTTGCTTCTCGTAATAACTAGGACCTTGTCTATGGGGTTTCTAGACAGTGCGTCTGCTACATTTAAACGACCCGGTCGGTATTTAATTTCGAAATCGTACTCCGCGAGCATAAGACGCCATCGCGTAACTCGTGAGTTCGGGTCCTTATGCGTTTGTAACCATACCAGTGGTTTATGATCTGTTATAAGATAAAATTTTCTTCCAAATAAATACGGTCGGAAATGCTTAATGCAAAATATTATTGCTAGTCCTTCTTTGTTACACGTGTCCCAACGTTTTTCAACATCCGAAAGAACTCGAGAGACGTATGCAACGGGTTGATCTTTCCCTATCTCACCCTGACTTAAGACTCCAGCAATTACATATCCCGAAGCGTCGGTCGTTAGATTGAAAGTAATTTCGAAATTTGGAAAAATTAATACCGGTTTTTCGCATAAACTAATGCGTAATGTCTCAAATGCCTTTTCTGTTTCTTCTGACCATTTAAATTGAACGTCCTTTTTTAATAAATCCGTTAAAGGTTTTGCAATTTTTGAAAATTGATAAATAAATCTTCTATAGTATCCCGCTAAACCCAAAAATTGCTTGATATTTTTAGCATTTTGAGGGCGTGGAAATTTTCGTACAGCTTCAATTTTCCGCGAATCTGGTTTAATTCCTTCTGCACTAATAACATGACCTAAATATGTAACTGTTTTTTTAAAAAATTCACATTTCTCTGGTTGTAATTTTAAAACCGCTTTTCGCAATCTAAGAAATAAATTCTCTAATCTTTAATATGCTCTTGTAGAGTCTCCGAATAACATATAATATCATCAATAAAGCAAAAAAGTTCTTTATTGATAAGTCCAGCGAGTGCAATTGAAAGTGCTCTTGAGAATGTAGCCGGCATTGTTCGTAGTCCAAAGCTTCCTCGGTTAAAATGGTACAAATCTCCGTTTGTAACAAACGCGGTTTTGTGACGGTCTCGTTCGTCAATTTCTATTTGATGATACGAAGCCTTAAGATCAAAAGTTGAGAATTTTTTGATCCGCCCAATTTAATTTGCGATAGTCGATCACCATTCTGTATTGCTTGCGTCCTTGTATGTCCTCTTTCTTAGGAACTAGAAAACAAGGGCTTGAGTACGATGAGGTAGATGGTTCGATAATGCCGTCTTTTAATAAGTCTTGCACTTGTCTTGCTATTTCTTCTTTATGTACCGGAGGTAATCGGTATTGTTTTGAAGTTATTGGTACATCATCCGTTGTTGGGATTGTTAGTTTTAAAATATGTGTTGCTGTTAATTTTTCACCCTGAAGGTAAAAGATGTCGCTATATTTCTCAATTAATTTTTCTATTTCTTCTCTTTCATCAGTAGCCAAATGGTCAAGTCGTAGTAATGATTTTACCTTTTCCGCTCTCCCTTTTGGTATGACACATGCTAAGCGATAAACTTTATGACTACCTTTTAGTTTCTTTCCGCCTTTTCCTTTTCAATTAATTCTTAATTTAAGTAAATCCTCTAATGTATCTTTAATAACATTTTTATGAGATTCTCCCCCAAAGGCATGTAGTTTTACATAATTTCCTAATTTATTTAGATTTTCTCTTAATTCCTTTGAGTTATTTGTTGAGTTGTCATGATACTTTATTTCCATTAGTAGATTACTTATTAACATTTCCATGTCTTGGTTATTATTCCACAGAATTCCATTATTTATTAAACCTTCCTCTAGAATTTTTTGTAACATGCGTGTCGAAATTAACAACCTTTCTTCATCGAATTCGTTTGCGTCTACATTTTCATTTTGTGCTAATGCCTTTTTATTTTTTGTATTATTATCGAGACCTACCATATCTTTTCTCTTTATCTCAAATTAGAATATTTTTCATTACTTATTTCGTTCTCGTTTCTTGGATTTGGGTGCGCGCTTGATTTATTAGTTGCCTCATCACTTTCGAGTTCATTTAAGAGATTATTTTTTTATTTGAGGAGTGCCTTTGCCATCTTTCTTTATTAATTTCATGATTAAAGTATTCTTCATCGTTCTCCCTTATTACTGGGTTCGATTTGGTATTTGTTTCTAATTTCTTAATGATTTTAATTTCTTGACTTGTCTCTTCGTTTCCTTGTTCGATTAATTTACATACATTAGGCTTACATACTGCCTTCGTACGTAAGACTTGATTTATGCTTGGAATTTCATTTAGACTTCGATATTGAGTTACTTTTGAACTCGATTTTAGATTTTGAATTTGATTTTGAATTTCATTTGAACTTGAATTTTGATTTAGAATTTGATTTTGAATTAAATTTGAACTTGAATTATGATTTTGATTTTGAATTTCATTTGCGGGCGTAGAGCCTCTATCGCGTCTAAATATCGCTGGCCTACCTGGCGACCCGCCTTCGCTCTCGTGGTCATACCCCGGTGGTTCAACTAGGCTAGACTCGGGCTCATCACTTGCCGCTATTGCCTTGCTTCTCGTAATAACTAGGACCTTGTCTATGGGGTTTCTAGACAGTGCGTCTGCTACATTTAAACGACCCGGTCGGTATTTAATTTCGAAATCGTACTCCGCGAGCATAAGACGCCATCGCGTAACTCGTGAGTTCGGGTCCTTATGCGTTTGTAACCATACCAGTGGTTTATGATCTGTTATAAGATAAAATTTTCTTCCAAATAAATACGGTCGGAAATGCTTAATGCAAAATATTATTGCTAGTCCTTCTTTGTTACACGTGTCCCAACGTTTTTCAACATCCGAAAGAACTCGAGAGACGTATGCAACGGGTTGATCTTTCCCTATCTCACCCTGACTTAAGACTCCAGCAATTACATATCCCGAAGCGTCGGTCGTTAGATTGAAAGTAATTTCGAAATTTGGAAAAATTAATACCGGTTTTTCGCATAAACTAATGCGTAATGTCTCAAATGCCTTTTCTGTTTCTTCTGACCATTTAAATTGAACGTCCTTTTTTAATAAATCCGTTAAAGGTTTTGCAATTTTTGAAAATTGATAAATAAATCTTCTATAGTATCCCGCTAAACCCAAAAATTGCTTGATATTTTTAGCATTTTGAGGGCGTGGAAATTTTCGTACAGCTTCAATTTTCCGCGAATCTGGTTTAATTCCTTCTGCACTAATAACATGACCTAAATATGTAACTGTTTTTTTAAAAAATTCACATTTCTCTGGTTGTAATTTTAAAACCGCTTTTCGCAATCTAAGAAATAAATTCTCTAATCTTTTAATATGCTCTTGTAGAGTCTCCGAATAACATATAATATCATCAATAAAGCAAAAAAGTTCTTTATTGATAAGTCCAGCGAGTGCAATTGAAAGTGCTCTTGAGAATGTAGCCGGCATTGTTCGTAGTCCAAAGCTTCCTCGGTTAAAATGGTACAAATCTCCGTTTGTAACAAACGCGGTTTTGTGACGGTCTCGTTCGTCAATTTCTATTTGATGATACGAAGCCTTAAGATCAAAAGTTGAGAATTTTTTTGATCCGCCCAATTTAATTTGCGATAGTCGATCACCATTCTGTATTGCTTGCGTCCTTGTATGTCCTCTTTCTTAGGAACTAGAAAACAAGGGCTTGAGTACGATGAGGTAGATGGTTCGATAATGCCGTCTTTTAATAAGTCTTGCACTTGTCTTGCTATTTCTTCTTTATGTACCGGAGGTAATCGGTATTGTTTTGAAGTTATTGGTACATCATCCGTTGTTGGGATTGTTAGTTTTAAAATATGTGTTGCTGTTAATTTTTCACCCTGAAGGTAAAAGATGTCGCTATATTTCTCAATTAATTTTTCTATTTCTTCTCTTTCATCAGTAGCCAAATGGTCAAGTCGTAGTAATGATTTTACCTTTTCCGCTCTCCCTTTTGGTATGACACATGCTAAGCGATAAACTTTATGACTACCTTTTAGTTTCTTTCCGCCTTTTCCTTTTCAATTAATTCTTAATTTAAGTAAATCCTCTAATGTATCTTTAATAACATTTTTATGAGATTCTCCCCCAAAGGCATGTAGTTTTACATAATTTCCTAATTTATTTAGATTTTCTCTTAATTCCTTTGAGTTATTTGTTGAGTTGTCATGATACTTTATTTCCATTAGTAGATTACTTATTAACATTTCCATGTCTTGGTTATTATTCCACAGAATTCCATTATTTATTAAACCTTCCTCTAGAATTTTTTGTAACATGCGTGTCGAAATTAACAACCTTTCTTCATCGAATTCGTTTGCGTCTACATTTTCATTTTGTGCTAATGCCTTTTTATTTTTTGTATTATTATCGAGACCTACCATATCTTTTCTCTTTATCTCAAAATTAGAATATTTTTCATTACTTATTTCGTTCTCGTTTCTTGGATTTGGGTGCGCGCTTGATTTATTAGTTGCCTCATCACTTTCGAGTTCATTTAAGAGATTATTTTTTTTATTTGAGGAGTGCCTTTGCCATCTTTCTTTATTAATTTCATGATTAAAGTATTCTTCATCGTTCTCCCTTATTACTGGGTTCGATTTGGTATTTGTTTCTAATTTCTTAATGATTTTAATTTCTTGACTTGTCTCTTCGTTTCCTTGTTCGATTAATTTACATACATTAGGCTTACATACTGCCTTCGTACGTAAGACTTGATTTATGCTTGGAATTTCATTTAGACTTCGATATTGAGTTACTTTTGAACTCGATTTTAGATTTTGAATTTGATTTTGAATTTCATTTGAACTTGAATTTTGATTTAGAATTTGATTTTGAATTAAATTTGAACTTGAATTATGATTTTGATTTTGAATTTCATTTGAATTTGCATTTTGATTTAGAATTTGATTTTGAATTTCATTTGAATTTGAATTTTGATTTAGGATTTGATTTTGAATTTCATTTGAATTTGAATTTTGATTTAGAATTTGATTTTGAATTTCATTTGAACTTGAATTATGATTTTGATTTTGAATTTCATTTGAATTTGAATTTTGATTTAGAATTTGATATTGAATTTCATTTAAACTTGCGTTTTGATTAAGATTTCGATTTTGAATTGGAATTTGATTTTGATTTCGCTTGGGATCTTGTATTTCCAATTTATTTTTACATTGAGATCGAATTTGAATATCTTTCTGATTTTTTAATTGACTTCGACTACCCGGTGGGTCCTGACTTTGAGATTTAATTAGAATTGACTCTTGCTTACGCGATGGGCTTATATGTCCTCGAATTCGCGTTTCTTCTATAAGATATACTTTCTCATGAAAATTTTCATTAGCATAATTTGTTTTTCCTGTTTCCCCAAACAAATTCCTTTTAGGTGGTTTTATTACCTGTGTGATATGTTTTACGACTTCCTCACCCTCTCTTGCATTGACACTCATAGGGTTAGCGGAAATTCCCTTACGCGTTCCCGTTCTCTCGTTCAATATACTGTTACGTTTTTCTATGACATTAATCGTCGGGTCTTCATACCTTTCCTTTGTTTCGATCAATAATATGTTTTCTTCTACAAAAGGGATACAGACGTCTACAACTCTTAACATTCTTTTCGCATAATCAATTTTTGCACCTAATTGACAGAAAAAATCGCTTCCCAGTAAACCATCTTCGATTATAGGCACGTTGTCATTTATTATATGGAATTCGATGTCAAACTTTGGAAAATTGATGTCAACTTTGCCTAAAGTGTAAATACTTTCTTCCGTGATTCCTTTTAATTCTAATATTTCATTTTTATTAATATTTTCGTCTTTTGGTATGTTTCGTAATTTTAGTAAATTGGGACCTGCTCCTGAATCTAAAATAAGAGTTATTTCCTCGTTGCTTCTCGGATTTTTAAGTTTAATAATTGGCGACTTGCAATTTTTACTTAATCGAATATATCTTTTGATGATGTGGGTTCCTGTTTTTTGTAACTTGGGCGCCTCGTGTACTCGGTCTCTCGTCTCGCGCCCTGTTGTCGGAGACCATTTTCGTTTTCCGATCGGTTTTCTCGATTTCGATTATTAAATTCCCGTTTTCTACATTCTTCTATAATATGGCCCTCTTTTTTGCAGTATCGGCATATCCTTTCTGTATTTGTATAATTTTGTTTTGGGAAAGTTGCATTTTGGCGACGAACATATTGATTTTCTTGCTGCTTAAATTCATTAGTCCGTTTTTCACCTGGCCATTGTTGCGGTCTGCGTGACTCTCGAGACTCCGCCCAGTCATTCGTAGGCCGTCTTTCCCTGGCTTGGGGTTGTCTCATTTTTTCTAAATGCCAGCATTTCGGTGCCAGGTGGCCCTGTCTCCCGCAAAGTTGGCATTTATCGGTATATTTAGTCTCGGCAAAATGGACTCTTTGTATAGGATTTTTATTTTCTGTTATGACTTTAATTGTTTCATTTAACTCTTCTACTTCATAGCATGCAAAATCTCTTTCGATTTCTATAGCTTCTGCAGTAGCTTCATCCAATTTACACACTTGGCCCATTCGTGCTTTTATTACCCAATGTAAACCGCGAATAAAAAATTTTACTAAATCATTTTCTAAAGATCGATTGAAATTATTAGTTAATCTTTTTTCTCTTCGAGCTGCTTCAGTGATTTCTTGCCCGATGGATCTAACCCTGTTTGAAAAAACTACGACACTCTCTTCCCTTTTCTGTTTTACATTAGCTAATTCACCGTGTAATTGATGATAAGATTTCGCAGACCCAAAAATACTATCAAAAAAATTTGCAATATCTTCAATCGATTCAAAACTTTTTTTTGCTGCACTCTTTAATGCTTCTCCATATAATCTCATTTTAATTAATTTCGCGAGGTCCGGTTCATATTGTTCATGTATTATGTTGCAAGCTTCCCTACATCCGTCAACAAATTGACTCAATGGAATATTTACCCCATTATATTTTGGAATTAATTCAAGTGCGTCTTTTATAGAAAGGGGCCTCACTTGTCCCAAGGTTGAGTTTGTTAAATACGAATTTAATCTTGGCAATCTCTCCGATACTAAATTAATATTATTACAGTTATTTGGTAAAATTGGTGTGCTTGTAGTAAATCTGACATTATTATCCCGTTTAACAATTTCGGGTTTCATTTGTTGTTCTGAAGTTTTTGCATTTTTAATTGTTGTATTTTCTGCCGAAAAATAGGTTGTGTTATCGTCTGTTAGTTCGGGTTTAAAACCTATCCCATTTACTTCTACTTTTGTTTTTGCTTGTAAGTTTCCGATAATATAATCGATTATTAATTTTGGATATACTCTTTTTTCTATAAAATCGCCTAAAGCTTCAATTAGATACTTATCTTCGCAAAATTCTATTATATCTTTTTTGTCTACGAATTCCTTTAACAAGTCAATTATTATAGGTATATTTTTATCGAGGCCTACCGCTTCATCTGACAAATGTATCCCGCTATCATGCCTATCTTTAAAAAATTTTAACAAACTAGCTAAAGATTTGTCCGGATTTTCAACACAAAAATCTGGATTTATTTTCAGCGCCTGCTTAAGCAAAATTGAAGCCGCGTCTTTATTTCGAGAATTCTCTTTTTCATTGGTACCCATGATCTGTGCTAATAAGAAAGACAATTGCTCTAATCCTTCTTTAATTTTTAGGACGAGCCCCCACTTGTTACGTCCTAGGGTAGACGTAACGTAGAAAAATTAAATAGACTGAATTTAAATTAAAAATAGAAGTTCCCCGTTTTAGTACGCATATAGCGTCAAGGATGGGTGGCAATTCTCCTCGGTATAGCACAGGTCATAGACCCTTCCGAAATTTACGTGCATGGGTAAGCCCGAGGTGCAACAATGAGTGAAGGCGAGGAAAGGAAAACAACCAACCTTATCGGGCGGGAGATCTACGGTTGACCGGTGGCTGCAACTGCTCGGCTGTCTTTCTCGCTCTCGTTGATCCTCGATACAGAGACTCCCTTACAATAGAAATGCGGTATAGACTAATTTGGATTTTAAAGGGAATAGGAAAAAGACTGGTGTTTGAAGGTTTAAAGATACTGAACAATGACTTTCGGTATTCTTGCTTTATTTCGCGTTAAGATTTGGATACAGGAGTTTACCTTACTTGCGAAAGGACTAAAGAGCAAGAGCGCACACCCCTGCGCGACATCCCTATTTATATCAAGGGTTTGGGGTGGAGTTTTGGTTCCTCTTGACCAATCAAATATTGTACATTTACTTAATTAATTTATTCTTTGTCATGCGTGACCTAATTAAGTTATTGGCTAGAATTTTTCAAGGCGGTTCCTGTCTTTGACGAGGACATCCTACTTTACGTATTAAATGTGTGCGCACGTGTGTGCGTATGTGTGTGTGCGTATGTGTGTGTGTATGTGTACGCGCATGTGTGTACGTTGCGTATATCATGACGCGACACTTTATAATTAATAATAACTTTCATTGGATATGTGGGCAGGCGGCCATGTAGATTGACTGCAACCAGAGGGCGTAACTAGCGCTGTCGAGCAGCGAGCGAGAGCTGTGGAGAAGATTCTTGTCCAGTCAGTCGCGTCTGAACCTTCGACGCATGAGTCCGCATATTGCGGATGATAGCCTGAATAAAGCAATTATTAACGTAAGACTTGTTTTAGATTCTTACCTTGCACCTCATCCTCCCGACCTGGCAACGCGGACGTGTGGGGCCGCGTGAATGGTGTCTCATATACATACACCAAACCCCACAACTGGTGACCCCGACTACAGGAACGGCGCCGACGGTGAGCAGCGGTAAAGCCAGCGGCCGACTCAACGGTACGCAGCGTGCCCAACCGCCATCTTGAAGGAATACAACTTTGCATCGTCACGCCGCCCGTCGAACATCTTAACATCTCTGTCGAGAACGAGTACAGCCAGACTTTCGAGCATCGCTTCTATCACAGACAGCGTAATGGAGGTATAATGCAAGCGAAAATTGCGAACCGGCCGATGACGAAAAATTGATCGACCGGTATAAAGGCAAGACCGTACGTCGCGTTATCATCAATATAACTGCGCCAAGGTCAAAACCATCGCCTTTGCGAGAACTTAATAAATTGAGGCGATGGTAATTAATTAGGAAAAAAAAAATAAATAAATAAATACAGTCGAAGTTCAAGGACACCGGATAATTTCATCAAGAAAAATTACGGGATTTCACAATTTTTAATAAAGTAACTTTACGACGGTGTCCCACAAACGTACGAATGAAAATAGCTGGTTTGATGCATAAAATGATGCAAAATAAGAACGCGGGTGCAGAGATTCGGTACAGACCGTGGCTTCGTGCGCTCAGCTAAGATCGATATCTTGTTATTGGGCGAGTAGTAGCAAATTAATGCACACGCCCATAAAATCGAGAATAACGCAGAACGAGCAACAAATGTTCACCGCGGTCATTCGTACGGGTTTAGGAGCTTATGCCATTCAGCTAAGGTCGTGACCTTGTTATTGTTTGGTAACTGTCAGGCAGCTTGCGCAGCAATGCGAAACAAGTAAATAGCTAGAGTCAGGCGAAACAAGCGCGCATGTACATGAGCAATAATTAGATTTATAGCGAAGATTATGGTATCTGCGATATACCCGTAGGGCAATCCTGTAGCTCATGCACACGACGAAAAGACGTAGAAAAGAGTCAGGTTTTGTAGGAAGATACGAGTGGCCACAGCCATCATTAGAGAAAGAAAGTAATTCATATCTTCGTAACGGCAAGCAATTTAGACCGGCGAAAATGGAAAACGCGATCAATTCGGGCGCAAATAATAATTCCACCGATATGGAAATAGAACCCGATAACCAAAATTTAGAAATCCTACGTAACGAAAACACTGAACTCCGAAACAAAGTCGAGCAATTAACGGGCTTAGTTGAAGAACAACTTCACACAAGGTCAAACAATAACATAGCTAGTCAAGTGCCAAACATTAGTTTACCGGATAACCGAGACGTATTAGGCCTACCAAATGAAAACACCAGACAATCACAAGGACAGAATGACGAACGTTTGTTTACTTTCGAACTGAATAGTATTGAATTTGCACGCGGTTCACAAGAAAGTAATTTTCCAAGATTTCACAATCTAATGCTCACAGAAGGTCAATTAATATTAAATTTCAATCGTTTTGGCGACATGAGCCAGAATCAAGGTTTTCCATGCTAGAATCGCAGTTTGAGGACAATAACATCATTTCTGACCAAGTTAAATATTGTAATTTATTGAAGAATTTAGGCGATGAAATATCTCGCGAAAACCTTGACATTTTGAAAGCTCTGCCGGCAGACAATAAATATCGAGCAGCTAAAATAGCATTTTTACGGAAATACACGGAAACTCCGGAACAGAAATTGAATAGGTATGTAACAGATGTTAAATTGATATAGGAGACCTTCCGCGTACTTCAATGAACTAGTTAACGCCGCGAGCGATTTAATGCCACGCAAATGCGTTATCAAATTATGGGCAAATAGAATCCCAACTAATATCGCATTGCATATTCAAGACGAGTTGTCTAAGGGCAATGAAGAAAAGATTTTAGATAAGGTTGATTTGATCTTTGATATCTTGCAAAGAGATTCTCAACGCGTGGATGCGATCAATGCTATATCTAACAACTCCGTATCAGAACCCGAGGTATCGGCCGTGTATATAGGTGAAAACAACGCCAAGCTCGAGAGTGTTAGAAATCGGGAAAATGGCAATAAAACGCTAAATCAGGGATGTCAGTTCCAGCGCGGACGCGGCAGATCGCGTAGCCAGCCGAATAATAACAATGAAAATCTCTGCGCATTCCGGGAGAATTATGCGTTTTCGACGAATTCAAAGCCGAGAATAGCGTTTTTCTGAACTAATTCTGCGACTACATGCGAAGAGTTAGAGCAGTACCGGTAAAGCACAAAAATAAATCGCGCCCATTCGTGTACAAAGACTTGAAATCCTGCACACATGTTTTACAATTAACTAAACGTATTAAGCCAGCATTAGAAAGACCGTATACGGGACCACATCGGGTAATTGATCGATCCGCAAACGGACGTACCTTTACGATCGAAAGAAATGGTCAAAATGTAGTAGTAGATGCCGAGCACTTAAAGCCAGCATATTTCATTCGCGCCGAGGTGACAGCCAATGTAAAAAATAATCAAAATGATATTGATAATGGTAAAAACGATGTTAGCAAACAGAATAAATATATTAATGACGACGATGACGATACCGTCAGAATTTTTAATAACCGAAGCGATACTGTCATTGGCAATAGCGCAAATATTGTATTTACCACAGCGCAAATTCATGCAGAAGCGGATAAAGAGAATAGTAAACGAACAATCAGCAGTTAACACGCAAAGGAAGGCCAACGACAGTACAGCTTGTGACCATGATGTGAGAGCATCAGATAATATTTTAACGGATGGAGAAAATTCCATTAACTTCGGTATAAATAATGACTCACGCAAATCAGCGGATATCATGCGAAATAGAAATAAAAGTTTAGTAAACGATAAAATTTTAGTAGATTTGAACGAAAGAAACGCGGAACCGCTTGCAAATTTGCAACCTACTGTGATAAAAAAGAAAAAATTCATACCTAGTATTCTAAAAAGAAACATAAAGACTGAAAGTATAGACTGTATAGAGCCACGCGTAGCTACTGTAAAAATAAGAAAGAACGTTATGTTCAGACTGTTTTAGGGAAAAAACTATTAAGAAAGAAACTGTGATAAATGCAAACGAGACTGACTAAATGTAATAATTAATTAACAGGGAAGCGTCTTAACTCCAATTAGACAGCTGCTCCAAGAAGTGAGCCAATACAAGTCGGAAGCGACGTCAAATGAGATCATGCATGATTGTTTCACGGTCGAACTGTACGTCGAGGAATATGAGAGAGAGGTCAAAGAAAAGTTCAAGGAACGCAGAAGGCCGTTACAGCGGAAGATGCTACGCGGATCGGTTTCTTACGACATTAATATAGACATTCACCACCCCGTCTTGTTCGTGCAGGGGAAACCCGCGCTTCGTTTATTCGCGTACAATATGTTTCGCTATTTTAAAAGGCCTGTGATCATGAAATGTATAACCGACTTAGAAATTGAGTCAAACCACTTCGAAACTAAAAGAATTATATGTAAGAATAGTAAAACCATGTTCATTATAGAGTGTAAAACGTTAACAGCGTCGTTCAGAATTCAAGCAGCATCATGCTTACATAAATTAATGATTAGGGACGATAAAGGTCACACGGAAGTAATCAAAGTAAATCCCGATCAAATTTACGATGTAAAAGAGCTTAGAAAGAGCAAGAGTAAAGATTTTAAATCGGAAGAATATTTTACCAAAGTTTTTGGCAATTTAGCGTTAGCTAGCAACGTAACTGCGATTAACGGCGGCAGAATTTTTCACGCTTTATCACGCATGTTATTTTAGTACAACTTTACACGGCAATGAGGTAGCCTTTGACGCGAGCGTAGACCGATATAAATCTGACGACGGTATTAATAAGATGATTTTCGATTCAAAAATTTTCAAATTTGTTAGCATCAAATTCGAAAGTTGCAACAGAGTTGTACCTGTACCGGTGATAATGCGAATAGCTAAAAATCAATACATGTATGGTACTGAACCGGGAGAAATAGGTCGTAAACGCAGGTTGCGTAAGTTAGCATTTAGCAGTAGCGAAATATCAATAGTCATGTTAAGAAAGATCGCATCGTACTTTGACGTACAGGAGTTAAGCCTGAGAGGCACGAGCGATTTGTGTGACACCGTGTCCTTAAAGAATTTGCGACGTGTAAATCACTAACAATCTTAAATAACGATAAATTCAGAGCGAACCAATTACAAGCATCACAACAGTTAACGTCTCTAAAACTTCTGGGTTGTAGGATGTTGTCAGCGTCAGCACTGCGAAAGTTTATCCGTGAAATTAGACAGGTTCGGGAGTTACAAATAATTGACTGCACGAGTATTGATAACTTTGTACATCTTTTAAAAATTATGGAAGAGATTTGTAAATAAGATAATGTTGTTGAAGCGTTAACATTCAAGTTTACACACTTGCAAGAAATGCAGGATACGTTTATCAATCAGAGGAATCTATATGATACCACTCGTATAAAGTATTTGGACTTGAGTAACAATATATATGTGAGAAATGAGATTCAGAAAATTGTTAGCTGCACCACGGCAGCAAAATATTGCAATTTCTTCGGCATAGCGATCTCCGAGCATATCGATTTGTCACTGCACAGCTCTCTCGAGGAACTTAAACTCGATTATTTCGTCCAAATTAATCATACGCTTAATAAACTAGTGAATTCACCGTTGAAGAAATTAAATATTGTAAATAAGTTAGGTAAAGAGCACACAAAAGTGTTAAATTTAGAATTTATACAGAGCGTAATGAGACACACCAAAGAGTGCAATGTAAAATTAAAAAACTGTAAATTAGTAATCCCGAAACGGAATTTGCGGTAGTTTATGCAACATCAGGAATGCGTGGTTAATGAGGAGTGTTTTGATTTTACCTTTCGGCGTTCATAATAGCGTAGTTATAAGAAAAATGTAAATAAATGTTTAAACAGATGACAGGACCTCACCAATGTCAATACCGACCTAAGATGCATTTCATGCAGGTCGTCATTTAGGGGGGAGTACTGTGGGCAGGCGACCCTGTAGCAGCGAGCGAGAGCTGCGGAGAAGAACTCTGAACCTTCGACGCATGAGTCCGCATATTACGGACGATAGCCTGAATAAAGAAATTATTAACGTAAGACTTGTTTTAGATTCTTACCTCGCACCTCATCCTCCTGACCATGCAATGCGGACGTGTGGGGCCGCGTGAATGGTTTCTCATATACATACACCAAACCCCACAGATATGTACTTATATTTTAAAATATATAAGTTTTAAATTTCTTAACATTGCTCATATGTTATAACAACATTTCTTCAACGTTTAAGAAACTTTCATTACAGCATTGGAATGTTGCCTAAATTCCTTTACCACAATGTTCCTACTGCTTGAGTATGTAGGCTTAGATTTAAGAGACGGTCATTTGCGAGGAGTGAACCATCGTTCTACGTTAATTTAATTATCAGATTTTTGGTACTCGTAGATTGGTTTTTTTTTTACTTGATGATTAGTATTAATGTACGTGTCTTAATTTATGCTAATATAATGAAGTTTGCAAAAAATGATCATGAGTAGGAAATTTGATTATTGATTCAAGTCATGGTTCAGTTCTCTAACCGTTTCCATCATCTTTTATTTGACATATAAATTCATTTAAAATCGGAAATGGAACAATGTATAAAAGTTAAAATGGCGGCACATTTATAGTGTATGTATATTTATTATCTACATCTTGAGCAGTTAGGTGTTCGATAAACATCATTAAAAATATAATAAATAAAATAAATATGATATTATATAATGGTAATTATCTAAAATGGAACCCACAGTATACAATGTAAATGTTTGAAAGTTTTATAAACATTAAAAAATCATTTTATTTTATAAGTAATATTATTGTTTAGTATTAATCTTTTAAGCTGTATTTTGAACCGGTAGTGAACATTTTTGAAAAAAATTATATATATGTATATATATATATATAATATATATATGTACGTATATATGTATTATGCAGGCAAATATAATAATTGTTTTTATTTTGAGTGAGTAAAATATGAGAAAGATGTTGAATGAAAATGATTGATTGTTGAAATAGAGTGCATTTTAGTTGATTCAATTATTATTTTAGTAGTGGCAATGTATTAAGAACAATTTTGTTTCAGTTCGAAATTAATGGTAAAATCATTAGTGTAAACAAATGATAAAGTATTGAACAAAATGGCAATGCATCCAACAGATTTGGATAGTTTCATGTTACTTTTGTCAACCACTGATATCAAGAAAAAACTGGACACTGGTTTGCAATTACTTAACTATTTGGCTGATTCATCAAAAAGTATTGAATGTCAAGATATTGGTCTCTTTGTAGATAACATTGTACAATGGTTGAATAGTAGTAATCCAAAGGTAAACAATTTTTGTTTATAAGTTAGGTATAAATACTGTTTTAGAATAATAAGGAAAATATATTTTTATATTAAGAGGATGCCAAACTAACTTTAATAAGAGAATTTATAAATTTTTAAAATTTTATGAGTTGTCCCCGCTAGCTTTTATCAAAACCTAGGGGGGATAACTCATACATTATGAAAAAAGTGATTATTGGTTTTGTAAAGTTTGATTCTGTAAACGTTGGTAAGCATGTCGGTACAGCGTCCTCTTAATAATCTTTTTTTATTCAAAGATAATGTAAATTAATTTTTACGTAAAAATTGTACATTTTATTGCTTCTAAAAAATTATATCTAGTTATTGTTAATTTGAATTGAAATAAATATCTCAAATATAACCTTATTTTAAATTTTAAAAGAATATTTAATTATCTATGTAATTTACTTAATTTTATTAAAATAAATAATTTATAATATCTTAATAACATGTTCTTAAAATAGTATTATTATTTAAACAGTTTAATTTATATTTTTAAAATAGCTTATAAAAGATATACTGTATTTGCATAGCATAAGTAATCTTACACTCTAAATTCTACAGTAATAAAATTGATGGTAGAATGTGTAAATCTACAACTTGCTTTGGAAAGTGTACATTCTGAGAGTTAACAACATTGTAGTTCGTTAATGTTTTAAGGTTAAAAATATTTTGCAGACAACGTTTACAAGTTGATAATATAAATCGACACCTAGTACGAAGTAAAGCACAACTCAGATTTTCCTATTTAAAATAACATTACAAAATCTGAGTTGTGCTTTTCTTCGTACAAGGCATCGAAATGTAGTAGTAAATGGCCATCATGAAATTGGTACCAGAAGGTGATCATTTATTGAAATTAAATTTTATAATAAAAAAAAGTATTTTTAATGATGCGTTCAATAGAGCAGCAATGTATTAGGACATTTTGTTATGTTCAAGTTAATGTTTGGACTCAATACTTGACCTATGTATAAAAGATAGGTTAAGTATTACTTGTATATGTAGTATATTGGAGTAAATATCTTGATCAACAATTTTAATTAATAATTTCTAACACTAAACCTTATAACTAAATTATACTAATCAGTAATTGGTCATTTTAGCAAAATATATGTAATTTGTATGCAGTGGTGAAAAAAAATAATGATAATAGTAACAATATTAATAATATATATATATATATATATATATATATATATATATATATACTCAGTAGAGAAATTAAAAATAGTTATATATTATTCTTAATGAGGTACAATACTTCAGAGCGCAGTCAGTGTCTTCGTGAATGTAATATAAAAGTGTTTAGTAATCGGAGACTCGAGAGTAATAATATCTTATAAGAGAGAATGTGCGTATATACAGGCGGAGCAATGCTCATGCTGCTACCCATAGATACGACGCGAATACACATCTGACACGATTGCTAGCTCATGTATAATGCGGATCATGATTCAACATATAAGAATGGATTTAATAGGTCATTTATTGGAATCAACATTTTTAAAGTAAGGGACACTAATGTTTCTATTGTGACCAAATACTGGTGCATGGGAATCTCTGATATTTTGTTTATTTATGAGATTAAACAAATGTATTTTGATTTAATAAACAGTAAGCTAATTCTTTTTTATGAAATAATTGGTAAAATAGATCATTTTAGTAATATTTTAGCGGATATCATAGTAAACTATCAATACTGTCACTTGATCTGCACAGAGAAAAAAAATTAGGCTTTTGGTAGGTATCCTTTTAATGTGCATTTAAATAGTAAATTTCTCAACATATTTGCTTAAATTTTACTAACTACTGTCATAGTTCCATTGGTTTTGTCATAGAAAATCACTAATGCAATAGAGTATCGGATATGAAGGTTTTTTTTTCATCACAGGCTAGAGTTTGAATTACACTAAAATATAGTATAAAAATTACATCAAACAACGTTTGAAGCTATTGGAAATTTTAGTGGTACTCAAGCATTCCTCACTGTATACACAAGAGACTGAACTATCTTGCTCAATCATTCAGCTTTCCACAAATATTTTTTAACATTTAACATAATTAAAAGTTTTTAACTAAATAAGGGTAAAATAATTAAATGTTTTTAACTAATAAAATATTTGTATATAATATTCAAAGTATACACAGTTGCTCACATAACACCAGATAAAACGGTGGGTTATATGCAAATATGCCTAGATATGGTACTACATACTTTTGTAACCCACTAGCGCCCAAACCGACCTTCAACGGACGCTTTCTTGAGTGGCACATTTCATCTGCTTGTAGGTATTAAAAAAATTTGGGAAAAAGATTTTCTTGTGCAAAAATTTATCAGCTTTTAATAGTTATAAACAATTAATTGAAAAAATTATGAAATTTTGAGTCCAATTTTTTTTGTATACACTGTAAAATATGGAAATCGTTTGCAACAAACTCCGGGAAGTGAATTTCCAGCGTCCATGATGAAAAACCAAAATTTTGATCAAATTTATTAAAAAATTCTGAAAAAATTTGAATGTATTTTTTGAGTGATTTTAAGACTTTTTTGTTCTTAGGAATTTTTTTATTCAACCCATAGTTTCCGACAAAAAAATTACCAAGTATAAAACTAAAATTTTTTCTTCCTGTAGCCATTTTGGATCTTCCACAAATAATTTGAACATTTATCACCAGGTAAACATTTAGTTTAAACATCATGGACGCTGGAAATTCACTTCCCGGGGTTTGTTTTGAACAATTTCCATATTTTACAGTCGACACAAAAAAAAATTGACTCGAAATTTCATCATTTTTTCAATTAATTGTTTATAACAATTAGAGCGTTCATTTAATCGCAAAATTAGCAACGGGATCGGAAAGCTGATAAAATTTTGCACAAGAAAATCTTTTTCTCAAATTTTTAAAATACCTACAGGCAGATGAAATCTGTCGCTCAAAAAAGCGTTCGTCGAGCGTCCGTTTGGGCGCTAATGGGTTAAGCAGTGAGGCATTGAATCGTAATTTAAGGGAATGTCATACCTGAATTAAATCCTGCTATGACGATATCTTACATGCAACATGCATTTTTGCATATTGCTCATATTACAATTATTCAACAAAATGATAGCTTTAAAAGGCAATAGGCATATTTTTCACATATCTTTTAATTAAATTATAAGTACAAAAGTTTAACTTAAATTTAAATTCTCTCAAAATATGAAAAATATGATCTCTAACATAAGCTTTTTCAGTCAAGAGACAAGAACGATTTAATTGAATTTTTTAAAAGCTGGATAGTTTTGTAACAAATACAGTAGAGACAACAATTTTACCATATTGATAAATATTATAAATAAATAGAAAAATACGATTCGACGGGTAGCCCGATAAAAAATCCGACCCGAACTCGCTATACAGGTACCCGCGGCGGTCTAGCTATTAATATTTATAATGAGCTATTATCTCGTTATGCACTCTTTCCAAATACATTCATTTTGTAAATATATATTTGAATAATCCTTATGTTACAGGTGATAACGTGACGAGAAAAGAGAATCGAGTAAGTAAGTTATGGGGAGAGAGAGGGGGAACGAGTGAAATATGCGAGAGAGTAGGGTGAGACTTTTACGGAGCTTCGGGCGGGTAACGCGAGACCGGGAGAGTAACCATCCGATTGATAATAATCGCCTTAGCCCATTAAGTCCTGAATGGACAAATTTTCACTAGAGTTTTCAACGCTTATATTTTATGTGAAAATGAATTGTAAAAAATATATGAATAAGCGTATTCGATGTAAAATTTGATGAACTTCTGGAATGTTTGGTTAGATTTTTAAAAAAATTTAACTGTCGAACACTGTACATCATTTTTTCCAAAAAAACATGGTTTTCAAAAACAAAATTTTTTTTCATTTCGATTTTTCAAATGGAATGTATTAAAGATTTAATGATCAAAATGCAGAAAACATGGCCTCGAAACCTAAACTTGAAAATCTAGCGATTTAGGTTTTGAAAAAAAATTTTTAAACACATAAAATGGCGGCTGAAACGCAGAAAAATCATAAAAATCTTCTAGAATTATTTACTCGAAAAATATGGACTTTAGAGAAAAATTTTACCGAAAAAAATGTTCTTAGAATTGATTAAAGAACACGCTCGAATTTTTTCAGAAACATTAGAATCCTTTTTAAATTTTTCAAAATTTGAAAATTTCCATTTGAAAAATAGAAATGAAAAAAAATTTTGTTTTTGAAAACCATGTTTTTTTGGAAAAAATGATGTACAGTGTTCGACAGTTAAATTTTTTTAAAAATCTAACCAAACATTCCGGAAGTTCATCAAATTTTACATCGAATACGCTTATTCATATATTTTTTACAATTCATTTTCACATAAAATATAAGCGTTGAAAACTCTAGTGAAAATTTGTCCATTCAGGACTTAATGGGTTAAAGGTTTACTACCCTACCATTGTTCTTTTCTTTTTTTTTTAAGCGGTTACGACGAGAATGTGTGGCTCCGACATTCTCCATGTAAGTACCGGCTTGTCTCTCTCTCTTTCTCTCTCTCTTCTTATTCATGAATCTCTTCGTCGTCAACCTGCCACCTGAATATATGTCCTTTATGATTTTTGAATATTGCCTTATTTTATTATTTTCCCATTGCCAAAAATTGTATTGCTAATTCATCTAATTCCGTACACGGTAAGTGTTTGAATATATGTCAACGGAAGCAAAATTCCCGTTAAATATTATTTATCTATATGTCAAAAGCAGATATCAATTAGTTTTGCCGTTTTTATAAAAACTTTGAAATATGAAAACGGTCGGATAAATGAAAGGGGGGGGGGGGGCGGTTATAGCCCTGCCTTAATTAATATTAAGTAATAATTAAAATTTTGTATAAGTTAATGAAATAAATAGCTATATAATTACTTTTGTACTGAATAATTAAACTTGTTTTTAATTAATAAATACTTTTGACTGAGTAATTAAACTTTTTTTTAATTAATAATTACTTTTCGACTGAGTAATTAAACTATTTTTTAATTAATAAATACTGTAGAACTTCGTAATTAAACCTTATTTAAATTAATAATTACATTTGAAATGAATAATTAAACTTCGTGATAATTACTAAATACTTTTTTAATTGGGAATTAAACTCCATGTAATTTTTAATTAGTATAAACGATTTTAGTTACTAACAGGGTTCTTACATTATACTTATAATAATAGTGTCGGTTTTGGTCATAATGTATAAGTAGTCACAAAACTGTCATTTACTATTACATATTTATTTATAAGATATACAATTTTTTTTACTGTGCAATTAAAATATTTACATTTTCGTGTACTGTGAAAAATAGCAATTTATTTATAATGTTTTTTTGAATTAGCTCTGTACAAGACGCGTTTTTCAAAAATGTCATCTTTTAATCTATTATTAATTGCACTGTCCAGAAGCGTGGCAATCGAAAAAAGCCTCTCTTTTGGAGCGGATGATGGTAAAGCAGTATTAAATTTTAAGAATAACTCTAAAATTGATGGGTAATCCTTAAGAATTATTAATTCTTCTTCCTCTGAATCGAAGTATCTCATAAGTTCATAGTACTCAGGGTAATTAATAATAAAAATAAAGTTTAATTACTCAGCAAAAAAGTAATTAAGAATTTAAAAAAAGTTTAATTACTCAGTACAAAAGTAATTACTGATTAATGTAGGTATTGAATTAGAAAAGTAATTAATTATTTGCAATCTTGCTCGAAATAAGCGAGTAACGCAAAAAAATTGATAAATTTTGTATTATGATTATTAATAATAGTTTCAATTAAATAACAATCCTTCATGCTTTTTCAACAATGTGCACATAAATTAAACATACTTGATTAAAAATAAGAATAATTAAAAATTACTTTAATATAAAATTAAGAGTTTTAACGATGTTTATGGAATGCGCCCCGAGGGGAAATAGCGAATTCACATAAATGTAATACTTGTATGTATAACACACTCATTTATTTATTTATTTATTTAACCAGAAAATATACATTATGCCGCTAACATTAGAATATACAATAATATTCAATATAACTGGCATCCTATAAAGGTAGTTAAATATACCTTTACATAGGTCTGGTGTATAAACTTAACATTAATTAAGTTAACTCTTAAAACTAAACTTAAACCTATTATAACTATTACTTTTTAACATGTATGTGTAAAAACAGAAAAATAAAAAATAGCATTAGTGTTGCACATACAACAAATAATACTTATATTTGATAGAAATTATAAATTTATAATAATAATTCAAATAAATTCCAGTTATCTTTTAAATAATCACTTATAATACCTTTTAAACTTTTTTTACTTAAATTTATAATTTTTAGTTTATTAGGTACAATATTATAACACTTTAATGCATTATATTTACTGCTTTTGTAGCTTATTGATTTTTTAATGACAGGTAGTTTCAGGTTTTTGTTTCTCGTTCTACTAGTTGAATTTAAATATTGGTCCTTAAATTCCGGATAATATTGCAAAACTGAATTAAGTATACAAAACTTATTTAATTGTTAATAGAGAGTTGCCCTTTTTTTTTCATAATTATTTTAATTAATCTTTTTTGCAAAGAATTAAGCAGCGATAAAACATTATTATATGCTCCACCCCATGCTATAATTCCATATGTTGCAATACTATGAAAAAGAGCATAGTAAATTTGTAATAAGAACTTTTGCTCTTTAATACATGCAAATTTAATATCTTTAATACATGTATATTATACTCTGAAGAAAAAGAAACTAATGTTGGAGAATTACTGTGTTTTAAAATATAAAACCTCAACATTGTAGCAATTCTCTCACACTTTTGCTTGCTTGTATCAAACTCTGCTATCTTCAAACGTCCTATGCAGCGTCCTCTTTTTCTTTTTTCCCCCTTTGCCTTGGTTTCTCTTTTCAGCATCCAACAAAAATCTGCCATCATATTGACATCCCAATTTCCTTGGTAGTGACGTTCCATTTCCTTGATATCCTGGTGAAATCGTTTGCCATGTTCTTCGCTATAGTCTCCAAGGTTCGCTGGAAGTAGTCCAGGTGCGAGTGCAGTTTCAAGTTCATCAAGCAGCCTAACTGCTCGTAACTTTTTAACATTTTCTCAACAATGTTTGGGTAATCCTCACTTTTATGATTACCCAAAAAGTTTTGAGCAACTTTTTTAAAACCTAGCCATGCTTCTTTTTCATCGTTGGTCATTTTTGTAATAAACGTATCATCATTAAACATGGTGCGAATTTGAGGACCGTCAAAATGCCTTCTTTTAGTTTGGCATTGCTTATTTCCGGAAACTTTTCTCCTAAATATTCAAAGCAGTCGCCATCTTTGTCCAAAGTTTTAACAAATTGTTTCATGAGACCTAATTTAATGTGAAGAGATGAAAGCAGAATAACTGATGAATCAACTAAAGGTATGCGAATGATGTTCTTCGATCTGAGTTCAAAGTCTGTTCTTTCCGGGCATATCTTCTGTACGTAATGACTATCTCTAGCTCTACTATCCCATAGACATAAGAAATATGGAAATTTCGTAAAACCTGACTGCTACTTTGATAAATACTTTTTTTTTGTGTGCCTGTGTCATGAATGTAAACTACAAATAGCAAAGGGCTCAATATAGTGCCCTGAGGTACCCCGATTGTTAGTGTTAGACTAGAGCTTTTGATATTCTTTAGATTTACAATTTGAGATCTATTAGTCAAATTGTCTTTCATTAATTTAAATACAGTTCCTCTTACACCATACATTTAAAGTTTGGTAAGTAGTTTGTTATGATTAACCGTATCAAAGGCTTTTGCCAAATCTATGGAAGTCGCTATAGTGGGTTCATTATTATCTATTTTATTGTACACTAGTTCAGTAAGAAAATTTAAGGCATCTTTTGTACCTTTATTTTTTATAAAACCAAATTGATTATTGGATATAATTTTTTATTCATCAAAGATGAGCTAGTCGAATATGTATAATTTTTTCAAATATTTTAGCTCCGTTAGAAATTAGTGAAATAGGTCTATAGTTATTTCTAAGAGATTTCTTGCCAGATTTATGAAGAGGTACCACTTCCGCTATCTTAAGTGCTCTAGGCCAAACTGCTTTTTCAATGCACATATTAAATATCGTCGTTCCCCGATAAGAAGGTGCTACCTCGGAATCCGGTTGTAAAAGGTGCTACCTCGGAGTCCGGTTATAAAAGGTGCTACCTCGGAGTCCGGTTATAAAAGGTGCTACCTCGGAGTCCGGTTATAAAAGGTGCTACCTTGGAGTCCGGTTATAAAAGGTGCTAACTCGGAGTCCGGTTATAAAAGGTGATAACTCAGGAGCGAAATTTCAGTCTATGATTTTAAGTTGGTACTACTGCAAGTGTAAGCTCAGCAATAAGATTGACAATTGTTTTTGGCAATTTTATAAAAGATTATTTTTATTTATCTATTAGTTATTTATTATTATTTAGTAGTACCTATGCGTATATCATCAAAAAATTTAAATAAACGTAATTCAGGTAAAGCTATTATTTAGTTTGAATATATTTTAAACTGTTTCTTTTTATATTTTAATCTCCAAAATAAGAAAATTACGTCGACATATATATGTACTAAACTTTGATAATATCATATATAGATTCAATAGATAATCATTGATAAATTATAAAATTATAAATTATACTACTGCAAAAGTTAAAAAACTAATTATGATGAGTAGTAACTGCAGAAAATACATGGTAAATAATAATTAAGTATGTTTAACCCCCCTGCGTACGCGTAATATACAAATCACGTATATTTTGGACGAGATATCTCGGGATACTGCGCCAGGGGGTTAAATGATAAAAATATAAGCTAAATGCGTAAATTTTAATAATTTCTCGCAAACTGTCATTTTTCGCAATTTTAATTTTAATTTGACAAATGTAATTTAACACTGATACCTCTTAAACAATTTTAAAGCATGTCAACTATTCAATTTTGGCGGTTGTATTCGAATCATTTTGTACCTTATTCCATTTCTCTCCCTTGTTTAACTCTAGCGAAAAAATCTCACTCCGTAAAACAGAACCTTCGGCAGTTGTGTCGAAATGTATTATAAAAATTGAGTTATTTAAAACCAACAATTGACTAAAGTGTATATTTCATCTATTTTGTTTTAATTATAATTATTATAAACATTATGTCACGGTATTAAGTTTTACGATATATTGTTAAATTCCGCATTAAAAATAAGAGTACAACGTTAAATAATAGATAAATAAAAATAATCTTTTATAAAATTGCCAAAAATCAATTGTCAATATTATTGCTGAGCTAAACCGGCAGTAGTACCAACTTAAAATAATAGACGAAAAATTCGTTCCTGAGTTATCACCTTTTATAACCGGACTCCGAGTTAGCACCTTTTATAACCGGACTCCAAGGTAGCACCTTTTATAACCGGACTCCGAGGTAGCACCTTTTATAACCGGGCTCCGAGGTAGCACCTTTTATAACTGGATTCCGAGGTAGCACCTTTTATAATCGGATTCCGAGGTAGCACCTTCTTATCGGGGAACCACGATATGTATTCTACTGGAGCTGCAATATAATTAACAATATTTTTAAGTATTTTAGAACTAATACCATCCAGACCTCCACATGTTTGCTTTATTCCTAACACAATATTCTTTATTTCACTTATATTCGTAGGAAATATAAAAATAGAGTTATTGTTTGTTTTAAGCAATATAGGTTGAATTGTGGTCGGAACAATAATATCATTTACTAACTTTGTCCCTATGTCTATAAAAAATTTATTAAATGTATTTGCTATATCATACACGTCAGTAATCTTGTTATTATCATGTTCCAAATATTCAATATTATTAAAAATATAATTTTTTCTCGCCCAGGCAAAAGTTTTTAAATTAATATTGAATTTTGTTGGTCTTGCTGAGCTAACGTCTAACGACTCTAAGAACTCCAAGTTGCTCGCTCGAAAAGGCACGACAATTCGCCGCGTATCAATCCCGAGGACAACATTATGAAGGCCACAAGCCGCCAGACATAAACCAAAAGAAGAAGCAAATAAATACTAAGTAATAAAATTGAAAATATTTTAATAAGAAAGAAAGAAATTTTAAGTCTATGTGTTTCGTCTTGGGACCGTCTGCCAGAACTCATCAGTGGGGCGCAGACGGTCCCTGCCCCAGACACACAAGACAGTATTATTGAATCAAAATAATGATAAACTTAAAATTTTGGTATCGTAAGAACGAATGAACGGAGCCTATATAAGTACACATAAGATGGAGCTTTTCGAGCGAGCAACTTGGAGTTCTTAGAGTCGTTAGACGTTAGCTCAGCAAGACCAACAAAATTCAATATTAATTTAAAAATTCAATATTATTGTTACCAGTATTTGCTTTTTTGTTAATTTTACTATTTATAAACTGCCAAAGAAAATTGAGTTAGATTCTTAATTGTATAAATTAATTCGTTCAATGCTTCATCTGGGTCCTGTATATTCAAGAAATAATTCCAATCCACTTTTTTACATTCTTTTACTAATATTTTATAAAAGTCCGAAAGTGTAAAATTTGGAAGTCAAAAGATTAAAACGTTCAATTTAATCTTTAGAAAAGAATAAAAGCAAGATTTTATACTTTATAAAGATAAAATTATCGAATTTAGCATTTAATAAGGTTAAAAGTGGATAGTGAACTGTAAATCTGTTTAAGATTTTGAAAGAACTGACATTTGTTAAATTAGTTTTTATAAAAACATTGTCTATGCAGGATTCAGATACACTACTGCTCATATTTGGTCTAGTTATATTTTGAAATAAGGGTACGTAATTTAGTTCTAAAAAATTATTCAGATAATCGTTTACCAGTATTGATTGTTTATCAAACAAATCAATATTAAAGTCACCCACAACGCAGTGATTTTTTTCATTCTTATTTCTTAATATTAGAGTTTTTAAACTATTGATAAAACTACTTTTTTCAACCCTGTGACTCCTGTAGATTGCCGAAATCTTAAGTTTTCTTCCCTTGCTGAGAGCTATGTTACTGTTTATAATTTTGAGATCATTTACTTCTTCAATAGTTGTCGTTTCTCGGATACTTTTTTTGATGTATACAACTACATCGTCTGATTTATTAAGCTTACTGTCGTTATAATAGATATTATAGTTTTTTAATGAATAGAACTGGTAGTGATGTAGAAACCAAGTCTCAGAACACACTATAATATCTGGTTTATAATCAAGTCTTTCGATTAATAATTCTTACATTAAAGCTATCATCAGGTCATGACAATTTACGGTAATTTGAGCATTAAAATTTTTCAAATCTTGCAATTCAATTTCTTCATGTTCAAAAAATGCTAAATCATCCTGCAACATTGTCTGTCGATAATATAGGAATGTATCCTAAAAACCTGGGTATTACCGGTTTAGAAGGATAGTCTGTAGTTTGCAGTTTTTTCTTGATTTTAAATTTGAGATACTCACATTTTTCAGTATCGCTAGCAAAATGATCTGTCTCTTTCTTTGTATTAAATTTGTTATTGCTGTAACAACAATTCACACATTTTATAGATATGCTCTTGCACTCTTTCGTCGAATGATATCCAGCGCATTTTAAACATATTTGTTCATTTCTACATTTAGTTGCACTATGCCCGACACGACCGCGTTTCATGCAAGGTGTCATATTAATGTCATCGTACGCTTTACAACACTGATGGCCAACGTATACTTCATAATTATTGTCTTTAATAAACTTATATGTATCAGAAGGCACTTCAATAATGACATTTATAGTGTTTTTTATTTTATTACTGTACATATGTAAAGCCATGCAAAAGTAATCACTGTCACTAAAATTCGGTGGTTAATGTCACTTTCAATTTCTTCTAAAGTCATGTTTGCTTTGACCCCAATTATTTTTAATCTCGGGTGTTTAAATTCCTCCTGGCTTATAATATAATCTTGACCTATTTTATTTACAAGTTCTTGCTCCATTTTTTTCCATATCTCTTGTATTCACGCATCTTATTGACATGCTACCATTTTTGTTTTCCTGAATTTTTTTGATTGGCAAAATAATCTCATTTTGTAATTTATTTGTAACTACTTTTGTTATTTTGCTCTTACCAATGAGGTTTTTCAGCCGTCATAAACTATAATAATTTTCAAAATTTTTTAAGAATTAGATTATTACATAAATCAAATTGATATAATAATATAATATCGGAATAAAATTTTGAAAAATTTAGAAAGCTATACTTATAACTCAAAGAAACATTTGAATTTAAATATCATATATTATTTAATTTTAAAATTATAAATTAGAAATGTAACACAAAATATTAAGAAAAGTAAATTTGCGTGATTTCATTAATTGCGTTATACAAATAATTTGTTTCTTTCTCTTTTCTATTTTTTTGCGAATATTTCATTTATATATATGGGCTATTTCACGTCAAGTGGTACGATGAAAATTTTAAATCACTCCAAAATTTGAGAACAGGCTGGAAATATCTTTCAGAATATAGAAAAAAGTTTTATGTGTTAAAAATAAGTTGCCTACGAGTTATTCCACCATAAAAATGGAAATTTTTCAATTTTTTAGAAAAATTGCTATTTTCAAAGTCATTTATCTCAAAATCTATTGATTTTTTTTTTGAAAAAATATTACAAACAACTTTTGTTCAAAATTTTGATTAAAATCTCGAAGAAATAGAACACCCGGAAATATTAAATATCAAAAATAGGCGACCACGTCACAATCGATTTTGATCTATCACCGCTCAAAAGATCACATTTTTCGAGAGCATTCAAATGGCGGTGGTTAGATTATTGGCCAAGAGCGCTGGTGTAAGTTATGCCCTGAAATACGTGAAAATTAGTTATTTTATGAAGTTTACAAGGCATAACTTACACCAGCGCTCTTGGCCAATAATCTAACCACCGCCATTTGACAGCTCTCGAAAAATGTGATCTTTTGAACGGTGATAGATTCCGGGTGTTCTATTTCTTCGAGATTTTAAAATTAAGAATTGTAACCCAGGTAGATAAGTTCTGAAGATTATTTTGAACAAAAGTTGTTTGTAATGTTTTTTCAAAAAAAAATCAATAGATTTTAAGATAAATGGCTTTGAAAATAGCAATTTTTCTAAAAAATTAAAAAATTTCAATTTTTTATGGTGGAATAACTTGTAGGCAACTTATTTTTAACACATAAAACTTTTTTCTATCTTCTGAATGATATTTCCAGCCTGTTCTCAATTTTGGGGTGATTTAAAATTTTCATCGTACCACTTGACGTGAAATAGCCCATATATAAATAAATTAATTTATTAATTATTTAAAAAACAATGTCAGTAGATAATGCAATTTTTGATGAGACAGTAGGGCTCGAAAGCCATGCGTGAATATTAAACATAGAAGGTGATCATACATAATGTTTTAGACAAGTTAGAATTGTTATCTACGGATATGACTTTTGCTAATGCAGATAGGTTGTATAGGCGATTACGTGGCTATTATACAGCAGCAGATTTCATCCAACTTACTGAACTACGGATTCCGCACATATTAGGGCTCGCCGTGAGGAGAAGCTTGATGAAGTCCTTAAAACAACAAATTTTAATGAAAGAACAAGAACAGAAATTGCTTTATGACAACCCGGTACTACAGGTGAGTTGTATGACGTTACGAACTTACTAAGTGGGTTTGAACCACTAGGAAGTAGTAATATTATGAGAGAACAAGTAGATACGTCTCTAACAGACTGTATAGCGACAACGACGAAAATGAATACACAACCAACAAGTTCAAATACACCTGTGAGTGTCTCTACAAGAATAGATACATTTGCAGCAATAACAACGTCTATTGTCACAATAATAGCTACAAAAAACAGCTTGTGTAGCACAAATACGACTTTGAGTAATATAGTACCTCAAAATGTATTTTCTGTGAGAACGTCACCAACAACAGAAGATCTAGTCATTTGCACATTAGCAAATGGTATGTCGTACCAAGTACCAAGACCATTAGCAATAGAAGTGGTCAAAGCGCAGTCCGCAGCACTAAACTATCATTGTGAAGTGAAGGAACTACGTAATCAATTCAATAGCTTACTTATCAGTACCAAAATTAATGCAACTGAATCTAATAGATTAGAATTGCCATATATCCGAGAAACAGGTATAAAACCAAAAACTGGTAAAAGTGTTATTTTTCAAGATACTTTTGATCTACGCTATATGGAAAATATGGAAACAGATAGACCACAAGTAAAGCAGACAACGCAAATGGAAACTTCGCAAAGGATCGATCCTTCGTTGAATGCAAATACTCAACAATTTGTCCCTACCTTTTAACAGAATATGTCAAATGTAAGACAGACATTCCCTTCTAGGGAGAATAGTCAGTCTGGGGAGGGAGGTAATCTGTCAAGGTTAGCTAGATGGTTGAAAGCAATCATGGAATAATATGTCAAATACAGTCCATTATGGTGATATTGGGAAGACAGTTTGACAATATTAAATGCTTTGACCAAACTACTTACAGGCGTAGCACCGCAACGGTGTACACCGTCTAGGAAAAACTAGCATACCTGGGCTGATTTTTGCGAAGCAGCACGACGATACTGCGGAGTAGATAAACGGTTCCAACAACAGCTGATTCATGAAGCGCAGAACCGCAGCCAAGGTAAAGAAGAGGCTGTCAGAGATTACATCTTCTGCTTGCTCACCATTATGAATAGATTTGACCAACCATGGAGTGACGATAAGCAATTCGACCTTCTACATCGAAATATGTTGCCAGAACTGCAAAGGCAAGTTCATTGGGAGAAGGTGACTGATATTGACACCCTAGTGAAACTAGCAAGAGAAGCTCAATACTTAGGGGAAATTGAGAGGAATTTCAAATCTCCGCCATCTCCGGAAAATAGTTTGTTACCGAAAGTAGCTTATCGAGCACTAAAAGCTGCGACCAAAAGTGCGCTCTAAAAACAGTTTAGCAACCATTGCTGCATCAACGGACCCAGAAATGTCAAAGCTAGTGGAAAAATTGGTAGAGAATAAATTAAAAGTGAATCGAACGAAATCTAGTCTTGCGAGTATCGCCAATTCATCACCACAAGATCTCTCGATTCTCATTACTAAATTACTAGATGAGAAATTGAATAAATGGAACCAATCTCGGAGGGCTGAGCCTACTAAGAACTCGAAACGCGATTATCGTAAAATGAGTCCACCTCCAAAAGCTAAAAACCGGAGAAGTAACTTTCACAATGAAGATCGAAAGAAAGCTTAAAGTCCATCTCAATATGCAAGCGATAAGAACAAGAAAAAATCACCCGGTGCGAATCCACACGTTCTTTGCTGGGGTTGTAGACTATTCGGGAAAAGGCCGAAGGGGCGAGTAGTTCAGGTCCCTATCGCCCCACAACACCAAAAGTGGATCTCAAATAGCCAATTGCAAAGGAAATTAAGAAACTAGAATTACGACGGGACTGCTTTTACACCTATAGAGAGCGTAGAGCACAAAGTAGTCCACGTGATAAAGGGAGTCTCTGATGAAGCTACCACCAAGGAGCGGACATCGCAGTAAACCCGCTGGTGGATGCAAATTGGAGTAGGCGGCTTCAGATTACGTGCTTAACATGGCACTAGTGCAGTACGTACAACATGCGACGAGACGTCGTTGCAATGACATTAATAATACATAGTGTATAATATTCAATTCATTTTCTTTCTTAGTACGATTCTAGTATTATTTTTCTATACGAGAGAGAGAGAGAGAGAGAGAGAGTGCTTTACGAGCTGATACACCTGCCGACTTCCAGCATCTGGAAGGGGGGCGTATAAGAAGCTATTATCTCGTTATGCACTCTCTCCAAATGCATTCATTTTGTAAATATATATTTGAATAATTCTTATGTTACAGGTGATAACGTGACGAGAAGAGAGAATCGAGTAAGTAAGTTATGGGGAGAGAGAGAGAGGGAACAACTGAGATATGCGAGAGAGTAGGGTTGAGACTTTTACGGAGTTTCGGGCGGGTAACGCGAGACTGGGAGAGCAAACATCCAATTTATAATAATCGCCTCAAAGGTTCACTACCTTCCCATTGTTCTTTTCTTTTTTTAAGCGGTTACGACGAGTGTGTTAGCAGGCTTCTGATTGTGTTCTGGAGTGTGAGAGATATCTCGAAGTGACATGGCGCAAGCAGCCGGCTCTGACATTTCCCATGTAAGTACCGGCTTGTCTCTCTCTCTCTCTCATCGCTCTCTCTCCTTACTTATGAACCTCTACGTCGCCAACTTGTCACGATTTACGTTACTCGCGTGAGCTGTCCATAATATTTAAAAGTTTGAATATACGTCCTCTATGATTTTTCAATATTGTCTTGTTTTACTTCATTATTTTCCCATTACCAATAATTGAATTGCTAATTCATCTAATTCCGTACACGGTAAGTGTTTGAATATATGTCAACGGAAGCAAAATTCCCGTTACATATTATTTATCTATATGTCCAAAGCAGATATCAATTAGTTTTGCCGTTTTTATAAAAACTTTGAAATATGAAAACGGTCGGATAAATGAAAGGGGGGCGGTTATAACCCTGCCTTAATTAACATTAAGTAATAATTAAAGTTTTTTATAAGTTTGTATAAGTTTATTATTTTTTTAGTAATAAATAACACAAAAGTTTATTTAAAAGAAATTGTGGTTTTTAATACATGAAATTAATAATAACCTATCAAAAAGAATTTTTTAATATTTAATAAGAAAGATATTTTTAAAGAGACAACCTAATGTTAAGCATGTTCAAAATTGTTGTAATTTTTTGTCCTACAAAATTTGACAGAAATATTATATATTTCTTATATTTTGGTATATAAAAATACTTACAAAAATCAATAATTTAGGCCGGAACAGACTTTGAAAATCTCATTTTTACCTCAGTTATACATGCTTTTTTTTACCAACTTTAGGCATTGCTACATTCTACTTTCAGATCGATTCATCAGATAGGGACGTGTAAAACAGAATTTCAAAAAAATAAACCCGAAAAAATTGAGGCGAAGAAAAACTAATTTTTAAAAAAATTGCAAATTTTTTTAGTATTTTTAGAGCCAAATGTAACAAGGTATAATTTCTCGTGTAGATAAGGGTAAAGGGAGCGGTTGCTACGGTATTGCTTAGTTATGCTCCCTAGGTGGTACCCCGAAAGTGCGCGGCGGATTCATATCAGCAGATTCTGCACACGACCTACCGTTTCGATGTCCGACACTTGCCGATCTCGCGTACTTATTCAGCTGCAAGCATCGCGAGCTGAAAGAACCGCGAATAAAAGGGGATACATCCACGGTAAACTCACCTCGGCCGCTCATGAAACGAAGAGAACGGTATTCGGGATAACGGAAATAATAGACGTCGGTAATTAAGGGGGTCTCATACTCAATTCTGCGATTTTACCGTTCTGACCGCCGGTAATGCTGGTTATATATACGAAATGATAACTATCATCAAGAGCGCCATCTATGGCAAGTCGTAATCGAAGTGATCGTAGATGGCGCCATTGATGTCCAGAGCATCGTAATAAAAATAGTGTGACTATTTTTTTCCAATATAAAAATTAAAAAATAACTTATTTCACTTATACGCATTTTCTATTATATATTATAATCCATGTTTCGATATATACATATATAATAAATGTTACGTATACTTGGTTTACGGAATTTGTACGTATTTCAATTATACGTATTTATTTTTTTTACATACTGAAAAAATACGACATTACACTCAAGACCAACGATAGCAGAACCCAAGGGAGCGGAGCACGGATCGCAAGTCGATTTTTGATCCGCTCCCTTGGGTTGATCGATAGATATGCCGGATTCTTGCAGCAGTACGTTTCCTATTACATTGAATCTATGATAGTACGGTTCGATTTGCCATGTCAAAAATTCAACTAGTCATAATAGGAGTATCAGTGTGACACGTATTAAAAAATTTTATAGGAGTCAAATCAAATTATTTTGCTCGGCTATTTGTCTCGAGTCTGAAACAAATGCGCATGCGTGATGTCGATAGTGGCGGCGGCGAAAGCATATTCTAGCTTGCCATGATCCGTGCGTACTGCCATCTAGCGTAAAATATTCTTTTAATAATGATAATAAAACTACTTTTAGTTTTATAAAACTATGCAAAACAAACAGTTAGATGCCCTTCATTAAATAATTATTTACTTCTATACAAAGTTTCAAGTCATTTTATTGATACGTGTAAGAGAAAATTTCATTATGTGGACGCCGTAGATAGTGTTTTTTATATAAGGTTTTCTCTTCAATGCCTCAATATAATAAATAGAAACTTTGCACAGTGATACATAACTACAAAAGAAAGGGCACCTATCTTCTAGTTTGTCGAAATTCTTTATATTTATCTAGATTGAAGTATTTTTCAACTATACTATCACTCTATTGGCTCGGTCGGTAAAAATTGAGTATGAGACCCCCTTAATAATCAATCCCGGAAATGATTATTAATTACGAATATCATTTATTTACAAAAAAAACAACAGGTTTAACAAAGAAAATTAAAAACAAATAAATAACAAAAGAATGAAAAAGGCCACGTGAGATGTGGCGACACAGTGTAACCACCGGGATTACTTACACTTTGTCTCTCGCATGCGTACGCGATCGCGATCCTGCGTCGATCTTCTCGCCGTCGCGCGCGAGCGAGATCCGCCGATACTCAATTTTAATAAAGCCGTAAAGAAAGGGTCCTAACGGCTTTGGCGGCTCGCGAGTGGTGCACCACGTACGACTTCGTTGTCTTTTCTATTGTTGCTCTCACGTGCGGCAACCTCGCCGTCCTAGCAATTTCCTGGGGAGACGCTGGAGCACTTAACATCAGCACGCTCACTGCCATGGAAACACACTCTCTTCGCGTTGCGAACTCCAGAACCCGGGCGTAAATCCGTATCGAGGATTTCCCGTCTTGCCACGAATTCGCAAGGAAGGTGTTACAGGCGACGCGTGTGTTTACAACGAGTCGCGTAAACTCGCTCTCGTCTCTCCGTAGCAAACTTGCGCGTCGAACCATTACTAGTCCTTACGCGGCTCGCTCGCGAGCTTTCTCGATCATATACGAGCTTTTCCCATCGGCACTCGTACTCGATATAAGGTATAGCTTCATATGCTTAAGAGTATGTAGCTTACCTTTATATTGTAACGGGGTACGGATTTAATATGAAAAATAAATAAATCAACGAAGGTATCGGGGCGCGAACCCACGATCCCGGGAGCGTGAGGCAGAAGCCTCACCACTGCGCCACCATTCGCAACTATCCCAGTTAGTCCACTTGGTCCTATCGACGATCGTCACCGATAATTCAGGGACCTACCGGCACCGACACTCAAAATCCGTACCCGTTATACAATATCCTAAAATATAAGAAATATATAATATTTCAATCAAATTATGTAGACAAAAAATTATAGAAATGTCGAACATGTTTAACACTGGCTTGTCCCCTTAATAAACATGATTTTTTATTTCATTTTATTCTAAAAATTTTTTACCGTCATAAAAAATTTAACGAAATTTTATTTACTTAATATAGTAACTGTTTAAGTAAAAATATTGATGTATTTTACATAAATATTTTTTAAATTAATATTGAAGTTTGTCGGTTTTGCTGAGCTAACGTCTAACGACACTAAGAACTCCAAGTTGCTCGCTCGAAAAGGCATGACAATTCGCCTCGTATCAATCCCGAGGACAACATTATGAAGGCCACAAGCCGCCAGACATAAACCAAAAGAAGAAGCAAATAAAATACTAAGTAATAAAATTGAAAATATTTTAATAAGAAAGAAAGAAATTTTAAGTCTATGTGTTTCGTCTTGGGACCGTCTGCCAGAACTCATCAGTGGGGCGCAGACGGTCCCAGCCCCAGACACACAAGTATATTTAAAGTATATTTTTAATTTACATAAATATGTTTAACACATTAAGTCCTACACGGATAAAAATTTTTTTGATGTTTGTAGTTATTATACGATGCATAAATTATAGCCTATCATACTCTTAAGACAATTATTCGTAAATAATTGATTCAATTTTTGACAAAGCGAATTGTCAAGCCTGAACAAGGTTACATACTTGAATCTGCTAGGATTAAAGCTTTTCGGACGGACATAACCTGGCCCGACGTTTTAACATTTATAATTTAGGGGAACACATCCATGTTTTTGCGATTGTAAGTGAGGTCATGCGTACTGTTAAATAATTTCAATAGCGATAATATATTAATTCGTTTGTGATTATTTGATTTAATTTATTTAAATTCACTTATATTCGAAACTGTCGGGCACTTTCGAGGTACCGCCTAGGGATTATAATTAGGCAGTGCCGAAGTAGTTACTCCTTACACCCTTACCTATGCGAGAAAATATACCCTGTCACACATTTTAAAAAATATATTTCTTTTTTTTTAACTAATTTTTTTCTATATAAAAAAAACAAAGAAGTCAATTGATTTGAGAACGTTTTTACACGAAATAGTAATATTTTGACTCACAAAGAGAGTACTAGACCACCGGAAAATGGATATTTACCAAATTCTCGAATTCAAATCTACTATAAAAAGATAAAGAAAGCTGGAATTTTGTGTGCCAATGCTCTCACGATAGCTATAGGCAAATAACGATAATTGTATCCAAAAAATCTTAGACTTTGGTCAATTATAACAAAATAATAAATAAACATAAATATTCAAACCTTAGTTCAGAAGAAAGTCGAGATCGAATAGATTAGATTTACAATAAAAAAATTTTTTGAAAAGAAATGACCGGCTTCGAAAAAAATTAACTAAAAAGTATGAAATAATCAATCAAAACCTTTTCGAAGTCGGCGCGGAATTCCAAATTGACATACCTTGTCTTGCTCAAGAGTGTAATTTCGAGCTGATGCTGAATCGACCTGTTCACTAACCATCTTTCAATATAACGCAACCATATCACCTTAAGTAAAAGTGCTGATTTGGCCGATGTATATCATTTAAAAGAGCTATCAAGTTAGCGGACCACTTTTAGCAAATTCATATGAAAACTTATCGATTAATTGCCGTACATTAGCCGCTAATATGCCGTTAAAAAAAAATTGACGCGTTTTTCGTTTCTGAAAAAACCAAAATTCCGCTAAATTGATTGTCAAATTGGCGCACCACCGTTGGAAATAATACTTCTATGCACAAAAAGAAGTTGTAATAATGCTTAATAATTGCCGCTTAATATGCCGTGAACAAAAATATATAAAAAAATTGTAAATAATAATTTTATTTTTTTTCATGAAGGGTCCGCCAACTTGACACCACCATCATTCTCAAACGGCTTACCCAAAATGACTTTAAATAGATTCAATAATTGCCGCTTGGAGTAAGTATTTAGCCATTAACTAATTTTGTTCAACAAATAATTTTTTGCAATTAATTTTTTATGTGGGTGGTCCGCCAACTTAACACCTTATTTACTTGGATATGGATTATTGAAACTAATAAAAAATTATCTCGGAATTTGCCGCTTACCTTCTAATAATTACACAGCCACACAAAAAAAAAGTCAAAACCCACGGACCAGATCATATGTATCTTATGTTTTTGAGGTCGCTGATTCCGAATCCGTGGTCCGTTTGACCCCATCACCTCAGGGTCAAGGTCAGGTCAAGGTCAAATTTACAAAATTAACGGCAACCAAGGTTTAACAGTATACATATATGTTTTTGAGGTCGCTGATTCCGAATCCGTGGTCCATTTGACCCCATCACCTCAGGGTCAAGGTCAGGTCAAGGTCAAATTTACAAAATTAACGGCATCCAAGGTTTAACAGCATACATATATGTGTTTGGGGTCGCCGAATCCGAATCCGTGGTCCGTTTGACTGCATCACCTCATAGTGAAGGTTATTTGAAGGTAAAATCGACAAAATTCTTGTAAAACAAACCAAACTTCATGCCATTTATTTTTTCTTACTATACCTTACACGTTTCTCATCAAATGATCGGTGCAAAGGTTTCCTTTTGCGTTTTCTCCCAGTAGTTTCACAATCTCTTTTCAACATCCAGCAGTAGTCGGCCAGCATACTAACATCCCATCTTCCTTGATAACGCTTCTCCATTACTATAACATCTTAGTGTGATGAAACAATTCGTTAAAGCTTTAGATAAAGATAGCCAGTGGTTTAAATACTTGGAAAGTAAATTTCCAAGTAAATCAGATGCAAAATTGAAGGGAAGTATTTTTGACGGTCCAGAAATTAGAAAAATGATGGCTGATGACCAGTTTATTAGTTCCATGACAAACATTGTGAAAGCTGCATGGCTTAGCTTTAAGGAAGTTACTGAAAACTTTTTGGGTAATCGCAGAAGCCCAAATTACAAAGTAATTGTATCTAAAATGGTTGAGAACTATGGGAATATGGGTTGCCTAATGAATTACAAACTACATTTTCTGCACAATCACTTGGATAGTTTTCCTGAAAACTGTGGCGATTATAGCGAAGAACAGGGAGAGCGTTTTCACCAAGATGTTATAGTAATGGAGAAGCGTTATCAAGGAAGATGGGATGCTAGTATGCTGGCCGACTACTGCTGGATGTTGAAAAGAGATTGTGAAACTACTGGGAGAAAACGCAAAAGGAAACCTTTGCACCGATCATTTGATGAGAAACGTGTAAGATATAGTAAGAAAAAATAAATGGTATGAAGTTTGGTTTGTTTTACAAGAATTTTGTCGATTTTACCTTTAAATAACCTTCACTATGAGGTGATGGAGTCAAACGGACCACGGATTCGGATTCGGCGACCCCAAAAACATATATGTATGCTCTTAAACCTTGGATGCCGTTAATTTTGTAAATTTGACCTTGACCTGACCTTGACCCTGAGGTGATGGGGTCAAATGGACCACGGATTCGGAATCAGCGACCTCAAAAACATATATGTATACTGTTAAACCTTGGTTGCCGTTAATTTTGTAAATTTGACCTTGACCTGACCTTGACCCTGAGGTGATGGGGTCAAACGGACCACGGATTCGGAATCAGCGACCCCAAAAACATATATGTATACTGTTAAACCTTGGTTGCCGTTAATTTTGTAAATTTGACCTTGACCTGACCTTGACCCTGAGGTGATGGGGTCAAATGGACCACGGATTCGGAATCAGCGACCTCAAAAACATAAGGTACATATGGTCTGGTCCGTGGGTTTTGACATTTTTTTTTTTGTGTGGCTGTGTTATCCGTGAAAGTAGTGTGATGTAGCAACATCATTGGGCGTCGCCTGGAGAGTCGTTGTTGGTGCGTGCACGTTCCCGCACCACTCCGCGGTAGTACCCGAGTACTGTTCCCGACGGTGGGGATCGCGCACACCCGGGGAAACGGTCGCGAGGCACGTTGTTTACGTGCCGGCCCGCGATCAGTTGTCGCCATCTTGAATCGATCTAGATTCAAGCGCGCGCACACTGAACACGCGGTCCGCGCTCGTATCGATACGGGGATCGCACGCATATTGTCTAGGGAATTCTGAACGCGGATAGTGGGGGAACATGTGTATAATAGTAAGGAGATAAATTTATATTTGAATTTCGCGCTGTTAACTAGAGAATAATTTAGTGATCTATTGAACCAATCAATAGATGATATTATTAGAGATAAGACTTCCGTATGGGTAAATACAGGGTGATCCAGAAACATAGGTAACATATATATATATATATTCCGATTCAGAAAATTAATTCGAGTATAACCCCGTCGGAATTTTTAAAAAATATTAATTAGGCGATGCGTAATTAATTTTTGAAATGGGCCAATCAGAGGCCGGATTAGGGAAGAATGGTGAGCGGCGTTGCCGCGCGAGACTAATGCAACAGGTCAACGAGCGAAGCGGCCGAGACGCCTGAACATAGCTAATGCGTATAGCAGAAGCGAAGATCGCGAAAGCGAATGAATCGCAAAATATATTTTACAAGATTGATTGTATGAATAAAATGTACAATCAAGGAAATGATTTTTATTTAAGTTTGAATTAGACCGCAGACTAATAAATTCATTACTACTATTATTAATTTACTTACTAAATCTATACGCGTGCGTTATAAATATGAGATTATTACAGTTTTTAATCTCATCGTATTTACATTAATTTATTGAAACCTTTATGACGAATTTTAAACAATAAAATTTTGAATTGAATTAAGTTTTGTGTACAATATAGCCAATAAATACGTTTACCATAAAGATATATCGCTACATATTGGAAATATATTAATTAATTTTGCAAGTATATCATAATGCTACCGCGAAGCGCTCTCCGATGTTCGCGCACATCAAATTTTGTGCTCGCGGAGTAAGCCCGCCGCGGGCGCTCTCCGACGTTCGCGCTCATCAAATTTTGTACTCGCGGAGTAAGCCCGTCGCGGACGCTCTCCGACGTCCGCACTGCAAGAGCAAACGTGCTCGAAAAAAGTTACTTCGTTAAAATTACAATTCATTGTGTTTTAGACTTAATAAACATTTTGGAAAACTCGTTCCAAATGTTTAGGATAATAATTGCAATAGTCTGGCTGTTGAATTGAATTGAGTGTTCAATATACAAAATGCCAATGAATAACTACCATAAATTCGCAATATATTGGTAATATATTAGCAATAATATTGCTAGTAAGTTAATTCCGAGTCCGTGTAAAATAAAATCTAGCTGAACCCTCGATGAAGTTTTATAATAGTCTGGGAATCATCTAGCTATAGTATATCTATAATATGTTTACGTTTACCAAATATTTTTAAACTGATTTTTTATAATATATTAGTATATGCTGAACAAATCGATATCATTAAAATTAATTGGATCATATCTTTACTAAAAATCGGTATTATGAGAAATCGTGGATTTATGTCACGCATCTTAGTAATTATTCGGATGACCAAAGACAGACGTTCATTCACGGTTTCATCCACTTGAGGTAATAAAAATCATCGATTCGTCGGTAGTATTGACAATTTGGAAGACACGAAACATATTGGCGATATATTGATAATACTTTGGCAATATGTTGGCAACATATTGGCAACATATTGGCAATATTGACAATACTTTGGCAACATATTGGCAATATATTGACAATATTTGGCAACATATTGGCAATATATTGACAATATTTGGCAACATATTGGCAATATATTGACAATATTTGGCAACATATTGGCAACATATTGGCAATATATTGATAATACTTTGGCAATATGTTGGCAACATATTGGCAACATATTGGCAATATGTTGACAATACTTTGGCAACATATTGGCAATATATTGACAATATTTGGCAACATATTGGCAATATTGACAATACTTTGGCAACATATTGGCAATATATTGACAATATTTGGCAACATATTGGCAATATATTGATAATACTTTGGCAATATGTTGGCAACATATTGGCAATATGTTGACAATACTTTGGCAACATATTGGCAACATATTGGCAATATATTGACAATATTTGGCAACATATTGGCAATATATTGACAATATTTGGCAACATATTGGCAATATTGACAATACTTTGGCAACATATTGGCAATATTTGACAATACTTTGGCAACATATTGGCAACATATTGGCAATATATTGATAATACTTTGGCAATATGTTGGCAACATATTGGCAACATATTGGCAACATATTGGCAACATATTGGCAACATATTGGCAACATATTGGCAACATATTGGCAACATATTGGCAACATATTGGCAATATATTGACAATATTTGGCAACATATTGGAATAATATTGATAGGTAAATAATTTCTAGTCCGTGTAAAATGAAATTTAGCTCAAGCCTCAATTCTCCGTTTAAAAATCATAATGTAATGCTACCGCGAGCGCTCTCCGATGTTCGCGCACATCAAATTTTGTGCTCGCGGAGTAAGCCCGCCGCGGGCGCTCTCCGACGTTCGCGCTCATCAAATTTTGTACTCGCGGAGTAAGCCCGTCGCGGACGCTCTCCGACGTCCGCACTGCAAGAGCAAACGTGCTCGAAAAAAGTTACTTCGTTAAAATTACAATTCATTGTGTTTTAGACTTAATAAACATTTTGGAAAACTCGTTCCAAATGTTTAGGATAATAATTGCAATAGTCTGGCTGTTGAATTGAATTGAGTGTTCAATATACAAAATGCCAATGAATAACTACCATAAATTCGCAATATATTGGTAATATATTAGCAATAATATTGCTAGTAAGTTAATTCCGAGTCCGTGTAAAATAAAATCTAGCTGAACCCTCGATGAAGTTTTATAATAGTCTGGGAATCATCTAGCTATAGTATATCTATAATATGTTTACGTTTACCAAATATTTTTAAACTGATTTTTTATAATATATTAGTATATGCTGAACAAATCGATATCATTAAAATTAATTGGATCATATCTTTACTAAAAATCGGTATTATGAGAAATCGTGGATTTATGTCACGCATCTTAGTAATTATTCGGATGACCAAAGACAGACGTTCATTCACGTTTTCATCCACTTGAGGTAATAAAAGATCATCAATTCGTCGGTAGTATTGACAATTTGGAAGACACGAAGTATATTGGTGATATATTGATAATACTTTGGCAATATGTTGGCAACATATTGGCAACATATTGGCAATATGTTGACAATACTTTGGCAACATATTGGCAATATATTGACAATACTTTGGCAACATATTGGCAATATATTGACAATATTTTGGCAACATATTGGCAATATATTGATAATACAAATAATAAATACCCGCGTAAAAAAATTAAAGTTTATATGAACATTATATAAACTTTAGATTTGGCTAAACTTGATATGGGGTTGGCCAACGAGCCGAACTTGTGCAGTTGACTGTTCAAGTTTGGTGAAAGTATATCAAATGTTCAGCTGAAATTCATATAAAGTTTTTATAAAGTTTTTTTACAATTACTGACAAATAAAATATAGTTTATACTAAGTTTAGCTGAACTCAATATTAACGTGATAGCAAGTTCAGGTTTATAAAGTCATATAATGTTGATATCAACATACCCAAAGAAAAATTTTAAAAATCTTCTTTAACTGACATCAGTAAGAATACATCGGTTAGAAAAACGGAGATATATTCCAAAAAATTCGAATCCGTCACTGAAAAGTGTTGTCCATTTCCTTAGTTTTGAAGACATAACCTGAAAGAAGAAATTTAAGAAACCACAATGTATCTATTTTCACCATTTTTCTAACCGATGTATTCTTACTGATTTCAGTTAAAGAAGATTTTTAAAATTTTTCTTTGGGTATGTTGATATCAACATTATATGACTTTATAAACCTGAACTTTCTATCACGTTAATATTGCGTTCAGCTAACCTTAGTATAAACTATATTTTATTTGTCAGTAATTGTAAAAAAACTTTATAAAAACTTTATATGAATTTCAGCTGAACATTTGATATACTTTCACCAAACTTGAACAGTCAACTGCACAAGTTCGGCTCAGTCTCGTTGGCTAACCCCATATCAAGTTTAGCCAAACCTAAAGTTTATATAAAGTTCATATAAACTTTAATTTTTTTACGGGGGTACTTAACGAAATACACTTTTAACTGCAAGATTTAAGCCAGACTTAAAGCCATACTTTCACAAACATTTCATACAGCCATACAATTAGCCATACTAAAAGATCAACTTTTCATTCCCTGTAACTACCCTCTGTATTGGTTGGTACGAAAAGCCAACTTAAGAAAAATCAACAAAGGACAGATATTTTAGATAAGAAAATAACATGAAAATGTCTATTTCTCGATAAAAAAGCAAATTTCATTCCTTATTACTACCCTCCTGTATTTAGGTGATTGATGAAACTTCTCACACAGTTTATGCTACTAATGCAGGAACGAGAAGACGATTTAAAGCAATCAACAAAGACAGATATTTTAGAATAACAAAATAACTCGTTGATTTTTCTTATGTCGGTTTTTATTACCAACCAATACAGAAGGTAGTTACAAGGAATGAAAAGTTGATCTTTTAGTATGGCTAATTGTATGACTGTATGTGTGTCTGAAAGTGTTTGCGCAAGTATGGCATAAAGTGTGGCTTAAATCTTGCAGTTAAAGTGTATTTCGTTAAGTATTTATTATTTGTATTATCAATATATTCCCAATATAGAAAAATAGAAAAATGGTGAAAATAGATACATTGTGGTTTCTTAAATTTCTTCTTTCAGGTTATGTCTTCAAAACTAAGGAAATGGACAACACTTTTCAGTGACGGATTCGAATTTTTTGGAATATATCTCCGTTTTTCTAACCGATGTATTCTTACTGATGTCAGTTAAAGAAGATTTTTAAAATTTTTCTTTGGGTATGTTGATATCAACATTATATGACTTTATAAACCTGAACTTGCTATCACGTTAATATTGAGTTCAGCTAAACTTAGTATAAACTATATTTTATTTGTCAGTAATTGTAAAAAAACTTTATAAAAACTTTATATGAATTTCAGCTGAACATTTGATATACTTTCACCAAACTTGAACAGTCAACTGCACAAGTTCGGCTCGTTGGCCAACCCCATATCAAGTTTAGCCAAATCTAAAGTTTATATAATGTTCATATAAACTTTAATTTTTTTACGCGGGTATTTATTATTTGTATTATCAATATATTGCCAATATGTTGCCAAAATATTGTCAATATATTGCCAATATGTTGCCAAAGTATTGTCAATATATTGCCAATATGTTGCCAAAGTATTGTCAACATATTGCCAATATGTTGCCAATATGTTGCCAACATATTGCCAAAGTATTATCAATATATCACCAATATACTTCGTGTCTTCCAAATTGTCAATACTACCGACGAATTGATGATCTTTTATTACCTCAAGTGGATGAAAACGTGAATGAACGTCTGTCTTTGGTCATCCGAATAATTACTAAGATGCGTGACATAAATCCACGATTTCTCATAATACCGATTTTTAGTAAAGATATGATCCAATTAATTTTAATGATATCGATTTGTTCAGCATATACTAATATATTATAAAAAATCAGTTTAAAAATATTTGGTAAACGTAAACATATTATAGATATACTATAGCTAGATGATTCCCAGACTATTATAAAACTTCATCGAGGGTTCAGCTAGATTTTATTTTACACGGACTCGGAATTAACTTACTAGCAATATTATTGCTAATATATTACCAATATATTGCGAATTTATGGTAGTTATTCATTGGCATTTTGTATATTGAACACTCAATTCAATTCAACAGCCAGACTATTGCAATTATTATCCTAAACATTTGGAACGAGTTTTCCAAAATGTTTATTAAGTCTAAAACACAATGAATTGTAATTTTAACGAAGTAACTTTTTTCGAGCACGTTTGCTCTTGCAGTGCGGACGTCGGAGAGCGTCCGCGACGGGCTTACTCCGCGAGTACAAAATTTGATGAGCGCGAACGTCGGAGAGCGCCCGCGGCGGGCTTACTCCGCGAGCACAAAATTTGATGTGCGCGAACATCGGAGAGCGCTCGCGGTAGCATTATGATTTTTAAACGGAGAATTGAGGCTTGAGCTAAATTTCATTTTACACGGACTAGAAATTATTTACCTATCAATATTATTGCCAATATACTTGCAAAATTAATTAATATATTTCCAATATGTAGCGATATATCTTTATGGTAAACGTATTTATTGGCTATATTGTACACAAAACTTAATTCAATTCAAAATTTTATTGTTTTAAAATTCGTCATAAAGGTTTCAATAAATTAATGTAAATACGATGAGATTAAAAACTGTAATAATCTCATATTTATAACGCACGCGTATAGATTTAGTAAGTAAATTAATAATAGTAGTAATGAATTTATTAGTCTGCGGTCTAATTCAAACTTAAATAAAAATCATTTCCTTGATTGTACATTTTATTCATACAATCAATCTTGTAAAATATATTTTGCGATTCATTCGCTTTCGCGATCTTCGCTTCTGCTATACGCATTAGCTATGTTCAGGCGTCTCGGCCGCTTCGCTCGTTGACCTGTTGCATTAGTCTCGCGCGGCAACGCCGCTCACCATTCTTCCCTAATCCGGCCTCTGATTGGCCCATTTCAAAAATTAATTACGCATCGCCTAATTAATATTTTTTAAAAATTCCGACGGGGTTATACTCGAATTAATTTTCTGAATCGGAATATATATATATATGTTACCTATGTTTCTGGATCACCTTGTATAACAGCATATTACGTTATATGACTGTAATTACCTTAAATACGGAAAGTCGAAATACTATTTGGGACAATGATAACTTATACAAATTAGTTATCATTTTTATCTATAGTAGGGTAAATACGGGTAGCTTTTTTATACCTGTGACGGATACGGAAGGGTTGGAGAATTATAATATTGCCGTATCCCTCACAGGTAACGAGAGAGCGAACAGATAGGGATATTAGGAGATTGAGGGAGATAGAAAATCGGGGAAGAAGTTTGGCGTGGCTCGGAAAACGGATCCTCGCCATTCTGATCCTATCGATCGCAAAACAGTGTTGTTCTATTCTGATCCTATCGATCGTCCTAATAGTATTGCTTCATTATTCTGATCCTATTTACCGCACAAGCAGTGTTATTTTGATCGTATCTATCATTTACAGAAGTGTTATTTTTTGAATCTATCGATCGTCTAAGACAAAGTATTGTTTTTCTGATTCTATCGATAAAGAGATTTTGGAGTGAAATTACAGCAATAACAGATTTATGGCAGTTTCTTTTGATTTTATTAAGGAGGATTTACTGAGGATTAAGTAGCGATTCCGATAATATTAATTGCCAATAGGGAGAAAATAATATTGAATATTATTTATTATTTTAATGATTTATTTACATCTGATTGGTGAGTTATTTTTAATTATTAATATAATAATTGATTAATTAGTGGGGACACCAATATCAAATTCAGTGCGCGTTTTCTTATCAAATTAAATTATTTATTCGATTAATATTAAATTAACGTTCTCTCTCTCTCGTGGTTAGTGGTGCCACGGGATCTATTATTAGATCCCGTAATATAATTTTATATATCTAAATTTTGTTAAGGTATTAATATTCGTTATCGCGGTAATAGGCATCCGGAACTATTTAGTTGATTCAACGGAACTTCCTTTGGGTGAGTCCACCGGGTAATCAGGACTAATAAATTAATATTATTGATTTTCTTTTTCGATGATGTTGGGATCCGGATATAATTTTGTTTAAATAATATTTTTTTTATTGGAATTACAAACCAGCTTCACAGTAGGTATCGTCAAATCCACATTATATTAAAATTTTATACTGTCAAAATGACGATTTAAGTATAAATTATGTTATATTTTTTTAAAATTGTTTGTAAAATTTATTATTTTTTAATTAATTCAATATGATCGCGGCACCCAAAGGAATAATTAGACATAGTGTTTGACTTTTTTATAGGTATTTAATTAATTTTTTATTGGTTTTAAAGTTTAAGTCTGAGCGTACGTCCGTACGTCCGTACATCCGTACAGGCGGCATTTTATTTTTAACTCTTCTGGTATCTCACTTGGATTTTCGAAAAAATGAATTTTTTTAATGAAAGTGATCGCGGAATCACACGGATTAATTAGAAATAGTGCTTAATTTTTTTTATGGGTGTTTAATTACTTTTTTATTTACTTTTTTTACTTTTTTATAGTCGATTAGTTATAACTGAAGATAACATTAAGGACTGGACATCATCAACAAATATATGGGAATATTTAATATATAAGGGAATATTTTTTTTTTAATTTCGAAATATGCCTTCCAGTAGATGATGCCCCGTCGACCTGGAGGTAACAGTAGGGACCTAGACATCTTCTACAGGAAGAAAAAAATTTTTTTTTTTTTTACGTAATAGGTCTTTCAGTAGATATTTCCTCGATGACCTGGAGGTAACATTATCGACCTCGACATCTTCTACAGGAAGAAAAATTTTTTTTTTTTTTACGTAATAGGTCTTTCAGTAGATATTTCCCTGTCGACCTGGAGGTAACAGTAGGGACCTAGACATCTTCTACAGGAAGAAAAATTTTTTTTTTCTATTTCGTAACATGCCTTCCAGTAGGTGATGCCCCGCCGACCTGGAGGTAACAGTAGGGACTAGACATCTTCTACAGGAAGAAAAATTTTTTTTTTTTTTTTCGTAATATGCCGTCCAGTAGATGTTGCCCCGATGACCTGGAGGTAAAATTAGTGACCTGCACATCATCTACAGGAAGAAATTAATTTTTTTTTAATTTCGAAATATGCCTTCCAGTAGATGATGCCCCGTCGACCTGGAGGTAACAGTAGGGACCTAGACATCTTCTACAGGAAGAAAAAAATTTTTTTTTTTTTTACGTAATAGGTCTTTCAGTAGATATTTCCTCGATGACCTGGAGGTAACATTATCGACCTCGACATCTTCTACAGGAAGAAAAATTTTTTTTTTTTTTACGTAATAGGTCTTTCAGTAGATATTTCCCTGTCGACCTGGAGGTAACAGTAGGGACCTAGACATCTTCTACAGGAAGAAAAATTTTTTTTTTCTATTTCGTAACATGCCTTCCAGTAGGTGATGCCCCGCCGACCTGGAGGTAACAGTAGGGACTAGACATCTTCTACAGGAAGAAAAATTTTTTTTTTTTTTTTCGTAATATGCCGTCCAGTAGATGTTGCCCCGATGACCTGGAGGTAAAATTAGTGACCTGCACATCATCTACAGGAAGAAATTAATTTTTTTTTAATTTCGAAATATGCCTTCCAGTAGATGATGCCCCGTCGACCTGGAGGTAACAGTAGGGACCTAGACATCTTCTACAGGAAGAAAAAAATTTTTTTTTTTTTTACGTAATAGGTCTTTCAGTAGATATTTCCTCGATGACCTGGAGGTAACATTATCGACCTCGACATCTTCTACAGGAAGAAAAATTTTTTTTTTTTTTACGTAATAGGTCTTTCAGTAGATATTTCCCTGTCGACCTGGAGGTAACAGTAGGGACCTAGACATCTTCTACAGGAAGAAAAATTTTTTTTTTCTATTTCGTAACATGCCTTCCAGTAGGTGATGCCCCGCCGACCTGGAGGTAACAGTAGGGACTAGACATCTTCTACAGGAAGAAAAATTTTTTTTTTTTTTTTCGTAATATGCCGTCCAGTAGATGTTGCCCCGATGACCTGGAGGTAAAATTAGTGACCTGCACATCATCTACAGGAAGAAAAATTTTTTTTTTTTTTTTCGTAATATGCCGTCCAGTAGATGTTGCCCCGATGACCTGGAGGTAACAGTAGGGACCTAGACATCTTCTACAGGAAGAAAATTTTTTTTTTTTTTTCGTAATATGCCGTCCAGTAGATGTTGCCCCGATGACCTGGAGGTAAAATTAGTGACCTGCACATCATCTACAGGAAGAAATTAATTTTTTTTTAATTTCGTAATGGTCCTTCCAAGATATAATAAACTATTATAAATTTATGATAATAAACTAAGTTTTGTTAATAAACTAAGAGATATTAAAAACATTACTAGAATGTAGGATGTAAGTAGTAGATCAATTCTCAGAAGTTCAGGAAAATTCAGTTCAATAAGTAGATATTAAATGATATTATCCACATCCACATCCATCCACATCCATTCACATTATATTAAAATTTTATACTGTCAAAATGACGATTTAAGTATAAATTATGTTATATTTTTTTAAAATTGTTTGTAAAATTTATTATTTTTTAATTAATTCAATATGATCGCGGCACCCAAAGGAATAATTAGACATAGTGTTTGACTTTTTTATAGGTATTTAATTAATTTTTTATTGGTTTTAAAGTTTAAGTCTGAGCGTACGTCCGTACGTCCGTACATCCGTACAGGCGGCATTTTATTTTTTAACTCTTCTGGTATCTCACTTGGATTTTCGAAAAAATGAATTTTTTTTAATGAAAGTGATCGCGGAATCACACGGATTAATTAGAAATAGTGCTTAATTTTTTTATGGGTGTTTAATTACTTTTTTATTTACTTTTTTTACTTTTTTATAGTCGATTAGTTATAACTGAAGATAACATTAAGGACTGGACATCATCAACAAATATATGGGAATATTTAATATATAAGGGAATATTTTTTTTTTAATTTCGAAATATGCCTTCCAGTAGATGATGCCCCGTCGACCTGGAGGTAACAGTAGGGACCTAGACATCTTCTACAGGAAGAAAAAAATTTTTTTTTTTTTTACGTAATAGGTCTTTCAGTAGATATTTCCTCGATGACCTGGAGGTAACATTATCGACCTCGACATCTTCTACAGGAAGAAAATTTTTTTTTTTTTTACGTAATAGGTCTTTCAGTAGATATTTCCCTGTCGACCTGGAGGTAACAGTAGGGACCTAGACATCTTCTACAGGAAGAAAAATTTTTTTTTTCTATTTCGTAACATGCCTTCCAGTAGGTGATGCCCCGCCGACCTGGAGGTAACAGTAGGGACTAGACATCTTCTACAGGAAGAAAAATTTTTTTTTTTTTTTTCGTAATATGCCGTCCAGTAGATGTTGCCCCGATGACCTGGAGGTAAAATTAGTGACCTGCACATCATCTACAGGAAGAAATTAATTTTTTTTTAATTTCGTAATCTGCGTTCCGGTAGATAATAATAAAAATAATAATAAATAGTAATAAAATAATATAAATAATATAAATCCCATAAATACTATAAATACCATAATACATCATAATATAAACTACCTAATATATAAATAAAATATAATTATATATGAATTATCAATATTTAATTATTTGGTTGAGTTTTTATATAAATTAGTTATATATATAGACAAAATTTATTAAAATATTTATACTATATTTATTTATTTTATAAAATTTATAAAATAAAGTTTTACACTATTTAATATGTATTGTTATAATCAATCTTACGTAAATAGCAAATTTTAATATCAAAATAACAAAAGTTCTTACATCATATATAGTGAAATGTATATACTATATATATTAAAATTTGTATAATAAGTATTGTAGAAATATTTTATATACGCGTATATGTTCATTTCTTTTTCAGCATTTAATTGTTTTGAGACGACTTTTTAATTTAAGGCTATTCTAATTACTCCATTCGTCCAATAGGTGGTGTGTATAAAATTTTCTATTTTTCCAGTTCTTATATCTCTCTTGGATTTTCGAAAAAATGAATTTTATTTAATGAAAGTGATCGCGGAACCACACGGATTAATTAGTAATAGTGTTTAACTTTTTTATAGGTGTTTAATTACTTTTTTAAGTGGTTATCCTCGATTATTTAAAACGATTATTTATTTGTTTATTTCGATCAGTTATAACTGAAGATAACATTATGACCGGACATCATCAACAGGAAGGGAATATTTTTTTGTTAATTTCGTAATATGGGTTCCAGTAGATAATGCCCCGTCGACCTGGAGGTAACAGTAGGGACCTGGACATCTTTTACAGGAAGAAATTTTTTTTTTTTTTGATATCGTAATAAATCTTTCAGTAGGAGTTGCCCCGATGACCTGGAGGTAACATTACCGACCTGGACATCATCTACAGGAAGAAAATTTTTTTTTTGGTATCTTAATAGGCCTTCCAGTAGATGATGCCCCGTCGACCTGGAGATAACAGTAGGGACCTGGACGTCTTCTACAGGAAGTAATTTTCTTTTTTTGAGTTCGTAATAGGTCTTTCAGTAGATATTGCCCCAATTACCTGGAGGTAACATTACCGACCTGGATATCTTCTACAAGTAGAACAATTTTTTTTTTGATTTCGTAATATGCCGTCTAGTAGATGTTGCCCCGGTGACCTAGCGGTAAAATTAGTGACCTGCACATCATCTACAGCAAGAAAATTTTTTTTTTGGTTTCGTAATAGGCCTTCCAGTAGATGATGCCCAGTTGACCTGGAGGTAATATTACCGACCTGGACATCTTCTACAGGTAGAAAATTTTTTTTTTTATTTCGTAATATGCCGTCCAGTAGATGTTGCCCCGATGATCGGGAGGTAACATTAGTGACCTGCACATCATCTACAGGAAAAATTTTTTTTTTGGTTTTGTAATAGGCTTTCCAGTAGATGATGCCCCGTCGACCTGGATGTAACAGTAGGGACCTAGACATTTTCTACAAGAAGAAAATTTTTTTTTGATGTCGTAATAGGCCTTTCAGTAGATGTTGTCCCGTTAACCTGGAGGTAACATTAGGGACCTGGACATCATCTACAGGAAGAAAATTTTTTTTTTATTTTTATAATGAACCTTCTAGTAGATGATTCCCCGATGACCTGGAGGTAACATTAGGGACCTGGACATCTACTACACGAAGAAAATTTTTTTTTTTGATATCGTAATAGGTCTTTCAGTAATTCTTGCCCCGTTAACCTGGAGGTAACATTAGGGACCTGGAAATCATCTCCAGAAAGAAATGATTTTTTTTAATTTCGTAATGGTCCTTCCAAGATATATAATAACTATTATAAATTTATGATAATAAACTAAGTTTTGTTAATAAACTAAGAGATATTAAAAACATTACTAGAATGTAGGATGTAAGTAGTAGATCAATTCTCAGAAGTTCAGGAAAATTCAGTTCAATAAGTAGATATTAAATGATATTATCCACATCCACATCCATCCACATCCATTCACATTATATTAAAATTTTATACTGTCTACATGACGATTTAAATATAAATTATGTTATATTTTTTTAAATAGTTTATAAATATTATTTTTTTTTTAATTCAATATGATCGCGGCACCCAAAGGAATAATTAGACATAGTGTTTGAATTTTTTATAGGTATTTAATTAATTTTTGAATGGTTTAAAAGTTTAAGTTTGAGCGTACGTTCGTACGTCCGTACAGGCAGACTTTTTATTTTTTAACTCTTCTTATCTCTCTTGAATTTTCGAAATAATGAATTTTTTTTAATGAAAGTGTTCGCGAAACCACACGGATTAATTAGAATAATGCTTAACTTTTTTATAAAAATAACCTCGATTATTTAACTCGATTATTTATTTGTTTATCTCGATCAGTTATAAGTGAAGGTAACATGAAGGACTGGACATCATCAACAAGAAGGGAATATTTTTTTTTTAATTATGTAATGTTTGTTCCAGTAGATGATGCCGCGATGATCTGGAGGTAACATAAGGGACCTGGACATCATCTACAGGAAGAAATTAATTTTTTTTTAATTTCGTAATCTGCGTTCCAGTAGATAATAATAAAAATAATAATAAATAGTAATAAAATAATATAAATAATATAAGTACCATAAATACTATAAATACCATAATACATAATAATATAAACTACCTAATATATAAATAAAATATAATTATATATGTATGATCAATATTTAATTATTTGGTTGAGTTTTTATATAAATTAGTTATATATATAGACAAAAATTATTAAAATATTTATACTATATTTATTTATTTTATAAAATTTATAAAATAAAGTTTTACAATATTTAATATGTATTGTTATAATCAATCTTACGTAAATAGCAAATTTTAATATCAAAATAACAAAAGTTCTTACATCATATATAGTGAAATGTATATTAAATAATATGTATACTACATATATTAAAATTTGTATAATAAGTATTGTAGAAATATTTTATATACGCGTATATGTTCATTTCTTTTTCAGCATTTAATTGTTTTGAGACGACTTTTTAATTTAAGGCTATTCTAATTACTCCATTCGTCCAATAGGTGGCGTGTATAAAATTTTCTATTTTTCCAGTTCTTCTCGCAAATGCTCAAAAATGGGTCAACTATTATATAAGAAACAACAAGATATTTAATTATTATGCGAAAATGTATCTTCCGTTCAGCGTATTGCAATGATAGCGATTGAAATAATATTTAAGTTTGTGAGTAATAAGTGTCATGAATAAATATATGCGAGTGAATAAAAATTACGATCAACTGCGTAAGAATAGTATATAATTAAAACTCCTAATAATAAATGTTTCTGTAGTACTTAATTGACAAAAGGAATTCCCCCAATATATACATTCTATTTCGAATTAATTAAAAACAAAATATAATTCATTTTTACTTCCTTAAATTTGCATTTAAAAAATACAATATTTAATATGTATTGTTATAATCAATCTTACGTAAATAGCAAATTTTAATATCAAAATAACAAAAGTTCTTACATCATATATAGTGAAATGTATATTAAATAATATGTATACTACATATATTAAAATTTGTATAATAAGTATTGTAGAAATATTTTATATACGCGTATATGTTCATTTCTTTTTCAGCATTTAATTGTTTTGAGACGACTTTTTAATTTAAGGCTATTCTAATTACTCCATTCGTCCAATAGGTGGCGTGTATAAAATTTTCTATTTTTCCAGTTCTTCTCGCAAATGCTCAAAAATGGGTCAACTATTATATAAGAAACAACAAGATATTTAATTATTATGCGAAAATGTATCTTCCGTTCAGCGTATTGCAATGATAGCGATTGAAATAATATTTAAGTTTGTGAGTAATAAGTGTCATGAATAAATATATGCGAGTGAATAAAAATTACGATCAACTGCGTAAGAATAGTATATAATTAAAACTCCTAATAATAAATGTTTCTGTAGTACTTAATTGACAAAAGGAATTCCCCCAATATATACATTCTATTTCGAATTAATTAAAAACAAAATATAATTCATTTTTACTTCCTTAAATTTGCATTTAAAAAATACCAGATTGAATAATTAAATTTGCTGACTTATATAATAAAAATTACTATATTGAATATCAAAAATTACGATATTGGATATTAAAAGATATTATATCTAAATTTTACTATATAATATAGCAAAAATTATTATATTGCTGAGATGGCACACTTTTCCTATACAATATAGTAATTTTTAATATAGATTATTTTAATATTTATTATTATATTTTTCTCAGTGTATAAAAAGTGCTATTACCAAATTACCAATAACACACAAATTAAGAAGTACTGCTAAATAAATAAAACAATTATTTGCAAAGGCTGTATACATATCACATGACAATAAAAAATCAATAATAATTCCTTTATGAAAAGTGCTATTGCAATAATAATTAAACTCTATTTCATACAAAAATAATTATTTTTATAGATAATTTCAATTTTTTTAATATTATCATTTTAATTCATCGTATAATAATAATAAATTCATTAATTATTGTACACATGATAATAAATCTATATGGATACAATTTAATAAATAATAATTGAATGTAGTTAAATAATAAAATATTTTTCAGTTTAATTTCATATTATCTATTATCTATTATATAATGATTTTTCAGCGAGCGAGCGTGAGTGAGTGAGGATTTTAGCTAGTATTATTATTAACAGTTTTTTTGACAAATAGGTGGTTCGCTAACTTGACACCTTAGTTACTTAGAGATTATTAATAAAATAATATTTTGTATCAAATTCCTATATATTTTGATAATTTATCACAAATTTTCTAGAATTTTCCTGAATTTAAAATGATTTATGATGATTTAAAAAAACTTCTCTGTCACAGGTTTATTAAATTATAAAAAAATCAACATTACACATGGAATTTCCCTGAATTTTGGTAATTTACCACAAATTTTCCTTAATTTTCTTAAAATTTAGTTAATTTATAATAAAATTATTAAAATCCCCCTATTGATTTATTAAATAATTTAAGAAGCACACATTTTCCATTAAATTTCCTGAATTTTAATATATTGTTAATTTCTCACCAACTTTTTAGAAATTCTCTAATTTTATCCAATTATCATGCATTTTGTAATTGAAAAAATTTTTGATGAAAAACCTTGCTATTTTCGTATTGTTAGATACGTAAGAAAATTAACTGTGACTTTAAAACCACATAACTGAATGCGATGAAATCAGAATACTGTGTTCTATAAAACCACATTACTGAAAGCGATAAAATGAAAAAAAAAATGTGTAATAAACTCCGAAAACGGATTTTGCTAAAACTTTGACAGTTGTTTCAATACACAAAAATTTGAAGGAAGTTAAAAATTTTTCTGTCCAATGGAACATTTTCAACAACTTATAGACTACTTAATAGCTCTTTATAACTCTACAAAGTTATAACGGATATATAATTTGGATCAAAATAAAAATTTAAAATGGTCGTTAAGATTTTATTCATTTTTAGGCTAAATTAGTAGCAAATTTTATTTGTGCTAGTTTTGAACTAAGTATTGTATTTGACGTATAATTGTAACATTGCCCACTTACTTATTCTATTTTGGTTTCCAGATCTGGGTATTCCCTACTAATGCTATCACAAATTGAAGTAAAATGAAAGAAAATTTGGATGAAAATTATGCCCGAAAATGGGATATAAGATTTTATTCAATTTTAGGCTAAATTTAGTAGTACACCTTATTTTTGCTTTCACTTCGTAATGAATCAATATATTCAAGCAATTTTTTTTTAAATTAAATCTACTCGATCTCTTCTTTTTAAGAGCAAGTTTGATCATTTATCTTCAGTTGTCGTCGTGTTTTTTTTGTGGTAAATTTGTAAAATTTGTGGTAAATTACCAAAATTCAGGGAAATTCCATATGCAATGTTGATTTTTTTATAATTAAATAAACCAATGATAGGGAGGTTTTTTTAAATCATCATAAATCATTTTAAATTCAGGAAAATCTAGAAAATTTGTGATAAATTATCAAAATATAGAGAAATTTGATACAAAATTTGTTTTATTAATAATTTCTGGTATTAACTGTTAGTAATAATATTTGACGATATCTACTTTCACGGCTAAATAGTAGAAGGTAAGCGGCAAATTCCGAGATCATTTTTGATTAATTTCGCTAACTCATTTCCAGGTAACTAAGGTGTGAAGTTGGCGGACCACATATTTGTTAATAAAAATTGTTAATAATAATTTTTGACGATATCTACTTTCACGGCTAAATAGTAGAGGGTAATCGGCAAATTCGAGATAATTTTTGATTAATTTTAATAATCCATGTCCAAGTAAATAAGGTGTTAAGTTGGCGGACCACCCACATAAAAAATTAATTGCAAAAAATTATTTTTTGAACAAAATTAGTTAATGGCTAAATACTTACTCCAAGCGGCAATTATTGAATCTATTTAAAGTAATTTTGGGTAAGCCGTTTGAGAATGACGGTGGTGTCAAGTTGGCGGATACTCCATGTAAAAAAATAAAATTATTATTTTCAATTTTTTTATATATTTTTGTTCACGGCATATTAAGCGGCAATTATTAAGCATTATTACAACTTCTTTTTGTGCATAGAAGTATTATTTCCAACGGTGGTGCGCCAACTTGACAATAAATTTAGCGGAATCTTGGTTTTTTCAGAAACGAAAAACGCGTCTAATTAATCCATAAGTTTTCATATGAATTTGCTAAAAGTGGTCCGCTAACTTGATAGATCTCATTTAAAGAAGATTGTTGCATCAATAGTTCTTTATGAAGCGTTTATATCCGTTGATAAAAGACCAGTTCAGTGAGATACTGTGTTTACGTTTAAGCTGTAAGGATAGAGGATATGGACAAGATTTAATAACGAATTTCGTATTCGAAGGGCTGCGTGGTTTTTTATGGTGATGAAACGGTATTTGAATAAGTCGAAGTTGAATATATCGATAGTACTTTTTTCTCGAACGTGCTCAGAAGAAATTTTGGATGATAAAAAATTTAAAGATTTTATTTAATTTCAAGTTATTTCAAATACAAATATGTAAGTAAGAATGAAAGTCCATAACTCTACTACACATTCAATCAACGTGATATGGATATGTTGAGCATAGAATACTCCCGTAATATTGAGTTGGGCTGTGATAGTCCATAAATTGCATGGCGTACACTGAATAATGCCTGTCCATCGACATTTACAAATAATGTTTTGTCAAAGGCCAAGCTTACGATGCTTAGCAAACCGAAAACCTTAGAACGGCATAGCCGATACCTGACTTAGATAGCAATAATTTTTAAAAATCCCTACGATTGAAAGCACCAAAAGAATTCAAATATTAAGAAAGGTCTTCCACGTAGGATGATAAATCTTCCTAATATCTCCGCATGAAATACATAAAATAGAGTTGCATTAGATTTCTGATTTTTTTTGTTATATCGTCACTTTTTAGTGATCTTTTTTGGAGTCAGTTTTTTTGTTAAAAAAAAGTTTTTTATTTCCACAATTTCAAGTTATTTCAAATACAAATATGTAAGTAAGAATGAAAGTCCATAACTCTACTACAACATTCCAAGCAACGTGGGGATATGGAGATGTTGAGCATAGAATACTCCCGATAATATTGAGTTGGGCTGTGATAGTCCATAAATTGCATGGCGTTACACTGAATAATGCTGTCATCGACATTGACAAATAATGTTTTGTCAAAGGCCAAGCTTACGTAGTGCTTAGCAAACCGAAAACCTTAGACGGCATAGCGATACCTGACTTAGATCGCAATAATTTATTAAAAAATCCCTACGATTTGAAAGCACCAAAAGAAATTCAAATATTAAGAAGTCTTCCACGTAGGGATGATAAATCTTCCTAATATCTCCGCATGAAATACATAAAAATAGAGTTGCATTAGATTTCTGATTTTTTGTTATATCGTCAGTCCTGTTTCTACATTTGGTCGGGTGGTAGTGTAGGAGCTGGATGGAACTTTATATTTTAAAATAGACGAAGAGCTACGCGATAGTTCGTCAACCGTTGTGTAATATAAATTATTTTTTACTTTTTAGTGATCTTTTTTGGAGTCAGTTTTTTTGTTAAAAAAAAGTTTTTTATTTCCACAATTTTTAGTTGGATTTTTGGTTCATCACCACCTTATCTTATCTTAGAAATTCCGGACATAACTTCAGTTATTTATAAAATAACTCAAATGAAATAACCGATTGCTACAAAAATTGAATGGGACTACAGGGTGGAAGTTATCTTTCATTTCCATGTTGTTAAATATAATTTGGTTAAGCAGTTTCGGAATAATCGCTGTATAAACATAAAAAAAACAAGCAAAAAAAAGTTACAGGATTAATTGAGAACCTCCTCCTTTTCGAAGTCAGTTAAAACAGCAAGCTTAAAAATCTTATTTTGGTGAATATTTATTGAAGAAATAAGAATTAGACGAAATTTTAACGAAAATTTAATATTAAAATTTTCTTTTTTAGGTCAAAATATCAATAAATTCTTATTTCTTTCATATCTTTTACCAAATTGAGATGTTTGAGCTTCTTTTTTTTTTAAATCCAATCTACTCAATCTAGGCTTTCTTTCGAAGTTAAATACAATTTTATTTGAACAAAACTTATCTAATACATATTCCAAACGTTAAATATCGAAAAACACCTTATAAACGTTCGCAAGTATGGTTTAATTTTGCAATTGATATTGAATGCTTAAAACAATAACATTTTAACTTTTTTGATTCTTATAAAGTTTTCGCAATAGAAAGTACTGAAATCAAAATAGAGTCGACAAGTATCTGTTGATAAAGGGCACACTTTTTTCAGAAAGGTATATACTATACACATAATTTATTTTATAATTTTTACCCTGCTATGTCTTACAGCAATAAATAAACAATAGTACTTATAATACTTATTTTCATTTGTGCGAAATAGATTTTTTCAAATGTAATAAAACAGAAATTTCTCTTTTTTATTGTTTTTAAATATAGTAATACTCGCACCATGCGTTGGTTTGCACTCTCACTTTTCATAGAAATATTTATACAAACCGTTAAATTTATTATAACATAAAATTTCACGAGCGTTTTGCCACCTCCTTAAAAATGAATGTTACAATTATATATAATTTAATTATATTAAAAAAAGCTACTCGGTATTTAAAAAAGTATTCGGTCGAGTACTTTTTCGAATACTTCTTATTGATTGTTATTTGGTATATATATATATATAATAAACTTGGGTATCGTATATATATATAATAAACTTGGGTTTATGCCGCCCAAGAAAAAGAGGGAAGATATATAGTCTATAATGTGCAAGAGAGAGAGAGAGAGGTTCGGATTACGGAGCCCTGGGACCATAAACCGCCCATCACCTGCCAGTGGTGGGAAGCGTATAGAAGATCCAAATTTATTATCTTGGACAACACAAACCCCTATGCACAAATATATGAGCAAATCCCCAAAACTTTTAAAATTGTTGTTACTCCAGGATAACTGTGCTATAATATGAACGAATCGATATTTCAATACGGTTTCTTATGGAAAAAATGATGTCCAATAATGTCCATTAGTTTATTTTGGACCATCGATTGTAGTTATGAAGTTATAAATTGAAAATGTATGGTTTTTTCAAGAATTTAAGTTGTATTTTAGTAAAAAATAATAAAACTTCAATTGATCTCCACGAACTCAGTTTTTTATTTTGTGCCGACGTTTCGGACGTTTTTTTAACCGTCCCTTTTCAAGGCTATACAAAAAAACACTCATTAAATTTACAATTTGCACAGATTAATAAGGCAACAATAATAAAACACACTTAGTACATAATCTTACCAATAAAAAAAGCGCAGAGATGTTAAGTTTACATATTGGTTTGAACACAATTCTCCATCAATCTCGCACAACTATCAAATTTAATTAAATTAAAATTAATATTAAAAATTAAAAACCGAATATAAACTAGAAGAGAAGAAATATTAAACAAGTAAAATTAAAAGGTCTTATTACCTTTGCACAACCCTCCACTTTACATGTTGAAAAGAAAACGAGGACCTCTCCGAAGGGAGTCCTATACACTAGTGAGACTTATATACTAATTATAACGTCGTCTAACCGCTTACAATACATTTCGGCACACACATATACCAATGTGTACATATATACATATAATATATGTACAACGTGTATACGAACAAGTACACACTTACAAACCGTATCAAAATAATAATAATAATAAAGGAGCAAATATATTGCGGGGCCAAACGAACTGAAACTTCTCTCATGTATTAGGCAACTACGCGCCGCGAAGAAGTAACACACTCGACCTGTTAAACCCAAGCCTACTAGGATTCCCCCCGGCAGCTCATAACACGTGCCACCTCCATGCATCGCATAATCCCCCCATACCCAGAGACTGAACACATCAAGTGGACGGCCAAGCGAAAGAGTTAACAAATATCGATGTATAATACTACATGTCAATATTCAACTTAAAAAAGTGTAAGTTCGCCGCAATTGATTTTTTTATCCAAAAGTCTAAAAGAAAGCTTGGAGCAATACCTTTCAAATAGTTTGTAGCTTTTTATGGCCTTCAATTCTGTAAAAAGTTATGATAATTTAAAGAAAAACAAAAAATTCACAAAAATTAACATGGTATTTCCCATTTAAATTTTTAAAAAAATTTGGTGTATGTGTGTTCAAAAAATGTGATCTTTTGAGCGGTGTTAGATCAAAATCGATTTTGGCGTGGTCGCCTTTTTTTGATATTCAATATTTCCGGGCGTTCTATCTCTTCGAGATTTTAAAATTAGGAATCGTAACCCAAGTAGATAAGTTCTAAAGATTATTTTGAACAAAAGTTGTTTATAATGTATTTTTAAAAAAAGCAATAGATTTTGAGATAAATAGCTTTGAAAATAATAATTTCTCTAAAAAATTGAAAAATTTCCATTTTTCATGGTGGAATAACTCTTAGGCAAATTATTTTTAACACCTCAAATTTTTTTTCTATCTTCTGGAAGATATTTCCAGTCTGTTCACAAAATTTGGAGTGATTTCAAATTTTCATCGTACCACTGATGTGAAATAGCCCATATATATGGTAATGAACAATTAACTTACCAAAAATAGTAAAGTGCATATACTTAATTGTAGTATTTAGTAAAAACCTATTAAAATTTTAGATTATTTGAAACGGATTTAATAGAACTTTACCTCCTAAAATTAATTTATTCAAGTCATCGCCAAGAGTTCTATATGTCATTAATATTTTGTACTTTAAGAGTAATAAAACTTTCTTCTTAATTAAATTAATTTTTGTATTAGCTTTAAAGAATTATTTATAACATTTTAGCGGTATATAAATAAAAACCTGTTTCTTCCATTTCTCCCGTAATTCGTAATTTGCACCCTCTTTCAAAATTTGCGTTTTAATCCATAATTATATCCAATTTATTTTTCCCTTTAGTTACAGAGCCCATATATTTATTTTAATTATTATAAACAAAGGCATTCCTTAAATAACCTTTTGTATAAATATACGTATTATACTTACTTATATATCTATACAATTTTTAAATTTTGATTTGAATAATATTTAAATTAAATACTACTAAAATAATAATTTTCGAAAAATTTTTGAAATGTAATTCGTATTTTATATTGCCTCTGTTAAAAGTTGAATTTTCTTTTGCCATTACTGTTTATAATAGAATTATCTTAAAAATGCAATAATTAATCTATTAATTTTTAATTTATTGTATATTTCACATATAGATATTTGAAAAAGTGTATGTTATACTTGATTAATATTTATTTTATCTTCGTAAAATTGTGCATATTTTTAAAAACATTACATTGTAACGTTTGCAGAAGGCAAACGTCGGGGTTTTTATTATTATTTTGACCCGGGAGTTAAAGTTAATAATTGTTGTTAACGATACCGAGCGGCTAGTATCGTTAACTTGTGGGTTCTTGCCTGGTTTAACTATTAAAATAGACCCCTTCTATATGTATTAAACAAAACTCTTTTATTTATTTCTATTAACTCTACGTTTTTTTTACTAATAATAAGTGACAATAAAAAAAGGGTAATTATGGGGCCGAGACGCGAAAATGTTTAGTTAAAAATATGTCGTGTGACGGGGCTAATTGTTTTGCCGAACAGCGGTGAAACGTTGGAAATTCTAAAGTTGGTTTCGTCTATCTTATTCTCAAATTGCAGAGCGACTGCGATTCGAACGATAAGATAGATATAGCTTATTCTATCGCTTCGTTTTGAATGTGTGACCGCGCAGCGGACTCAAATTCAACGAAGAGACGTCGAGCGGAGCGATTGGAATGGGAGGAAGATTCGCTGGGCGGCAGCGTCTCTATAAGGAATTCTCTTATGATTTTTATGCAGAACAGCGGCGCAAAAATCGAGAACGGACAAGGAAGAGAGTGGTGAAAGAGGGAACCTAAGAGCCATGACAACTCTGTACATACAATGATAAATATATATATATATATATATATATATATATAATATAAAATTATAAATACGTAAACGTATATGTATAAATAAAAAAAAAAACAAAGAGATTGAGAAAGGTATAGACAGGGGAATAGAGGGGAAAGAGAGAGAGAGAGAAAGAATGTAATAAGTGTGTGGTCACGTAGAGTCGGATTCGCTGAACTGCAGCGGTTCCTATTTACGTGATATTAGACTTCAACTTTGCTGAACGGCAGCGAAGTTAAAGTGCAGAACCCCGCTGAACGGCAGCGAAGTTTTAGTAGAAGACCCCGCTGAACGGCAGCGAGGTTGAAGTGCAGAACTCTGCTGTGCGGCAGCGTAGTCCTAGCACCTCACTTCCAACGGTTGATGCAGAGTGGCTGCGCCTCCCGTCGAAATTATGCACCTTGACTGTAGGTGTAAATATATATATGTATATATTTATGTGTGTGTGGGTGTGTGTGTGTGTGGTACAAAAAGAAAACGCCAGGAGGTGCTTATTTAATTTTTCTTTCCTTTCTTGTATACGAATCCGGCTATGACCGGATATTTATGTATAACAAGAAGTCTCAGGATGAACCAGGAAGGGTTACTCCTATTTTAACTTAAATTTATCCGTTCGCTGGTACTGCGCTAGGCTAGGCCAGGAACGGAGCGAGAGTAAGAGAGAGAGAGGGAGAGACCAGGAGGGGTCTCCGTATACGCGAGAGAGAGACAGACTAAACAGGCCCGTCTCTACCCCAAGCTCCGCTACTGCGCTTGGCTAGAGCGAGAGGGGTCGAGAGAGAGAGAGAAGGAACGATGGGCGTCTACTTGCTACGGCAAGTGGACGCGTGCCGCGCCGAGGGAGAGTAGGGGCAATGGCCCAAAATGGCTACTTCTCTCCTCGTTGCGTCGGGTCTACCCCGGAGCAATTGTACGGGCTAGAGTGAGAGAAAGAGAGAGAGAAAGAGAGAGAGAGAGAGAGAGAGAGAGAGACTCCGAGCGTCGCACTGGCCCTAGGGAGTATGATCGGCGGTGAGCGAGAAAGAGAGAGAGAGAAAGAGATGCGTGACAATAACAATAGAAGGTGCTGAACGACAGCACTATCCTATTATTTGTCTGAAAATTAGACGAGAAAACACAGAAAGGAGGACTCAAAAAGTAATGCTGAACGGCAGCGCTACTCAATTTGGATTCTCTGTTAGACAAATGTTATATATGTATGTATATAACACTCGTCAAAACCAGGATTTGCTGAACAGCAGCGAATCCGGCTTTTTCTGCGTTAGAGAAATAGGAGAGGTGCAAAAAAAAATGGAACAAAAGGGTAGACTTTGCAGAGCAACTGCGAGATCCACGCTTTTGTCCAACCAAGGTATTTTTATATAAAAGACAAAATTAAGGGGTTAGTTTTAATTATTACAATATTTATTTTACCTTATACAGTGAATAATCAGGTACGCTAAGTCCCCTTTCGCTTCGATGTTGATTTAATTCGCCGGAAAATACGAATAGTCGAATATATATATGTATATATTAGTTACTATTTCAACACGCACCCGAGACTCTAAGTACGAGTCGCGTTTAATACCGAGCGAAGAAAATGCAAATTGCAGTGAGAAAAATAAAATGCCCTGTTGCCCGTAAGAGAGACAGTGGAAAACTGTCGAGCCTATGGACTACCGACAATTAGTGCGGGGCCGTATTTTCTTCGCCCTTAAAAACCTATGCGTTTATCTCTATTCGATAGATACAAAAAAAAGGTGGGAGTGCATTTTCGAACTTTTCTTCGATTTTTATAAATTTTAAGTATTTTATTTATTTTATAATTTTAAAATGTTTATAAATATGTAAACTTATTATTAAAATTGTTGTAAACAATTTTGGAAGAAGAAAAATTCGAATTTTCGGTCGCATTAAAATGTGCTTGGTCCTTTTTAGAAAAATAATAAATATATATATATATATATATATATATATGTGTGCGGTAATTGTACAGAATTATTGCTTTTTAAAATTTTACATAATTGTACATGTATTTTGTGTTTTATCCGTAAATAATAGATGTAAGTACATTTGCAATTTTCATTATTAGAGTTGGTGTATTGTGTAATTTTATGTAAGGTTTGTTTAAATAAATGTTGGAATAAATATTGTGATGTGCGAAATTTTATTTGTAGGAATAGATAATTAAATTTTTATTACTATTGTTCTTTTTGATCAAAAGTTTGAATTCCATGCTAGATACAGTTACTTGATTAAATATAATATTATAGTATTGTTTAACATCATTTAAATAGAATTTTGATTCAATTTTAGTTAATAAAATATTACTTATGTCGACTGTAGTATTACTAAATTAATTAATATTTTTATCGGTCACATATAATTGACTGTAGGCCGATAAAAATATTAATAAAATCAATTTTAGTTAATTGATTCTAATTTTTATTCCAACATAAGTGTGTATTTTAATGCGAGGTTTTTCAAAATGCGACTCCAACGTTAGTATTTTAACGCAATTCGATTTACCATATTAATTAGCTTAACTTAGTTCATGTTTATTATTTATAAAAATTATAAAACGTGCGTAAAATAATAAGAAAATAAAACACGTAGGCGCAGGGAAAATTTTAGTGAACGATCGAATGTTGCGCAAGGGGAAGCGTTATCGGCAATTTCCCAAGCTAAGAGGGCAGTTTATTTACTTGGGCTATCGTTTAGTGATACGAGTGTAACGAACATTTCCCGAGTGTTCGTTTCTTTCAAAAATGTTTTCTTACATGAAAGATATATTTTTCACTCAGATATCTATTTAAACGATGTTTTATACGTTAAACATGTGTTGATTTGTGTAAAACATCGTTCGTGTATAGATATTATACCTGAGGGGAAGAATAATAGCAAAATTAAATTAAAAATTTTGTGCGCTCGTTACATGCCTCTCCTAATTTGGAAAGTTGCCGTATGGTAACTCTTCCATTATAAACTTAATTCAGAATAATCCGCCTTGAGGTCCAGATCTAAATTCTTTTGTTTTGGGTATCTTAAACCCTTTTGGCTTATTTTCCTTCGCCTTTTGGTCCGTTTTTCTTTCGCTTTGGTGATGTCTGTTTTTCTTGTGTTTCTTGTTCTTGCTTTTATGTTTGCTGTCTCGTTCTTTTTCTTTATTATTTTTTTTTCTTTTTTTGTGAGACCTGTGTTTTTGTTTCGTCGTTGCCGTGGCCTGGCTTTCCCGGAGTGGAGAGCAGTGTGGTGTAGGCGGCCTATAGTCTGCCGGATATTCTTCATTGTCTGACAGTATCGGGCTTAGTCCACGCGTAGGTATATCATCGGAGGTTGTGCGTTTTAAAATTTCATTAATGTCAACGATCCTTGGCTCTAGGAAGCCTTGGTCGGATGGCTCTACCTCCATGGCGAGCGGGTCTTCTTGAGCCGTGGTAAAATAACTCACGGCATTTGGGTCTGCTACAATATTGTCAAGGCGGAACAGATTCGCAAGCCCGAGGTCGTTCTCCTCGAGATATTCCTTGAAATCAGTTGGCCCTATGTTAGCTTTCGCTTGTCTGGCGGCCTGCATAAATCGCCACTGCTCACGTCGTAGGCAGGTCCTTTGACCGCCACGTTTGCCCTTCTTCTTTTTCTTGCCCTCCGTGAGGGTAATCGTAGTTGGGGGCATTTTCTAGTGGGGTTTACAGCAGATCAGCAGCTGTAATTTACAGAAATATGGGAATAAGTATATAATTACCTAATCTTATTATCTATCGCAACAAGTTAATATAATTACCTTTCCTTTTAATTAGCTACATAACTACACTAATATTACACTACTCTAAATTTCCTTATACCCTCCCAAAAAAAAAGAAAAAGAAAAAATAATGAAATGTTTACTTCTAGATTGGTACTCTACTTGTTTACGGGATATCAGAGGATAAGGAGCGAGGAGGTGTTTTTGAAATGTCTTTTGTTTCCATAACTATCAGTTCCTTTGGTTCCGCCCGTTCCGCATCTTCCTTTTGATTTCATCGATGTGCAGAGTGCAGAAGGAATTGGGTTAAGGAGGTCCATACGGCTGCCAACAGTTTTACTGACCAGCCGTATACTTGATGAAGGGCGTAACCCTGGAGTATGGTATCGGCTGACGCTTTCATAAATTTAATTATTAGGAATACACCGAGAATACCGGACATCGTATTCCTAAAAACGAAGAATTTATTCCATAGCCTCTGCCAGAAAGATGTGGCCATATGTTTGATGGTATCTTTGTTCAGGAGGTTATGAAGGGAAACGTCTTGGTTGTCGACCAGCAATCCAGTTATGCCTCTTGTTAGCGTGTTAAGTAAGGCTGGTTGTTCCATGGGGAACATAATTCTCTCTTGGAGATTGTCCAGTTCTTCGATGGTGTAGATGCCGCTGGTTGCTAGTGCTCCTGGATCTTCGTATGTCCAGTTAAATGCTACATTAGGTTCAAGGACTTCAGGTGGAGTTGTCTTCCTTGGATTAGGTGTCAGTTCGTACCAACTGTCATTAATTTTATAGGTCGACGGAATTGCGGCATCGCATGGGATTTCCGTCCCTTTTCTTAGGAGGATATGAGTTTTCGGCGTGAGAAAGTAGGTCGAATTGCTTTTCCAAACCGGCAATTCTATAAAACATAAAATGTACATAGTTCGATTTTCTAAACGTTAGGGATTCATTTGTGCCCGTGATAATAAATTCTCTTGGTGAATTTTCGCAATAGGTTCTTATTTCGTCCGGTATTGTTTGCGATCGGTTCTGGTTATTGTTAATAGTTGGTGTGGGAGTGGCGCTGCCATTCCCTGTGCCTGGATCGATGTCGTCTTCTTCAGTGTCGCCGTTGTCTTCGTCTTCTTCTGTATCATCATTGTCTTCGTTTTCTTCTTGGGGTATTGTTAAATTGTTTAAAGGAGAATAACGGGGTTTGTTGGATTTAGTGGGAAAGGGTGTCGAATGGGATAACGGTTTGGGTTGGTTGGTTGGTTTTTGGTTGATATCGTTGGAATTTTCAGGGATTCCTGGATCTGGAGGGATTGGATCGATTGGGTCGGTTTTGGTTGATTTTTGAGGGTTGAAATTTTGTAACATACTTAAATTTTCATCCATGCTGGAATTTATTTCTCTCATGTCATTCGTTATAGATTTGACCTTTTCTATGGCATTTTCCAATTGAGAGAATGAGACTCCAGAACTTTCGCCTTGGATGTTTTTAACGATGTCTCTTAATTTCGCAGAGGCCTCATCGTCGTCTGACTCGTCCTCACTATTTTCGATATGAAATAAACTTGAGATGTCTTCATCATTTGTAGCGGAGTTTTCTAGTTGTTCCGGGGGCAAGTAAGGGGGTTGTGGGAGTAGACTTGGCAACATACTCCTGCGGATAGAAGGAACAGGTGGACCTTCTTCGTTATATTCAGATTCTTTTACTGATTCGTCACCTTCATCAGAAGTTTCATTGTACTGCGGTGGTGGGGGACTGTTTGATTTTTGAGGGTCTTTTGACCTTAGGCGTGAAGCGATTGGTGTTGATGTTAAAGGCGGTTGAGGTGGTTTAATAGACTGAGAATTTTTCCGCGGTCTTCCTGGTTTTCGCTTTTCCGGAACGTCATTCTCTTCAATGATTGGGTAAGCTGCTGCTTCTGGCACGTTTCGAGACAGAGCGTCGACGTTTAAGTTGACTTTTCCGGGTTTATAGACTACTTTATATTGGTATTCGGCCAATCTTAACCTCCACCTCACTAATCGTGAGCTTGGATCTTTCACTGAGTGGAGCCAAAGAAGAGCTCTGTGGTCTGAAACGAGCTCGAACTCCCGACCAAATAAATAGCTACGAAAGTGATTTACGGCATATACAAACGCGAGACATTCCTTCTCTGTAGTTGAATAATTTCTCTCGGCATTGTTAAGTACTCGAGAGGTGTATGCGATGGGTAAATCTCTCCCAATGGGTCCCTGGCTGAGTATCGCGCCAATGGCGACGTTAGAGGCGTCTGTAGTCAGAACGAAAGGCCTAGTGAAGTCGGGGTATTGTAAAATGGGTTCTTTACAAAGAGTTTCCTTTAAGTCTTGGAAGCTGTCTTCTTGTTGCGAAGTCCAGACAAACTCTGTATCCTTTTTTAGCAGATCTGAGAGCGGTTTTGCTCGCTTGGAAAAATTTTCTATGAATCGACGATAATAGCCAGCTAAGCCTAAGAATTCTCTAACATTTTTAGGTGTTTTTGGCCTTGGGAATCTTTTTACGTCTTTGATTTTGTCGGGATTTGGCTTGACTCCCTTGTCGGAAATAATATGTCCAAGATAACATACTTCCTTACGCAAAAAGTCGCATTTATCGGGTTGCAGGCGTAAATTTGCCGCTCTTAATAATTTGAACAATTTTTTTAATTTATTCTGATGCTCTTGTAGTGAACTTGCGTAAACTACAATGTCATCGATGTAAATAAAAACTTCAATTTCAACAAGGCCTGAAAGTGCAATCTCCATTGCTCGTTGAAATTGTGCAGGCGCATTTTTCAGTCCGAAGGGCATTCTTACGTATTCGTAATGTCCTCCAGGTGTGCTGAATGCAGTTTTGCTCCTGTCCTTTTCGTCCATCAGAATTTGGTGAAATCCGCTTGACAAATCAAAAATACTGAAATACTTCGCTGCTCCTAGGCGATCTAATATTTCATTGATATTGGGAAGCGGATAAGCGTCTCCTATTGTTTTTTCATTTAGTTTTCTAAAGTCAATTACTAGTCTCCATCGCTTATTGCCTTTAGAATCAGGTTTCTTGGGAACTATCCATAAAGGTGAGTTATATGGTGAACTAGATGGTTGGATAATTCCTTGTTCGAGCATTTGGTTTATTTGTTTGTTTATTTCGTCCTTATGTATCGGTGGGTATCGATATTGACGGGTGTTTATTGGTTGTTCATCTATCGTCGGAATTTTATGTTTACAAATATTCGTTGCAGGCAATCTTTCGTTTGATAGATGAAAAATGTCCTGATATTCTTCGATTAGTGGCATAATACTGTCTATTTCTTCGTTGTTTAAATGCTGGAGGTGTAAATTTCCTTTAAGTTCTTCAAATCGACTATGAAAATTTTTGTTTGGGCTAGTCGGAAAGGGGTAATCTCTAAAATCATCTATCACTTCATCCATTTCGAACGGTTCGATTGTCTGGGGTGGTATGTATACTTTGGTGTCTCTATTATGTGTATTCACTATAAAAGCATAACATTTGCGACCGTGATTTCTGACGGCAGCATTACCTAAATAAATGCCCTCAGGTAAGTTTACTCGTTCGATGTAACCTTCGGTTATGTCGTTGGTTACAGGGATAGAAATGACCTGTCTTGCTCGAGCTTTAATGATGTAATATTGACCAATTGTATCGTTTTGAGATTTAGATTCTATTTGATCCTGTGTAATAAATGGAATAGGGGTAATTGGTGCGTTTGTGGTAATCAAAGTTCTATTATGAAATGAGATTTCGGCCTTTTCCTTTGCTAAGAATTCTGTGCCCAAAATTCCTTCGCAATTGTCCGGCAAGCAGCTGTTAGACAAATGGAAATTCACTGGTTTCCCTTGGATATGAAGGTCGCAGGACCCAAGAGTAGATACTTTGCTTCCGGATATGCCAAAAAGGTTGATCGTGTCGTCATATTCAATTTCAACGTTATGTCTTAACGCGGTTGATTTTAGTAGGTTGACGTCTGAGCCGGTATCGATTAGAAAATTCCCATATGAATTTTTTAATTGGGGGATTTTCTATCTGACTATTGGGGTTGATCTGTCTAATTTGGCGAGTCGGATATCTTTGTTTGGTCGTTGAATCGAACGTTGCGCGATTTGGCTTCGCTGCGGCTCGGAGACGCGCTGGTTTGCCGAACCGTATTTAAGTTTAAATGCGGCGAAGGGGATCTTCCTCTTGGGACAAATTTGTCGTCTGATTGTCTTATAGGTTGGCTCCTGTCTGGGTTAAAATTACGCCAATCTGGACGGTACGAGTTACCATTTTGTCGAACCTCGGAGTCCGGACTATGCGAACGGCTAGTGTAGATTTCACCACGCTGGGTAGGGTCTCTTCTATATGGACTTTCATCACGGCGTAGAATTTGCCGCGGTGTATCATATGGTTTCCGGTACCCACGGTAAGGGCTTTGATCCCTTGGATAGTAATCATGTTGGGAATAACCTTCTCTTCTCGCTGGCGAATCAGCACGAGGTTGATTTGAGTGGTAACGATCGTGTTGATAGTAATCAGTTCGCCCTGGGGATTCATTCCTGGCTAAACGAGATTGGTAAGAGTGATCTATAGACGGGGGTTTGATGGTGGATTGATGGTCTATTCTCATTGCGGTGTTATAAGCGTCTTTTTCACGCGAAGGAAGAATTCTGTAACAGTTTCCGACCGTTGCATACGAATATTCTGCAACTCGGTGCAGAAATCGGTATATTTCCTACGAGGGGCAAAGTACTTTTTCAGTTCTTTAGTTAATTCGGACACAGTTTTAATTTTTACACCATCGATGCAATCGCGAGCTAATCCTCTAAGCTTTGATTTAACTGTGTTGACAAAGACTTCCTCTTGGTCTCCTACAATCGCGCTACCGTTTTCTACATCTTGGATGAAACTTTTCAACGGCATGGATTTGCCATCGTAAAAAGGAATGTGCATCGTTGCGGATTGGATTGTCATGTTCAGGGACATGTTATGCATTGATGTTATGAATTGTCTCGTTTGATCGTCGTCCATTTTGATTATATTTTTTTTTTTTTAATTGTTTAATAAGGCGGTAGGTGAAATTTCTTTATATATTTTGGTTTAGATAGTAAATGTTTATTAATTTGGTTTTTTGTTATTACTTATTTGGCTAATTTTAATTTTATGATTAAATGAGAGTTTCGATTCTTAAGAGTATATGCATATATATGTATACAACGTTTAATATTATTAGCTAATTTAAGTGCATTAAATAGGTTTAGCCATGATTGAAATCTATGATGTAAGGTATTTATAACTGATCTAGTTTTTGAAAGAATAAGATAACGAAATTTGTTTAGTTACTTAAATTTTTCCTAGGCTGAATAAATTTTATTTAATAAATTTTATTTTTTTAAAATTAATCTTACAAATTGTAAATAACAAAGTTGAAATGTACATACGTCATAAGGTTATGGTAAAAATGAAGTATTTTAATAGGTAAATTTTTCCAGAGAAGTTTATTTATTAGTTTATTAATTAATTGAGTTAACTAGTTACTAATAATTGATTAAGTGGGCTTATTGAGTTTATTTAATAATTAAATATACTAGATTATATATATTTTTATTGTTAATTTCTTTTTTTTTTTTAAAGCACGTACGTATACGTGTTCTTCGCGTAGGCGAAATAGAAAGGCTTTGGGTATAGGAAGTAACCAAAGGGGAGAACGATGACGGTGAACACAACGGTCTTCGCTCTTTCCTACGTTAATTCTAACCTCTAATTTTCCTTCTTTTATATCTCTAAATTTTTGTTTATTTAGTTTCACTTAATAGGGATTTAATAAGGGAGTATAACTATCGAAAAATAAAATCGAAATTAAATTGAGTTACGTACAGGGTATGCGAGAGTTCTTGTGCAAGGGTTCCTATAAAGCTATACGAGAAGAGAGGGCACTCGTAGAATGTACCAACGCAAATGGAGAATACGGGGATACCAGAATGTTTACAAAGATACACTGTATCTGGTCTCCCTAATTCAATAATAAGATTATTTAAAATAGATGTTGTTTGGTAATGTTCGTCAAAAACTACTTTTTGGGCTCTCTCTATTTGAGACATTTAGATTCTACTTTAAATTAGGATTTTTAAATTCTAAAGCGTAAAACAGTTTTCAGATATTTATTTCGTTAAATAATAATTTGCCGAAAAAAAATAGTTAATTTCTTTTTAAAAGTTTTGATTAATTTATTTGACAAAAACTGGATTAGTTGATTTTTAGCTGGCTCTCTGGCACGGAGCACCAAAGCTCTTGTGCCTGTTCAGGGCATCAGCCCAGATAGGAGCTCCGTATAAAATTACGGAGTTTACCACCGAGGCAAGGAGAGACCTTCGCGGTTGCTGGGGTCCCCCGATGTTGGGCATGATGCCCGCCAGCGCACGGGCCACCTTTGCCGCCTTTGAGCCTGCGTTCGCGAGATGGTGTTTGAACGACAGCCGCGCGTCTAGTGTGACCCCTAAATACTTCAACGTTTTCACCGACCGTATCCGTTCTTTACCTACCGTGAAGGTGGCGGTCCTCTCCTTTTTTGTGCGAGAGATGAGCACCGCCTCCGTTTTTTCCGCCGCCAGACTAAGTCCGTGGTCTCTCAACCAAGTGGCGACCACTTCTATAGAGACGTCTCCGAGATATTCGATCTCTTCGACACTCTTTGCGACCACCACTAGCGCCACGTCGTCCGCGAAAGCCACCATCGAGACACACTCCGGAAGTTGCTGCCTAAGCAGGCCGTCATACACAGCGTTCCAGAGTAGGGGCCCAATGACCGAAGCCTGCGGCACGCCTCCCGTGATGTTGTGGGAGTGCACACCGTCGTCGGTGTCGTAGAGCAGAGTACGGTCGGTCAGGTAACTCGAGGTGACCTCCCTGAGATAGAGTGGCACTTGGAAGTGCTGCAGGGACAGCATGATGTCGTCCCATCTGGCAGAGTTGAAGGCATTCCGGATGTCCAAGGTGATGATGGCACACATCCGCCTTGCACTCCGACCAGCATTGATGGCGTTTGTGGCTATACCAACAACTCTGCCTACAGCGTCCATGGTCGATCGACCCTTTCGGAAGCCGAACTGGTTGTCGGAGAGGTCTCCGGCCCGACCGAGGGCCGCTGCGAGCCTGGCGCAGATCACCCGCTCCAGAAGCTTCCCAACTATATCCAGTAGACAGAGCGGGCGGTAAGATGATGGCTCCTCCGGGGGTTTGTTTCCCTTCGGTAGGAGTACCAGCCTCTGCGTCTTCCACTGGGCCGGGAAGCAACCTTCTCTCAGGCATGCGTTGAATGCGTCCAGGAACAAGCCCGGAGCACTCATCGCCGCTGTCTTGACGGCCAGGCCAGGTATTCCGTCCGGCCCTGGGGCTTTACGTACGGAAATGCCTTTAGCGGCCCTCCTCAGTTCGGCTTGACTAATGTCTGGCGTCTCGGCTGCACCAATGGTGGCCATCAGGCCCGTCTCTGTTGCCCTTTTCCGATGTTCTGGAAACAGGTGGCGGACTACTCCGTCCAGAAAAACTGGGTCGGTGGGTGCAACAGCGCCCCCGGGGTTGATCTTATTCATAACCGTTTTATACGGTCTGCCCCAGGGGTCGTGGTCCACCTCCTTACATAGCTCCCGCCAACACCTTCTCTTGGCAGCCTTGATGGCCACCTTGAGATCCCTCCGCTTTTGTTCGTATTCTGCGGAACGATCTTGGAACCGCGGTGTTCCCCTCGCTCTTTGGTGCAGCCTTCTGGCACGCAGGCACTCACGTCTCTTTTCTGCGATGTTCTCACTCCACCAGATTATTGGTGGGCGGCCGCGAGGGTTGAACTTCACGGCCATAGAGACATCGCAAGCCGCTGTTAAGGCATTCGTGAGGCCTCGTGCTTTTTCTTCGGCGGTTCCCTCCACTTTTGCCCCCTCAAGGGAGCAGAGGAACGTCTCACGATCAAACGTGGTTGGTGCCCATCTCTCTCTTGCTCCTCTTCCTGCTCTCTTTGTCCTCCCGCTGGTCAGCTGGAGCTGGTACACGAGTGCTTGGTAGTCACTACCCGTGTAACGATCGCTAACTTTCCAGCCGAGTCCCCCTCCCCCCATCAATCTTGGATCGACGAAAGTGAGGTCGACTATGGACGACTTGCCGGCTTTGGTGAAAGTCGGGGTTGTCCCTGTGTTAGCGATCTCCAGCCCCAGTAGAGCGAACGCCTCGAGAAGTGCGCGACCACGCGCGTTGGTCTTGGCGCTGCCCCAGTCCGTCGCCCAAGCATTAAAGTCCCCACCGATTGCGACCGGTAGCCGTGAGGACCGAGCACTGGTGACGACTGCATCCAGAGATCTCGCAAAGTCCTCGGTGGAATAGCTGGGCGGGAAGTAGCACCTGTACATGCGTACCCCCGCCACCTCCACCCAGGTGAAGCTGGGAAGGGGGGCGACCATCTTTCTGGAGATGTGTATATTTCCACATACCCAGATGGCCGCCTTGCCCGTGGCATCCCTTACCCAGTTCGACTTCTCGAGATCCCGGAACTCCTCGCTGATGATCGCTACGTCCGCTCTCTCCTCTCTGACCAGCTGGGACAGCAGGTCCTGGGCCACAGCGCTGTGGTTGAGATTTATTTGGAGCACCTTAATCATTTTGATGTGTGCTCCTTCCTCTTGCGAGGTCTTTGCTTTGGCCTCGCAGACCACTGCTTTGTGGCCCTCTTGGCCGCACCGATAGCATTGCGCTGACCGGTCGACTGCGCTCTTGCACTCCCTCGCGATGTGTTCCGATTCGTGGCATCGGTAGCAGCGCGAGAATACCTCTCGCAGTCGAACTCTGCAATTGACCCATCCGATCCGGAGCTTCTCGTCTTGCAGCAGTTTTTTGGCAGCTACTGCCGGAAGCTGGATGTTAATTAATTGAGTTAACTAGTTACTAATAATTGATTAAGTGGGCTTATTGAGTTTATTTAATAATTAAATATACTAGATTATATATATTTTTATTGTTAATTTCTTTTTTTTTTTAAAGCACGTACGTATACGTGTTCTTCGCGTAGGCGAAATAGAAAGGCTTTGGGTATAGGAAGTAACCAAAGGGGAGAACGATGACGGTGAACACAACGGTCTTCGCTCTTTCCTACGTTAATTCTAACCTCTAATTTTCCTTCTTTTATATCTCTAAATTTTTGTTTATTTAGTTTCACTTAATAGGGATTTAATAAGGGAGTATAACTATCGAAAAATAAAATCGAAATTAAATTGAGTTACGTACAGGGTATGCGAGAGTTCTTGTGCAAGGGTTCCTATAAAGCTATACGAGAAGAGAGGGCACTCGTAGAATGTACCAACGCAAATGGAGAATACGGGGATACCAGAATGTTTACAAAGATACACTGTATCTGGTCTCCCTAATTCAATAATAAGATTATTTAAAATAGATGTTGTTTGGTAATGTTCGTCAAAAACTACTTTTTGGGCTCTCTCTATTTGAGACATTTAGATTCTACTTTAAATTAGGATTTTTAAATTCTAAAGCGTAAAACAGTTTTCAGATATTTATTTCGTTAAATAATAATTTGCCGAAAAAAAATAGTTAATTTCTTTTTAAAAGTTTTGATTAATTTATTTGACAAAAACTGGATTAGTTGATTTTTAGCTGGCTCTCTGGCACGGAGCACCAAAGCTCTTGTGCCTGTTCAGGGCATCAGCCCAGATAGGAGCTCCGTATAAAATTACGGAGTTTACCACCGAGGCAAGGAGAGACCTTCGCGGTTGCTGGGGTCCCCCGATGTTGGGCATGATGCCCGCCAGCGCACGGGCCACCTTTGCCGCCTTTGAGCCTGCGTTCGCGAGATGGTGTTTGAACGACAGCCGCGCGTCTAGTGTGACCCCTAAATACTTCAACGTTTTCACCGACCGTATCCGTTCTTTACCTACCGTGAAGGTGGCGGTCCTCTCCTTTTTTGTGCGAGAGATGAGCACCGCCTCCGTTTTTTTCCGCCGCCAGACTAAGTCCGTGGTCTCTCAACCAAGTGGCGACCACTTCTATAGAGACGTCTCCGAGATATGCGATCTCTTCGACACTCTTGCGACCACCACTAGCGCCACGTCGTCCGCTAAAGCCACCATCGAGACACACCTCCGGAAGTTGCTGCCTAAGCAGGCCGTCATACACAGCGTTCCAGAGTAGGGGCCCAATGACCGAAGCCTGCGGCACGCCTCCCGTGATGTTGTGGGAGTGCACACCGTCGTCGGTGTCGTAGAGCAGAGTACGGTCGGTCAGGTAACTCGAGGTGACCTCCCTGAGATAGAGTGGCACTTGGAAGTTCTGCAGGGACAGCATGATGTTCGTCCCATCTGGCAGAGTTTGAAGGCATTCCGGATGTCCAAGGTGATGATGGCACCATCCGCCTTGCACTCCGACCAGCATTGATGGCGTTTGTGGCTATACCAACAACTCTGCCTACAGCGTCCATTGGTCGATCGACCTTTCGGAAGCCGAAACTGGTTGTCGGAGAGTGTCTCCGGCCGACCGAGGGCCGCTGCGAGCCTGGCGCAGATCACCCGCTCCAGAAGCTTCCCAACTATATCCAGTAGACAGAGCGGGCGATAAGATGATGGCTCCTCCGGGGGTTTGTTTCCCTTCGGTAGGAGTCCAGCCTCTGCGTCTTCCACTGGGCCGGGAAGCAACTTCTCTCAGGCATGCGTTGAATGCGTCCAGGAAAAGCCCGGAGCACGTTCATCGCCGCTGTCTTGACGGCCAGGCCAGGTATTCCGGTCCGGCCCTGGGGCTTTACGTACGGAAATGCCTTTAGCGGCCCTCCTCAGTTCGGCTTGACTATGTCTGGCGTCCTCGGCTGCACCAATGGTGGCCATCAGGCCCGTCTCTGTTGCCCTTTTCCGATGTTCTGGAAACAGGTGGCGGACTACATCCGTCCAGAAAACTGGGTCGGTGGGTGCCAACGCGCCCCCGGGTTTGATCTTATTCATAAACCGTTTATAACGGTCTGCCCCAGGGGTCGTGGCCACCTCCTTACATAGCTCCCGCCACACCTTCTCTTGGCAGCCTTGATGGCCACCTTGAGATCCCTCCGCTTTTGTTCGTATTCTGCGGAACGATCTTGGAACCGCGGTGTTCCCCTCGCTCCTTTGGTGCAGCCTTCATGGCACGCAGGCACTCACGTCCTTCTTTTCTGCGATGTTCTACACTCCACCAGATTATGGTGGGCGGCCGCGAGGGTTGAACTTCACGGCCCATAGAGACATCGCAAGCCGCGTTAGGCAATTCGGTGAGGCCTCGTGCTTTTCTTCGGCGGTTTCCCTCACTTTTGCCCCCTCAAGGAGCAGAGGAACGTCTACACGATCAAACGTGGTTGGTGCCCATCTCTCATCTTGCTCCTCTTCCTGCTCTCTTTGTCCTCCCGCTGGTCAGCTGGAGCTGGTACAAGAGTGCTTGGTAGTCACTACCCGTGTAACGATCGCTAACTTTCCAGCCGAGTCCCCCTCCCCCCATCAATCTTGGATCGACGAAAGTGAGGTCGACCTATGGACGACTTGCCGGCTTTGGTGAAAGTCGGGGTTGTCCCCTGTGTTTAGCGATCTCCAGCCCCAGGAGAGCGAACGCCTCGAGAAGTGCGCGACCACGCGCGTTGGTCTTGGCGCTGCCCCAGTCCGTCGCCCAAGCATTAAAGTCCCCACCGATGCGACCGGTAGCCGTGAGGACCGAGCACTGGTGACGACTGCATCCAGAGATCTCGCAAAGTCCTCGGTGGAATAGCTGGGCGGGAAGTAGCACCTGTAACATGGTACCCCCGCCACCTCCACCCAGGTGAAGCTGGGAAGGGGGCGACCAATCTTTCTGGAGATGTGTATATTTCCACATACCCAGATGGCCGCCTTGCCCGTGGCATCCCTTACCCAGTTCGACTTCTCGAGATCCCGGAACTCCTCGCTGATGATCGCTACGTCCGCTCTCTCCTCTCTGACCAGCTGGGACAGCAGGTCCTGGGCCACAGCGCTGTGGGTTGAGATTTATTTGGAGCACCTTAATCCTTTTTGATGTGTGCTCCTTCCTCTTGCGAGGTCTTTGCTTTGGCCCTCGCAGACCACTGCTTTGTGGCCTCTTGGCCGCACCGATAGCATTGCGCTGACCGGTCGACTGCGGCTCTTGCACTCCCTCGCGATGTGTTCCGATTCGTGGCATCGGTAGCAGCGCGAGGAATACCTCATCGCAGTCGAACTCTGCAATTGACCCATCCGATCCGGAGCTTCTCGTCTTGCAGCAGTTTTTTGGCAGCTACTGCCGAAGCTGGATGGTCGCAGCTAGGGTGCCACTGTAGGACCCCCTGGTTTAATATTATCCGGGGATACCACGTTTGGCCCGATCTTTGCTGCAATCGCTGCGGCCACCTCCGTTGTTGTCGTGGACTCGTCCATGTCCCTGATGGTGATGGACACTTTGTGAGTCAGCAGCTGGACCTCTGCTGATCCACTCAGGGGTGGACGAGACCACTGTCCTCAGCTCCGCCGTTTCCGTTCCGGGTCGCCCCAGTTCGAGAAGAAGCTCTCCAGCCCTGGTGCGCCTGATACGCGTGACCCGTTCTCCTAGTGCCTTTAGCTCCGGTGCAGCCTTGACCTTCCGGAGAATGTCAGCGTAGGAAGAGCCCCCGCTAGGAGTTCCTTGATCTTGATGGCATCTGGACGTGGGGGTCCTTACTCCGGCCTTAGGCTCTGCCGTGCCTTTGGCCGGTTTGCTGGCACGTTTCTGCTGTTCATGCTGCTTCGGCTGGCTGTTCTTCATCTTCTTCTTCTTCTTGCCCTTCTTCACTACTGTGACCCAGTCAGGGACTTTTGACTGTTCCCACTCGTCTTAAGAACGGATGGCGAAGCCATCTGCTGGCCCATTATTGTTAGTGGGCTGCTTCGACCCCTTCTTCCTTTTCTCTGGGGGTTGCTAAGGTGGTGCGGGCTTTTTCCCTTTCCACCGGCCTCCTTTGACGCTCTTCAGCGCGGAAGATGGGGGACTTTTGGCACGTTCCATCCCTACGCGCGTCCGCCATTATAATTTTCGGCCGCTGTCGAACACACAGCACTGTTCACCCGCGCGTATTCATTGAGAGCTCTGCTGTTGCTCTCGCCATACTCTTCAGCTCTTTGTGGATGTTGTTCTTGTTAAGAACAAACTCTACCAGGCTGCCTATTTTATCACGCAGACGGAGAAAAGCTCTGTCAGCGTCACTCGACATCCCAGTCGAGGGCAGGTCACACGTAGCATTAGATGCTTAGAGGCCGAGTGACCAACCTCCGCAGCACTTACCATTTTCACGGTGTGTGTTTGCTCCCCCCAAAATCCGTGGGACCAGCACTGACCACCGGGGCTTTCACCCGATCGGAATCAGTGGCGGGATTTGACAGGATTGCCATGCCCGCTTGGGGTAGTATTGTTTTCAGCTCACTATCCATACTTGGTTTAATTTCGGGGTGCCTTCCCCTATCTCGTTTTGGTTCGCCGTGTGCGTGTGTGTGTGTACGTGTTACTTGTTTTTTCAAGAATAGATTATATATGTATTTTTTCCGTGCGCAAAAAAAAAAGTTGTGAATATAACTTGAAAGAATGTGTATTAGTTTACTTATTCCTGATAAAACTCATAAAATAAAAACGGACCTAAAATTTAATGTAATGTTTTTAAAAATATGCACAATTTTTCGAAGATAAAATAAATATTACTCAAGTATAACATACACTTTTCAAATATCTATATGTGAAATATACAATAAATTAAAAATTAAATACATTAATTATTGCATTTTTAAGATAATTCTATTATAAACAGTAATGGCAAAAGAAAATTCCGATGTTCTGGAAACAGGTGGCGGACTACTCCGTCCAGAAAAACTGGGTCGGTGGGTGCAACAGCGCC